>VFSE01000222.1:600000-999191 GCA_010157825.1 Vickermania ingenoplastis | reverse complement strand
GCAACACCCTAGGCAGGCACCTAGCCAACACCCTAGGCAGGCACCTAGGCAACACCCCAGGCAGGCACCTAGGCAACACCCCTAGGCAGGCACCTAGGCAACACTCTAGGCAGGCACCTAGGCAACACCCTAGGCAGGCACCCAGGCAACACCCCAGGCAGGCACCCAGGGCAACACCCCAGGCAGGCACCTAGGGCAACACCCTAGGCAGGCACCTACCAACACTCCAGGCCGGCACCCAGGCAACACCCCAGGCAGGCACCTAGGCAACACCCTAGGCAGGCACCTAGGCAACACCCTAGGCAGGCACTCCAACACCCTAGGCAGGCACCTAGGCAACACCCCTAGGCAGGCACTAGGCAACACCCCAGGCAGGCACCTAGGCAACACCCTAGGCAGGCACCTAGGCAACACCCCAGGCACACTCAGCCAACACCCTAGGCAGGCACCTAGGCAACACCCCAGGCAGGCACCTAGGCAACACCCTAGGCAGGCACCCAGGCAACACCCTAGGCAGGCACCCAGGCAACACCCCAGGCAGGCACCTAGGTAACACCCTAGGCAGGCACCCAGGCAACACCCCCAGGCAGGCACCCAGGCAACACTCTAGGCAGGCACCTAGGCAACACCCCAGGCAGGCACCTAGGCAACACCCTAGGCAGGCACCTAGGCAACACCCTAGGCAGGCACCTCCAGGCAACACCCTAGGCAGGCACCTAGGCAACACCCCTAGGCAGGCACCTAGGTAACACTCTAGGCAGGGTAACACCCCAGGCAGGCACCTAGGTAACACCCTAGGCAGGCACCTAGCCAACACCCTAGGCAGGCACCTAGGTAACACCCTAGGCAGGCACCTAGGCAACACCCTAGGCAGGCACCTAGGCAACACCCTGTACACACCCAGGCAACACCCCTAGGCAGGCACCTAGGCAACACCCCAGGCAGGCACCTAGGCAACACTCCAGGCAGGCACCTAGGTAACACCCTAGGCAGGCACCTAGGCAACACCCTAGGCAGGCACCTAGGCAACACCCTAGGCAGGCACCTAGGCAACACCTAGGCAGGCACCTAGGCAACACCCTAGGCAGGCACCTAGGCAACACCCTAGGCAGGCACCTAGCCAACACTCTAGGCAGGCACCTAGGCAACACCTAGGCAGGCACCCAGGCAACACCCCTAGGCAGGCACCTAGGCAACCCCTAGGCACACCCACCTAGCCAACACCCCTAGGCAGGCACCCAGGCAACACCCTAGGCAGGCACCCAGGGCAACACCCTAGGCAGGCACACCTAGGCAACACCCCAGGCAGGCACCTAGGCAACACACCTAGGCAGGCACCTAGGTAACACCCTAGGCAGGCACCTAGGCAACACCCCAGGCAGGCACCCAGGGCAACACCCCAGGCAGGCACTCCAGGCAACACACCCCAGGCAGGCACTCAGGCAACACCCAGGCAGGCACCCAGGCAACACCCCAGGCAGGCACCTAGGCAACACCCTAGGCACCTAGGCAACACCCTAGGCAGGCACCTAGGTAACACCCTAGGCAGGCACCCAGGCAACACTCTTAGGCACCTAGGCAACACCTCTAGGCAGGCACCTAGGGCAACACCCTAGGCAGGCACCTAGGCAACACCCCTAGGCACCCAGGCAACACCCCAGGCAGGCACCCACCCAACACCCCAGGCAGGCACCTAGGCAACACCCTAGGCAGGCACCTAGGCAACACCCTAGGCAGGCACCTAGGCAACACCCTAGGCAGGCACCCAGGCAACACCCTAGGCAGGCACCCAGGCAACACCCCAGGCAGGCACCTAGGTAACACCCCAGGCACCTAGGCAACACCCCAGGCAGGCACCTAGGCAACACCCCTAGGCAGGCACCAGGCAACACCCCAGGCAGGCACCTAGGCAACACCCTAGGCAGGCACCCAGGCAACACCCCAGGCAGGCACCTAGGCAACACCCTAGGCAGGCACCTAGGCAACACCCCTAGGCAGGCACCTAGGCAACACCCTAGGCAGGCACCCAGGCAACACCCTAGGCAGGCACCAACACCCCAGGCAGCAGGCACCTAGGCAACACTCCTAGGCAGGCACCTAGGTAACACCCTAGGCAGGCACCTAGGCAACACCCCAGGCAGGCAAGGCACCCAGGCAACACCCCTAGGCAGGCACCAGGGCAACACCCCAGGGCGGCAAACCCCAGGCACACCTAGGCAGGCACCTAGGCAACACCCCAGGCAGGCACCTAGGCAACACCCTAGGCAGGCACCTAGGCAACACCCTAGGCAGGCACCCACCAACACCCTAGGCAGGCACCCAGGGCAACACCCCAGGCAGGCAAGTACCCAGTAACACCCTAGGCAGGCACCTAGCAACACCCAGGCAGGCCCAGGCAACACCCTAGGCAGGCAAGTACTCCAGGCAACACCTAGGCACGGGCAGGCCCCAGGCACCCAGCAACACCCTAGGCAGGCACCCAGGCAACACCCCAGGCAGGCACCTAGGCAACACCCTAGGCAGGCACCTAGGCAACACCCCAGGCAGGCACCTAGGCAACACCCTAGGCAGGCACCTAGGCAACACCCCAGGCAGGCACCCAGGCAACACCCTAGGCAGGCACCCAGGCAACACCCTAGGCAGGCACCTAGGCAACACCCCTAGGCAGGCACCTCAACACCCCAGGCAGGCACCTAGGCAACACCCTAGGCACCCAGGCAACACCCCAGGGCAGGCACCCAGGTAACACCCTAGGCAGGCACCTAGGCAACACCCTAGGCAGGCACCTAGGCAACACCCTAGGCAGGCACCCAGCCAACACCCCAGGCAGGCACCTAGGCAACACCCCAGGCAGGCACCTAGGCAACACCCCAGGCAGGCACCCAGGCAACACCCTAGGCAGGCACCTAGGCAACACCCTAGGCAGGCACCTAGGGCAACACCCCAGGGCAGGCACCCAGCGCAACACCCTAGGCAGGCACCCAGGCAACACTCCAGGCACCCAGGTAACACCCCAGGCAGGTACCTAGGCAAACACCCCAGGCAGGCACCTAGCCAACACTCTAGGCAGGCACCTAGGCAACACCCTAGGCAGGCACCTAGGCAACACCCTAGGCAGGCACCTAGCCAACACCCTAGGCAGGCACCTAGGCAACACCCAGGCAGGCACCTAGGTAACACCCCAGGCAGGCACCTAGCCAACACTCTAGGCAGCACACCTAGGCAACACCCTAGGCAGGCACCTAGGCAACACCCAGGCAGGCACCTAGCCAACACCCTAGGCAGGCACCTAGGCAACACTCTAGGCAGGCACCTAGGTAACACCCCAGGCAGGCACCTAGGTAACACCCCAGGCAGGCACCTAGCCACACTCCAGGCAGGCACCTAGGCAACACCCTAGGCAGGCACCTAGGCAACACCCCAGGCAGGCACCTAGGGCAACACTCTAGGCAGGCACCTAGGTAACACCCTAGGCAGGCACCTAGGCAACACCCCAGGCAGGCACCCAGGTAACACCTCAGGCAGGCACCTAGGCAACACCCTAGGCAGGCACCTAGGCAACACCCCAGGCAGGCACCTAGCCAACACCCCAGGCAGGCACCTAGGTAACACCCTAGGCAGGCACCTAGGCAACACCCTAGGCAGGCACCTAGGTAACACCCCAGGCAGGCACCTAGGCAACACCCCAGGCAGGCGGTACCTAGCCAACACCCTAGGCAGGCACCTAGGCAACACCCTAGGCAGGCACCTAGGCAACACCCTAGGCAGGCACCCAGGCAACACCCTAGGCAGGCACCCAGGCAACACCCTAGGCAGGCACCTAGGTAACAACCCAGGCAGGCACCTAGGCAACACCCTAGGCAGGCACCTAGGTAACACCCCAGGCAGGCACCCAGGTAACACCCTAGGCAGGCACCTAGGTAACACCCCAGGCAGGCACCCACCAACACCCCAGGCAGGCACCTAGGCAACACCCCAGGCAGGCACCTAGGCAACACTCTAGGCAGCCACCTAGGCAACACCCTAGGCAGGCACCTAGGTAACACCCTAGGCAGGCACCTAGCCAACACTCTAGGCAGCCACCTAGGCAACACCTAGGCAGGCACCTAGGCAACACACCCTAGGCAGGCACCTAGGTAACACCCAGGTAGGTACCCAGGTAACACCCTAGGCAGGCACCCAGGTAACACCCCTAGGCAGGCACCTAGGTAACACTCTAGGCAGGTACCTAGGCAACACTCTAGGCCGGCACCTAGGCAACACCCTAGGCAGGCACCTAGGCAACACTCTAGGCAGCCACCTAGCCAACACTCTAGGCAGCCACCTAGGCAACACCCTAGGCAGGCACCTAGGCAACACCCTAGGCAGGCACCTAGGCAACACTCTAGGCAGGCACCTAGGTAACACCCTAGGCAGGTACCTAGGCAACACCCTAGGCAGGCACCTAGGTAACACCCTAGGCCGGCACCTAGGTAACACCCTAGGCAGGTACCTAGGTAACACCAGGCAGGCACCTAGGTAACACCCCAGGCAGGCACCTACCCAACACTCTAGGCAGGCACCTAGGCAACACCCTAGGCAGGCACCTAGGCAACACTCTAGGCAGGCACCTAGGTAACACCCCAGGCAGGTACCTAGGCAACACCCAGGCAGGCACCTAGGTAACACCCTAGGCAGGCACCTACCCAACACTCTAGGCCGGCACCTAGGCAACACCCTAGGCAGGCACCTAGCCAACACCCTAGGCAGGCACCTAGGCACCACCCTAGGCAGGCACCTAGGTAACACCCTAGGCAGGCACCTACCCAACACTCTAGGCCGGCACCTAGGCAACACCCTAGGCAGGCACCTAGGCAACACTCTAGGCAGGCACCTAGGTAACACCCTAGGCAGGTACCTAGGTAACACCCTAGGCAGGCACCTAGGTAACACCCTAGGCAGGCACCTACCCAACACTCTAGGCCGGCACCTAGGCAACACCCTAGGCAGGCACCTAGGCAACACTCTAGGCAGCCACCTAGGCAACACCCTAGGCAGGCACCTACCCAACACTCTAGGCCGGCACCTAGGCAACACCCTAGGCAGGCACCTAGGCAACACCCTAGGCAGGCACCTAGGCAACACCCTAGGCCGGCACCTAGGCAACACCCCAGGCAGGCACCTAGGCAACACTCTAGGCAGGCACCTAGGTAACACCCTAGGCAGGCACCTACCCAACACTCTAGGCCGGCACCTAGGCAACACCCTAGGCAGGCACCTAGGTAACACCCTAGGCCGGCACCTAGGCAACACCCTAGGCAGGCACCTAGGCAACACTCTAGGCAGGCACCTAGGTAACACCCTAGGCCGGCACCTAGGCAACACCCTAGGCAGGCACCTAGGCAACACTCTAGGCAGGCACCTAGGTAACACCCTAGGCAGGCACCTACCCAACACTCTAGGCCGGCACCTAGGCAACACCCTAGGCAGGCACCTAGGCAACACCCTAGGCAGGCACCTAGGTAACACCCTAGGCAGGTACCTAGGCAACACCCTAGGCAGGCACCTAGGTAACACCCTAGGCAGGCACCTACCCAACACTCTAGGCCGGCACCTAGGCAACACCCTAGGCAGGCACCTAGGCAACACCCTAGGCAGGCACCTAGGCAACACCCTAGGCAGGCACCTAGGTAACACCCTAGGCAGGCACCTACCCAACACTCTAGGCCGGCACCTAGGCAACACCCTAGGCAGGCACCTAGGCAACACTCTAGGCAGGCACCTAGGCAACACCCTAGGCAGGCACCTAGGCAACACTCTAGGCAGGCACCTAGGTAACACCCTAGGCAGGCACCTAGGTAACACCCTAGGCAGGCACCTAGGCAACACCCTAGGCAGGTACCTAGCCAACACCCTAGGCAGGTACCTAGGTGACACCCTAGGCAGGCACCTAGGTAACACCCTAGGCAGGCACCTACCCAACACTCTAGGCCGGCACCTAGGCAACACCCTAGGCAGGCACCTAGGCAACACTCTAGGCAGCCACCTAGGCAACACCCTAGGCAGGCACCTACCCAACACTCTAGGCCGGCACCTAGGCAACACCCCAGGCACCAGGCAACACCCTAGGCAGGCACCTAGGCAACACTCTAGGCCGGCACCTAGGCAACACCCTAGACACACTCCTAACCAACACCCTAGGCAGGCACCTACCCAACACTCTAGGCCGGGACCTAGGCAACACCCTAGGCAGGCACCTAGGTAACACCCTAGGCAGGCACCTAGCCAACACTCTAGGCAGCCACCTAGGCAACACCCTAGGCAGGCACCTAGGCAACACCCTAGACACACTCCTAACCAACACCCTAGGCAGGCACCTACCCAACACTCTAGGCCGGCACCTAGGCAACACCCTAGGCAGGCACCTAGGCAACACTCTAGGCAGGCACCTAGGCAACACCCTAGGCAGGTACCTAGGCAACACTCTAGGCAGGCACCTAGGTAACACCCTAGGCAGGTACCTAGGCAACACCCTAGGCAGGCACCTAGGTAACACCCTAGGCAGGCACCTACCCAACACTCTAGGCCGGCACCTAGGCAACACCCTAGGCAGGCACCTAGGCAACACTCTAGGCAGGCACCTAGGCAACACCCTAGGCAGGTACCTAGGCAACACTCTAGGCAGGCACCTAGGTAACACCCTAGGCAGGTACCTAGGTAACACCCTAGGCAGGTACCTAGGCAACACCCTAGGCAGGCACCTAGGCAACACTCTAGGCAGGCACCTAGGTAACACCCTAGGCAGGTACCTAGGCAACACCCTAGGCAGGCACCTAGGTAACACCCTAGGCCGGCACCTAGGTAACACCCTAGGCAGGTACCTAGGTAACACCCTAGGCAGGCACCTAGGTAACACCCTAGGCAGGCACCTAGCCAACACTCTAGGCAGCCACCTAGGTAACACCCTAGGCAGGTACCTAGGCAACACCCTAGGCAGGCACCTAGGTAACACCCTAGGCCGGCACCTAGGCAACACCCTAGGCAGGCACCTAGGTAACACCCTAGGCCGGCACCTAGGCAACACCCTAGACACACTCCTAACCAACACCCTAGGCAGGCACCTACCCAACACTCTAGGCCGGCACCTAGGCAACACCCTAGGCAGGCACCTAGGTAACACCCTAGGCCGGCACCTAGGCAACACCCTAGACACACTCCTAACCAACACCCTAGGCAGGCACCTACCCAACACTCTAGGCCGGCACCTAGGCAACACCCTAGGCAGGCACCTAGGCAACACTCTAGGCAGGCACCTAGCCAACACCCTAGGCAGGCACCTAGGCAACACCCTAGGCAGGTACCTAGGCAACACTCTAGGCAGGCACCTAGGTAACACCCTGGCAGGTACCCAGGCAACACCTCGCGCAGGCACCTAGGTAACACCCAGGCAGGCACCTACCCAACACTCTAGGCCGGCACCTGCGCAACACCCGCGCAGGCACCTGGCAACACTCTAGGCAGGCACCAGGTAACACCCTGGCAGGCACCTGGCAACACTCTAGGCAGCCACCTGCGCAACACCCTAGGCAGGCACCTAGGTAACACCCGCGCAGGCACCTAGCCAACACTCAGGCAGCCACCTGGCAACACCCTAGGCAGGCACCTAGGCAACACTCTAGGCAGGCACCTAGGTAACACCCTAGGCAGGTACCTAGGCAACACCCTAGGCAGACCCCTAGCCAAGACCCTAGGATACTTGGCTCAGGGAGAAGGCTGATTTCTTATGTTTTGTTTAGAGGGAAAAAAACTTTACTCATTAGAAACCCAAGATGAAGATCGAAGGAAGAACCTCATGCGGAACAAGAAATAAAATATAAATATATCTATTTGTTTCTAATTAGAATAGAGAGAAAATATATTTTTTATTCAATATAAAATGTCTAAATAAAATAACTACATAATGAGATAGTTATTCTATAAATATTTATAAATATAATAATGAGATATCTCATCTATAATTATAAAAGGAATATATGTATACAATATAAGTTATATAATACGATATAAATATAAAATGAATATGATACAGGGAAATTCTATTCCATGAGGAGCGAAAGGAGCATTTTAAATAATCATCACTGTTGATAATCTCTTTAATTAATCTCTCCGCACCCGTCGCTGCACATCCGGGTTCCTTCCCGTGAAACTTTTCTGCTCCAACTTGAAAAGACATTCCCTCGATAGTGCCCGGCAAGCATCCCGCTGATGCTGCCCGAACGAACATGTGAGCGTTTGCAAATGGCCGCTCACCCAGTTTTCCTTCCATGTTACTGCCGATCCACAACGATAGAGGGAAACCCATCGCCTCAAGAGCCTCTATGACGTCTCGCGGAGTCTTCGCCCCAAAGCTGTTATGGTACACTCGATGGCCTACATTACCGATAGCTAGGGAGCGGGTGCCGTTGTCCGCCACGTTTGCGAGCGCAGTGGCGACGAGAAAATAGCCTATTTTCCTTCTTTTCGCCGCCATTGCCGACGCGCTTGCTAACGCGAGTTGCTGCTGCACCTTCAAAGACACCTCATCTACCTGAGTCTCTTGTCCAGATGAGGAATCCACCGCCTGCGTGATCGACGCCTGCGACTCCGGTATGGTCTCCGCTTCTGGTGACAGTAGGGGGTCCACTGCTTCTTGTGTAGCGTATGTCTCTGCTACTGGTGTGTGCGGCGCCTCTTGCGTGGGTCCCTCCGATGGTGGGGGCACTGCCTCGCTGGCTGCCGGCACTCTTGCGCTGGGGGTTCGGAGCTTCGGGCCTCCTCCGCCCAGTCGTGTGTCCACCCGAAGGAGCTCGCCTTCCATGTGTCGTAGGAATACGTCCTTGGGGATCTTCTCCTTCACGCATCTGCTGAGGAGGCTCCGTAGTCGTTCAGCAATATTGTGTGGGGATGCCACACCGACTCGGAGGAACTCCGCGAAGAAGGTGGCGGCCATGTACAGGCCGCAGTCGCCGCTCCCTGGCCGCTGCCGAGGGCACCGGAGACTGGTGATGCGCAATCCTGGCCACAGCTTTTTCATGGCCCTACGCAAGTCTCTGTGCACTATCGGCGATGGTGCGGAATCTACAATTTCCAAGCTCTCGTTCTTTCGCCGAGTCAACCGCAGGATACCAGCCATCCAGTGGTGGCGAACAAAGAGCGGAAAGTAGATGACCCTCTGGGAGGACAGCTGCTCACGAATCCGCGTGACGTGAGCGGGGGTCAGGTAGGGGAGGGTGGCGCAGGGAAGCACCTTCCCGCGCGGAAGGTACCGGGCGAAGACATCATCGAGCTCCACATTGGATCTCTTGCCATGCGCGAAGTCGCCTCCGAAACGTAGGCGGCCTGCCGGCGGAAAAGAGGCAGGCCACTCTAGTTTTTCCCCCCTGTGTCAGGGCAATGGAGCCGTCCGGCATCCCCGTCGCCCCCCTTGCCGGGGCGAAACCCTTTCCGCCTTTCTCCTTGGGGGCGAAATGCTGCTGGAGAGTACGCGGAACCCCCTTTGACCGAGACTTTCGGGACAGCTCCTCAATCCTTTCCCCGCCTCCCGCAGCTTCTTTCGGAGGATCGCGTTCTCCTTCCCAAGGCTCGATTTCGACCGAACACCCTCGCCGCCAAACAGCACAGAATCCTCCGACCGGAAGAAATCCTGCGGCACTTTTTCATCTGCCGGCGCCCCCCTTCCACTGCCCACAAAGAGGCGACGGTGGCAGGCAATGTCGCTTTTGACCGACCTGCAGGATTGGGGAGAAACGAAAGGATTGGGGTGAGAAGAGGGGGAAAGGAAGCTACCCCAGGTACTTCCCGTACAGCATCTTGTCCGCGCTGTCCATGTGCTTCGCGATGGCCCCGAAGTTGTGTAGCTTGTAGCGCGGCATACCGGGAACGCGGAGGATGATGGCGGCGAGAAAACGACACGCCTCGGCGGGAGAGCCCTCGAAGAACAGGAGGTACTGGAGCGCCAGCACCTCAAAAGGAGAGAGTGTGGCGTCCTTCGCCTTCTCTCTCACCCCTCGCCGCAGCTCATCCAGCTCTGCCGCCTGGGCGTCCTTAAAGAGCACCCTGTGCGACGCCTTGTAGGTGGCCATAACCCCCACCCAAGGTGCGTTCTGGGCCGCGATCTGCCCGGACATCAGCTCCACAAAAGGCATGAAGTCGATCGACGCCACGATCGGCTGCGTCAGGGCATCCTGACGGAACCCTGCCAGGATATTCTGCATCTGAGCCTGGTGCTTCTCCGCCGCAAAAGATCCCGCAGCCAATGCCGCAGACAGCGCGTTAATTGCCGCATACGCTGTAGATGTGTCCATTTTAATTTTTTTTTTTTAACTTTGCAGCTGGGGGCTGGAGATCTTGAGGCCAGAGGCTATGGGTTATCATGCCAAGGGAAACAAGGAGAAAAGGTGATAGAAAACCATCTTAGCAGCACAAGTAGATAACACAAGAAAACAAGAGAAACGTATCGTTCCTGAGACATTGTAATACTTCGTTTCCCTCAACCAAACTCAGGAATAGAAGGGCTTGATGCGCATCATGTAAGACAATGTATGGTTAACTTGGTCAAACCAAGATCTTCACATAGGCCCAAAGCCATCTCGTTAGACATTTTTCTCTGTGGCATTCCTGTACTTTCCAAGCCAAAACAGTAGGCAACCCCTAACCCTACTGCAGCGTGTGTCGCTGCGCCCCCGTGGCGCTTTGCGGGACCCCAGCGCCGTGGCGCATCCCCCCTCCCTGGGAGGCAGCAGGTCCTGTATCCATAGAGGGCCGGTGGCCGTCGCACATACATGCCTGCTAGCAAGGCGGCCGACGCACATATTGTAGTGCCCCGGGGCATGGAGATCCAGTGGGAGCTGCTGGCCCTGCGCATCCTTCTCCGGGCGGACGCGGGGGAAGACAAACCCCCGCCCAATGCGGTCCCTTGGGAGCTGGGCAGCGGCCGCCAAGATCGCTTACGTGTCCTCCCCCACCTGGCGCATCGGACCGCCCCTGGGCTCCCCCAGGAAAGCCAGGCCATCCCTCACGAAACGGATGGAGGGGCAGCGCGCCTCGAGGAGCCGGCAGCGCTCCACGGGGGCCGCCATGCCGGCACGGGCAGCGGCACGCCCCATGGGGTAGCTGTGGGCCACGGAGCCCAGCGAAGCGTGGCCCTCCGCGGCCACCCTGTCGCACCAAAAGAGCAGATAGGCCCCGGCCGGCGACTCCGCGAGAACCACAGAGCCGCCCGCCCAAACCCCCATGGGCGCAGCCGCCGCGGCCAACTGGCTGGCGCTGAAGCGCCGCAACTGCACAAGGTTCTGTTCCGACCCCGCCTCCTCTCGCGCAGCAGACTTCCCCACCACACGGCCGTCGAGGGTGAGGGTGGTGTGGAAGCGTTTATGTCTAATGTTTATCAAGCGCAAGCATCCATTAATAGGGAAGACACTGAGTTTGGAAAGTTTACTATCTCATTGTAGTCTCTTTCAATCACAACTCGCACACAGTCACTCAACGAGGAAAAACCCAAAAGAAGATACAGCCATTGCAGTACGTAGTAAAGCCATTGCAGTACGACATCACGTATCGCCAACTCGAGAAACTCTTTGCACAACTCCGCTTTGCCTCTGGTGTTCTAGGTATCGAAATTGCCCGTTTTGACTTTGCGATAAAGATCATTCCGCGACGATTGTCTCAGCTGTCAAAACATGCGTTTATTTTGGATCATCCGGCTAATTTAAGTTTAACAGCCTTTTTGGCATTAAGAGAAGGAGGCATTTAGTTATAAGCCTACCTGCCTATCTAGTGTAGTGGCATTAAACCTACTGTTTTGTATACGAAGAAGTACAGGAATGTCACGGGTAAACTATTTTGCTTTGATAGATTATTATATGGATTTCATATTTGGTCTCTTCGATCACCAGTAACAGTCACAAGATGTTATTTTGATATGCAATGAATGTCTTCTGATTATGCTTTTTGTACCCACTTGTTCATACGACGTCCACAACCTTCTTTGCCTCTTGTTTCAGTTAAGATCAGTAAGATGAAGAAAATAATGAAGAGAATAATGTTAACAAAGTTGTATCAAAAAAGTGAACATGAACACAAGTAGTATTAACATTTCACAACTGTATATAATACTTGTATAGTCTGTTTCGATTTGGTGACATTCATCGACGTCGGGCTGGTGCAGTTCCTTCCATATCCAAACCCTATCTCTAACCCAAAAACGTGAAGCGAGCTCTAACTCGAACTTGAAAGTTGATTATGTTTTTGTTAGTTTGTTCCTTTCCCACTGGGGAGAACTCTAGTGCACTACAGTCTACCCGGAAAAACTAGTGAACTCCAAAGTTTCACTTTGTTTGGGGGTGCAGATGGTATGCCAGACCAAAACGTGCTGTTATACTATCCTTTTCGTTCTGAATATTCAGAATGCGGTGTGATAAATACTTACTTAATTCTTTCTGTAATTTTGCTTTGTTTTGTTATTTATGTGGTCTTGAATTAAGTTTCTTGTTGTGGGCTTTCGGCACTTCTAAAAGGATGGAGGAGGGGATAATCACAATGCAATCATCTTCGCACAGCGATGAGTTGTCCCATTCATGGCGATTATATGGTGGGCTCATCACTACTGAAACGTGTTTGCCAAGCAGAGGTTGGTTGCGGAATAGGAGGAAGACGCTAGGCAGGTATTCTAATGTGCACGGTCCTTCCGCTGCTATAGTGTACACGACACTCCTCACCTTGATGAAGTTGAGATAGTGCCTGAAGGACCTCTTCATCTGGATTGCCAACAGCAACTCCATCAACGAAAACAGTCATTAAATCTGGATTTACTTTCTTGTTTTGGCAAAGATTAGGACCTATCATTTCACAGAAGAAGCCTTCCGAAAAAATAATTTGCCGGATAAGGGGGATGCGGTAGACCACAGAGTATTGTGACCAGGAACCGCAATAGAGAAACGGCTTGCCAAGACCCACATGGTTCACAACAGCAATATTGAAGCACCCCGTCACCCCACTACCGCAATAAAACACACAGGAAGATAAATCAGGAGCTCCAGATCCCCAAGCTCCTTTGAGTGTCGAGAGAATGTTACTCCGAAGCACTTCTCGGTCACGAAGCACTTGAAATCCGTTGTTGGCAAGCAGATGAGACAAAAAAGGCAGATTTTTTGCCCCGAAGATATGCCCTGGGAGAGTATCAACAGCACATGGACGCACGGTCGATGAAAATCGTGCATTGTCTCGGGCATCCACGAGAATAGAATTGACTGGAATTTCATTAATTGTATAGTGATGCTGGAAGTCGGAGCTAAAGGCCCAAAAAGAGGATGAAATCGGCTTGTCGACAGCCGTAGTCTCAATTGGAAGTTGCCCATTTTTGTATGCGCTATATCCACCGTTCAATACGTATACTTCCACACCGAGAGAATCCAGCATCCACCAGAGCCTAGCAGCCCCCATCGCACCACTCATATCGTCATAGCAAAGCACCGGTGTGTTCGAGATGCCCCGGGACTTGCACCACTCCACAAATTTTTCGGCTTTTGGTAGTGGATGTCGCCCTGCTTCTGGAGTAATTGTTCCGCACAATTCGTTGTCCAGATCCACAAAAATAGATCCAGGTATGTGTCCTTTTAAGTACGATACTTTCCCACTATTTGGATTCTTTAGATCAAAACGAACATCAAAGATGTGATAAGCTGACCATTCTTTGATATCCTCAACATCTACGAAAACTCCTTCATGTTTCCTAGCAGTCATTGATGGGATAACTCTTTTGATACTTTGAAGATTGAAGATTTCGCATTGTGTCGTTTTAAATGGAACGCGACCGAAAAGAAGAATGAGCGATTAGGAAAGCAACAATTATTTTGACACAGAAGGGATTCAAAAGCTTTTTCTCTCAGAGAAAAGGGCAAATTTAAGTCGCTTTTTTTTTGTTGTTGTTGTTATTAGGGTTTCGATCTTGGAGAGTGTTGTTGTTTCCATATCGTGTATATTTAAACGAAGAACTGTAACAAAAAAAAAATACTATCGCAACTAAAAAAGAGACCTAGCGCCTCTTGCAGAAATTTTTTTTTATTCTTTCTCGAAGATTCACGGCAATTTCGGTGGCACATTCATTGATATTTCACCTCGTATAAACGAAATGTTCTGCTGGCGCAGTAAACTACACGCATCCTCTCTCTTTCCTCTTGAAACGAAGTAGAGGCAATAATAACATTCATCATTCTCAGGCTTGGTGAACGTGAATGATCCAAGCAACGTTACTAGCGCGTTGACAACCGTGGTATGCCGGGAGTTGGTAAGGATTTGATTTTGCTTTAAATTTTTTTCAATGCATGTTGAAATAAACCTTCTGGGATTGCCCAGCCCTTTCGAAAGTTGTTGACTCAAGCAGACTCTTGGAGAGGTACTGTACGGTGTTTTTCTTAAAACACAAGAGCGCTGTTTTCCACTATCCTCACTTGTTACATCGATTCGGTAGTATCTCGCAAGAAGGTGTACTAATTCTCTTCTGTTTCGTGAAGCCGGTGGAAGAGCCATCACTTCGTATCCGGTGTTGTCTTGGATAAAACTGCGGAGTTTACTCTCAATTTGCGTCACGTATGTTGGATCATCAACACCTAGCTCATACAAAGATACCAGAAAGATAAACTGATCCTCTTCAACACTCTTTTTTCTTGCAGATAAGGCTTCTAATCTGCTGTGGAAAAGGCAATTGTCGTTGCATTCAAGAACTCCGACAAATGATTCTTCGTCGATTTTCTCTATCTTGGAATACTTTCTTTTAGCAACAGAGCATTTTTCAAAGAAAGTGTTCCGTCCGCATGGGCACGTCACGCGTACCTTTTGGGTGCACTCTGGGCACGAAGATCCAAAATGGCATGGACGCTTACAAGTATGAAAGCAATATTCACGTTCTTTGCCACACTGTAGCTTACAGGGTTTTCCAACTTCTGCACATGGGCCAGCATGGCAGATTCGGGGGCAGAAGTGCTCACAATCTAGCTTCTTGCCACAGGATAAGTCGCATTGAACAATACTCAACCCACACGGAGCCTCCACCTCCGTGTGTTTCCCGGCACACATTCGTTTCACTGGGAAAGTGCAGGAAGGGCAATCATCGAAATGACAAGTGTGATCAGAGCTGGGATGGCCACATTCTCGAACCAGCTGACAAGGCTCCTTACAAACAGGAGGAACGGAACCACATGGTAGTGGAGGGGGATCTGATAGAGTCTTTCCACAACGACAAGTAAGAAAAGTCGGAATCGTAGCCAAGCATGGGGGGCAGCGTCCTTTATGGCACGGTAAAGGACACGGATGGCCACAGGGATGAATCTTATCGCACAGTGCTAGGCAGATGTGGCTTTGAGCCTCTTTATTACCGTTGTCTGGGCAGCATTTCTTCATGCACTTGTGTCGTTGGCATGACAACTGGGTACAACACACACGATCGCATCGAAATAAATCGACTTTAGAGCAAGGCAGCTGTTTTTTTCCTGATTTTCCGCACAAGCACGTCGCGTCACACAATTGACCGCATGGAGGGCATTCTCCAGGGTGGCACCGTTCTCTGCACTTGTGTCGGCCGCAAGATAACCATTTATTGCAGGGGCTAGAGCATGATGGAATAGGATCAGCGCACGTTTTTCTTTGGTCTTGAATTAGAGATGAACCGCAATGGCATGTTTTAACAACAGCTGGAGACATTGGGCATGGTGGGCAGTCGCCGCTGTGGCAAATCTCTTGACAATAATGACGAGCGCAAGGTAATTTCTTCCCGCATGGCTGATTGCAAGCGAAAGATGCACCGCATAAAAATGTTTCCGTCTTTTTTCCGCAATTGCAGGATACTTGCGCCTCAATCAGACAAATATCGCATTCCCCGCTATGGCAAACTTTGGAGCACTTGTGTTTTCCACAGTTCAGGATTTTCCCACAGGTCTTCTCACACGTTCTCTGGGGATCATCTTCACCACATGGGTATGTGTATGAGCTGGATCCACATGGGCAATTGACTGGTCCTTTTCGAAACGAGCATGGAGGGCATGGCCCAGGATGGCATTGTAGGGGACATGGATGCGGGCATGACCCATGTTTTTTGCCACAAGTCTTACCGCATGAGTGAGGTGTGAGTCCCGGATCTGAAACAGGATTCTGTACTTGTCCACAGAAACAAGTATAATCGGTAGGGGCTCGTTGTGATTGACGACATTGAGGGCAGCAAAAAGAAGAGTTGTCGCCACTTTTTTTTGCCCACAGCTTGATGCACTGCATGTGAAAAATGTGAAAGCAAGTTCCGCACGTCCAAATGGTATCTTTTCGTCTAATGCATCTGTAGCAGTTCATGGAGCATTGATATCGTTCTTTTCCAAGAAGACGGCATAAGTCCTGTACTCTCTGGGAAGGAGAAACTTGTTGGTCATTCATGATGAGCTTGTCACTGAAAAAGATGAAAGATTTCTTCGGGTGGTATGTAAAGTTATTTTTTTTTTATTTTTCTGTGTTGGACGCAAGTAGATGAAGGTGAGAAGTTTGTTCAAGAATACAAAGGAAGGAGGACCGAGTAGCAAAAGCTTGTTGGTCAAACAAATGTTTGGGTAGTCGCTTGCAGTTACACGTCTCCTAACCCTGGGGTACCCTAACCCTTACATTGCCCTTATTACCCAGATGACCCCAAAAATTGTTGTTGAAGACATTCATTTTTTTCGGAATGCGAACGAAAGCATGTTAGTTGTCATTATGAGTAAGCTGAAACGCAGTGTTATTCAAAATAACCCAAGAAAAAGGTGAAAATATTTTTCCTTCGACATATTCTCCTTAAAGTATAAGAAAGCACTATACAATGTGGCAGAGATAACCTTTTGATGGTCCCAGAAGGCATCCATCCCTCTTGTCAGAATGTGCCTAGAACGAATAGATTCCGCGTCATTTTGAGTTATGTCTGCTTTGCTTTTGAGAGATCGTGTTTCTCCTTTCTGGTTCGGATATTTCTTTCTCTGTTTGCCACTATCTGCTCTTGTGTTAGTCGTCGGCTATTCTTTCTCCCCCTTCGATTCCCTCTGTTCTCCGGTATGCGGTCGGGGTTCTGTGCGTTCAAATATCGAGTTGTTGCGTCGCGGCGTCTCGCCACTCGCTCCCTGTATTGCATGTAATCCGCATTCTCCGGTAGTGACGTGGAATCCATGAGTTGCCGTAAATCTTCACTTTGCGTTAGTCCTGCACAAGCAAGACGATCGAGCCTTGGAATGGGAGCTTCATAATCCTTGCGAAAAACGATGAGACGCCGAACAAATTTTAGGGATAATCGTTGTGGAATGTTAGATACTAATTTTAAAGATGGGTGATGAGGTAGTTCGCTGTCTGTGTAGTTATTTGTTGTCGGATACCAAAAAGCCAAGTACCCACCGATGACTAAGTATTCCGCAGCAAATCGTATCAAGTCTAACGCAACTTCCGTTGTATTATATGAAGCAAGATAAGACCCACCTTGATTGTGTTTTTTATCAGAAAGAGTTGCGTCGTCAATCCTCTTCCTTGGCTCACGAATACCGTATGGAGGATCACTTATAATGGCATCAAAAATTCCGTTTCTTTTTGAATAGCCTCTTTCCCAAGTAGAAAAATTGAACCTAACACGATCTGGAGGGCGTAGGCCGTAGAGCTTAAAGTTGGTTAGCATGGAAGGAAATTCTTGCTCTTCTGCGGACAACAAAGAAAGTTGGCTCTTACTGTAGTTCATCATCGCTAAATTGCGCTGCTGCTGCATTTGGGGGCTTTGCTGAAACTTTATTGAACCTCCGCGCATAGATCTTCCATCGGTGTCTGTTCCGTACGAATGGGCATTGAAATGAGCAGCAGCTACTAAAATGCTTCCTGTCCCACAGAATGGATCGTAAGTAAAACTTCCTTTTGTAACGTGGCATAGGTTGACCATCACAACGGATTCTTCCGGTGGCATAGACGTAGTTCCTATGTACGGTCGCTTCTTCAAATCGTATTTCGAGAGCAGTTGGCAACGGCACGACTCCGTCAACAATACAGCAAAAAATACGCATTTTTCCGGTTCCTTAAGTTTATCATGGTATATAATAATGTAGAACTCTCTTTCTGGATTCTTCCATGTCATGTCGCCCTTATGAGCCACAGACTTCTGCACCTTGCTGATAATCTTTTCTTTGTCCAGTTGGGAATAACGTTTTCCAATTGTTTCTACGCGGTAGTTATAGTTCCCAACAATGAACGTTTTCTCGTCCTCACCTATGACAACATCTGCTGAAGGGCAGTGCCGTTCAGCCACCGCTGCAATGCTGGAAGAATATGCCAACATGATGTATACAGCACGAAGAAGCATGCAACGCTGCGCTATCGCTTTGACAAGCTCTACCGAGTCACACTCAAATACTAAAAAAGTGTTGCTGAAACTTTCTTCCCACCACGAAGGGGTAGGACACAAAGAAATACGCGCGTTTTCTGTTTGTGATGCTGCTAGGAACTCTGGCATTCGAAAGCTCACAAGTGATGCTGATGATGTGAACTCAGCCAAAAAGTGCATGGTGAAAAGTTTAACTGAAAAGCTTTCTCCGTTGGAGAAACACAAGAATAAAACTACTTTAGTACTTCACTGTTTTTTCCATTTGTCGGACAGCACACCTTTTGAAAAAAAGAAGCAAAGATAGGATATTTTATATTCGTCTAAGAAGGTGCTCCCATCTCACAACAGATATTGCTAGGCGAGAATGGTTTTATAGCTTCGACGCATGAGTCAAAATATTAAACAAGCGTACTTCTACATCTGCTTAGAGCAAAAAAATTGCACTTATTGAGGGATCCCAGAACAGGGAATCAAGCGTAGAGAACTGATAATCGAGGGTCCTCCGACAACCGTTGGGCCAGCGAAGCGTACTTCTCACTCGCTTGATCGATATGCTTCGACAGTCGTTCATCCAGCACTTTCATGCGCCACGTGGCTTCCTTACAATACAACGCGAACTCCTCTGCTTCTTTCCCGTGATCCACAGCAGCAGCGTCGCAGTTTTTCTGATACAGTATTTGGCGAGAGTTGAAGTCTTCTTTCTCTTTATCCATACGATTCTGCATAATATGGCCCCTCTGGATTAGTCGTTCTTTCAGCTCCAGAAGTGCCTCATCCCGTACCTGCTTCGCTTGTTCGAGTGTGAGCTTCACCTTGAGATAATCGCCATCAAAATCAGATGGCATTTCAAGTTTTGCGATGTACGGTGCCAAGTAGTCCTTGCGAGATTCTTCGCGGCGAAGCTCTTCTGCTCGCATCCTAGCGCGTTCAGCCTCCGTTTCTTTAGGTCGGTTACGAAGAGTGTCGTAAGAGCTTAAGATGTGGCGCACGACGTTGTGGTCCTGCTCACATGCTCTAAGAATATCCATTGTTTCATCCATTTTTGCTCGAATTTCTGTGAGACACATTGTTTCCATTCCGTTGAGCCATTTCCGTTCGTTGAACAGTTCAAGATCTGATGGTGGTTCAGCCCCTGGCATCGTTACAATCTTCACTGGAGGCTCAACTGGTTTTCTGGATGCCGACGCGGCTATGTAGTCTTCGACCTTTGACGAAGGTTTCGCAAACATATGGTACGGCCGGATAACGCTACCCTCATTAAACTGGAAGAATACCCAAATTTCACCGACTGTGTTATTTTGTTGATGCTGGCGTGCACCAAGAAAAGTCGTTTTGGCCACATCTTTCTGGAAAGGGATATCCGGATTGCGAATAAACTTTTGGCTCATTCGAATAGGCTCTAAACGGACATTCTCTTTGAACCCTGTGCCGCAACCCACTCCTGCCACCATGTTGTGCATGTTGGTCTCTTTTACAGAGCGAGGTCGATCAAAGGTGGCACTTCTGTAACATAGCTTGTCATCCCGCCCTTTGTAAAATTCCTTCACCTTTCTAATAGACATCATATCATAGAAGTGCTCTTCACGTCGATACAGACCATCTACTCTAGCTTTCCAATAGAATTTCATGATACGGGTCTTCCCTGGTTCGTGAGAAAACTCTCGCAGACCCTCAACAGCTGTTTCCCTCATGCGACCAGGCTCATACCATTCCTGAAGTAGGCGGTACGATGGAACAGCAGCTGCAGGATACTGTGTGGAAACTACTTCCTCTGTTTGGGGCAAAGGAAAGACGCTTCGCCGACGTAGCTTGTCCGCGCGGTGTTCGTAAAAAATGTGTAACTGGTTTACATCGGGATATTTATCGTCTGGGACATGCACCTCCCTTACCCTCAAATCCTGTTGAGAATAAGCAGCATAGCTTTCTACTACTGCATCCCAGTACGTTATGAGCTTATAGCACTCGTGATACCGGCTTTCATATTGACTGGGGTTAATTGTCAATTCACCAACCCATGAGCGGGGAACAACAATATTCAATTTGGACGCTTCGCTGTCCGACATTTGGGATTGAGCACTCATAGCATTCGATATAGTCATTTCTGCTATGGTCCTTCGGGCTGTACCTGGACCTGGCGAGGACTGATCCTTTCCATCTCTATCCTCTTCGTCACCGCATTGCAGAACGGATTCCCACAATGACGCATTGGTAATCTCGCAGGAAAGCTCACTTACTGGTGTTTCTGGAGCTAGGTTCACGTAGTACTTCTTCTCATTAAAGACGGATTCTACTCCAAGATAGAATTCGTCAGCGTCTTCTGGAGCAATCAACTCACCGGTGGAAGGTTCGATGTATGTTGTTTTCAGCATCGTTTTTCTGCCGCCAGGTAAAACCATCACCCAACAGTGCACAGATTTAAATGCTTTTTGAGGAGCCACAGATTCACGCTGAGACGTACGTGAAACAGTTTCTTCTTTCTGGGGAAGGGAAGTTGCAGCAGTCAAGGGGCTGGGCATGGCGAATACAACTTCGCTAGGTCTTTTTAATTGAGGTCGCGGTTTAATAAGAGAAGCGTACTCAGGATCGATTGGAGAGGCCTCCTCTTCATCATCGTCCGAATTTTGCTCTTCAGGGAGTGTATCCATCCAGCGCCTATTTCTCTGATCGTTCAGGCAAACAGCAGAGGTTGCATAGCCCACTACGACATACGCGTTGTACCCAGCCCCATTGAGCAAAGACGTAAGTACCAAACTCAGCTCTAAACAATTCCCAATTTGCCAGTGCAGTGCAGTGCGAGGTGATACAACCTGTTGCGGCATCTTCTCAACAGTGTCATCATTATCGTTACAGTAATGCGAAGGATCGTGAAGAGGCTCGTATCTCAAATAGCCTGCAACAAAGCTGCTGCACTTTTCTATTTCAAATAAGTCGTCGTAGATAAGAGAAGTAGGACGGATAAATGTGCATATCATCTTCTGCACGCCGACTTCATTGGTGGGAGTAAGCAGCAGAGGTTTTCGGTCCGGGAAGTATTTGTGGTATTGCACAATAAACTTCTTGGAGAACTCCAGCAACTTCTCCTCTGAAGTACTATTTGAAAAATACTGTGGCGGAATGTTAGGAGTTTGAAGAAACTCTTCGATGCGCTTCTGACGATCTTCCGTCATCTTGTTTAGCTTAGTGCTACTTTATCAAACAAACAAACAAGCAAAAAAAGAACAGAAATAAACATTCTCAACTATGTTCAAATTCTAGCCTCCCAATCCAGCAGTTTAACGGAAGAAAACACTGTGGCAAGAAACCGATCTAATTAGTATGCTTTCACATTATTAAACAATTCCGAGTACGGATAGATAATTTTTGCTACTGGAGAGGAGTATCGGCGAAGTGGCCTCTGTGTTTTATTTCGTTTTTCCTTCCTAATGGTACATACAGAGTACGGCACTATGTCGTTCCACTATACGCGTTATTTTAGCTTCTCTGGGCGAGCGATCAGGACTGTTTCGTAGTGACGACGGCAGTAGAGATCCCAATAGAAGATTGCCCAGGCAGCCGCACCAAGAGCCATCAGTGCGCAGTACAAAGGGGCAATGGTTAAGAGATTGATCAATCCCGGCATCGCAAAACGATGAGAAATAGATCGAGGCTTGAACTCCGTGTAGTTCATAAACGCCGCTTCGTTTCGAGCACCCACTTCTGCGCCTTTGGTACTTCCTTTGTATTGAAAAGAAGATCTGTTGTGCGTCGTCATTGGCTTTAAGGAAAATTCGCGGGCAAATTCTTCTGCGTCGCGCCGCTGGCTAGCATCCAGTTCGCGCTGATTGAGAAGGCGCACAGAACTAGCCAGCGCACCACGGCAAGCAAAAGAGATTCTGCTGCGAAACATCGGGAATCTTTTTGTTAAAAGGTAGCAAAAGTGTAGCAAAAGGTGAGAGGTAATAAAGAATGAATAAAAGAAATAGCTCTGTGTGGCTCAGATACACCGCACGTAGACTGCAAGAAGTACAAACTAAATATCAAGGGTCAGATCCCTTTCAGCTTTTGTTAGGTTCGGAAAGTTCGTATCAACAGAAACGACAGTTAGCCACTCTAATTTTGCGAATGAAGAGACTACAATGCCCAAGACTAAGATCAATTGAAGTAGAGGAAGAGAAACGGTTCTTTTTGATACTTAATTTACCTTTTTTCACAGTCTGAAGAACTATCCAACCACAAAACCAGACGAATTGAACTGACAAACAAGGCCACGAAGGGGCAGGCACAGTAATCAAAAGGAGATCGACAGTCAGAAACAGAGCCTGACTTCTCAAAAGAAATAATGGAAGCGTTCGAGGAGCTTTTTAGATATTTCACATTACTTTCGTTGGAATTGGGGACATCAAGGCACCCAGGAAGCATCAATGGAATGACTCCGGTCTCAGATGTTTGATCATGATATTTGTTTTTCCACATCGCATAAAATGAAAAGAGAAGGGTATAAGGAAGGCAGGAGGAGTGAAGAAGCAATTGAATGGGTCACGGCGCATTTCTACTTCTACACATATGGCATTTCTTTATAGTAGTTCGGTTGTTGTTGCTGGATGTGGTCTTGGTTTCTGTGAAGGCAAAGATCACAGGTTAAAAGCCCACGGTAAATGGCAATAGGGAAAATAAATTCCCTAGATTCGAGCTGGCTTATCCTTATCCAGAAAAAAGCCTGGATCACAGCGGCGGTGGTCGGCAGCAAGTGGATGTGTAAGCACAATTGGATCCATTTTCATCTTTATGTGTGAGTGAGTCCCTTCCGAAGAATGTTACGGACTTTTTATTCTCGCATTTTTTATGGTGTCGAATACGGAGAGTGCATGAGCTGAAAAAGCTCCCGGATCGTTTATCGGCTGTGACATCAGAACCGTATTGGACTCCTTAGCGATCTTTCCGAACTGGTGCAGATACTCCTCAGCCACGCGAAGGGACACCGCTCTATCGCTACACTTTTCATTTTCCAGCGTCTGTGAGACGATATGGATATTTTCGGACACAGCGGCAGCACGAATACGAATTGCATCAGCTTCAGCCTCTGCTCGAGTCTTTACTGTGTATTTGTGAGCGTCTGCGGCATGCTGCTGCGCAGTTTTAAGTCCTCCAGCTCGGTTGATTTCTGCGAGAGCTTCACCTTCACTATCAAGAATCAGTTTCCGCTTCCGACGTTCAGCTTCCGCTTGCAAATCCATGGAACGCCGAACAATTTCGCTTACTACAATATCGCGAATCTCATAGCGTTTGCATTCGATTCCCCACTCGTTGGCTTCTTTTCGGAGGACTTCGATAATATTTTGATTTAGAGTTGCCCGTTCTTTGAAAAGGTGATCAAGACTTAATCTGCCAATTTCACTACGCATAGTTGTTTGGGCAAAGTTAATCACGTTAAAAATAGGATTCTCAATGTTGTAGCTTGCCTTATGAGTATCAACAATCCGGAGAAACAAAATACCGTCGATATCCACCATCACATTATCTGTTGTTGTGGCATATTGATTAGGAATTTCAAAACCTTGTTCCTTCATGCAGTAAGCATATTGAATTCTGTCTACCAGCGGCACAAGGAAGCTGACACCTGCAGTAAGGGTTCTGTGATACTTCCCCAGTCTCTCCACAACATACTCGTACCCTTGAGGGACCACGTTGATTATCGTATTCAGTGGCCGATTCCTTTCAAACTGAGTAGGATCTAGTACTGTTTTGTGGCGCTGTTCTAGCATCCCCTGTGCTACCTGCTGAAAAAACCTTCGAGAACGAATCATATGGAATTGTAAGGTATAACGATCCCCTAACGATTGAGTCTATAGAAGAAAAAGATAATAAACAATTGAAGAAAAAAGGCTGAAGGATAGTAGTGTCAACATGTATTTTGTCTTAACAGTCAGCAACAGTATCATACGATGCGAAGACCCCAGGAGTGCTCTCTTTTGTCGATGCATTTAAGAACCCAAAAAAATGTGAAGTTTGGACGTGAGATGTAAGCGAAGTGAAAAGAGTTCATCGCGCAGTGTTACAGAACTAAAAAAAAAAAGATACAAAAGGTATATAAAAAAGTGAATGTCAAAAATAATATTCTCTTCTCGTTGTTGTCAGAACACTGTTTGAGTTACGGTTTCGAGGGGACCCGGGGCGGCTTTGTTGGCGGTATCACAAATTGTTCGGAATGGAAGCCAGGTCAAATGCGATGTTCGATCCAACAGTTGAACTGATTCATAAAACAAACAAAAAGAGATAAATTCAATTTTCCTAGAAGGAAAAATGAAAAGGTGTACTAATACTGCTTTCAATTATCTTCTCTGTAAAAAATAATAATAATAATAATAATCGAGAACAAGAGAGAGAGTAAGATAATGCGCTAAAAACAGTCTTTACAGGGGATGATCGCTGCAAACGGATGATGGAGTGGAGCAATTGTCGAATAAGAATGTCGGATTGCATCGAGATAGTTCCTCTGCATCGAGTTTGACGTAGGAATGTGATGGATCATGGATGGTGTGATCGAAGTCCAGCTGTATTTGCATTGCATCAGGCTCATCATCTACCACATGCACACAAGCGTGAAGAACTTCATCCATATCGTCATCGCTGCATTTCTCTTCACGGGTGGGTTCAGTAGGAATAGGATCAACAGGGAGCTCAGAAAACGAAAGTGTATTCCCAAAATCTTTCTTTACCTCGTGTTCTTCTAACCCAAATGTGCATTTCGACACCATTATGCGACTTTTGGTAGAATCCTCTCCTCCATCCGATCCATTCCCGTTTCCATATACAGCATCTGAGGAGTGACTCTCTCGAATCTCGTTGCGAGCATGTCGAGCACAAGTCGATTGAAGAAGTTGAATGTCGGTCTCGCTGAAAAGAGCCTCACTACTACTTTCTCTGAGAAAGTCAAAGTTTTTGTCGCTAGATGAAAAAAAATCGATTATTTCCTTCGCTGCAGCTTTGGACGCGAACTCTACAAACACATTACAATTTGATCCTTTACAATCGCCTTTTGAGCCACTGTGCTTAGACTTTGGCTTAAGCCGTACCTTATTGATCTCCCCAAAATGAAAGAGTAAGCGACGAACTTGGGGGCGTGTCAGCTTTGAAGGAAGTGGAGAGACAAATACGGTGTTCTCACTTCGATCCTCCTTCGAGACATCCGGTTCGCCTTGAGCTCGAACACCGCTCACTAAGCTGCTCTCCACAGAACCATCCGTCGAGATTCCGTTTGATGTGTCAGTCATGCTCAGCTTTACCTGTGGTGGATGCCCCACAACACCCTGTAGGCGCAACGTGTCGCGACGACTGCTCCCACTGGATGGAGAGCTTTTTAGGATAATTGGTCGAGGAGTGGGTCTCGCGCTGGGAGTCAGTTGAATTGCCCTCCTCTGTGTGGGATCGTTATCCGAAGCATCGCAAACCTCCATAATCTCGTTCGACTTCTTAGAAAATTCTATTGTGTCAACGTCAATTGGATTGCCAAGTCCCCCCCAGAAGTCCACCATGTGCTTTAGGGCACATAGGGTTGAAGCAACAATGCCCAGATCTGTTCCGTTTCCTCGAGATCCTTGAATTGCCACTTCCAATCGATTTAGTGCGCAGAGTGCAAAGCGTGGTGGTGTGCGGGGCAGATATCCATACAAGAAGCAGTACACGGCTATTTCCCCCGCAGTCACTCGCGAGGAATCAGAAATAGGAGTATCCTGCACAACCAGATTCAGCATCACTTTTCCAATTTGGCCCATAAAAAGGCTACGCTTCTCGGAAATAATGGGGCATAAGTCTTCCCTCTGTATATCGCCAATACCGTCGCAAATATAGCTTTTGAGACCGTCTGCAAGTTGCGTACTCTGAAAGGCTTGGGAGATGCATTCGCTGAGCTCGATTGCTTCTTTCTCTCCTGCGTGAGGATGAGTAATCAGATATGTAAGAACTCTTCCAAAAGGCCTCCGGTCGGAGGCAAAGATCTGCTCAGTTGCTGTGTGCAGCACCTCTGATACAGGCAGGCATTTTGACGGCTCGAAAGCAAACCGACGGTCACCTGTCTCACACCTGCCCGCCATCTGCGCAGTGCTGGGGAGAGGATCAAATGCGCTCGTATGAGCTTGGTAAGTCATTGCACGATATACTTCTTCGACTGGGAACGTCTCCGGCCGGTTTGCTGTAAAATCCACCTGAGGTAACGAAACATCAGCTGGCTGTGAAGCAAAGGGGTTTTCCATTACAGAGCAGTTGTCGCAGATTCCCAGTCGAGACGTAAGTTCGCAAGTGTTTCTACTGGTTTCTCTTGCTTTCTCGTTCAAGAGCGCACAGCGCACGTTCACTCTTGCAGCCTTAGCCTTGAGCTCAATGTCAGTCACAAAAGCACAAGCAGCATCCTGTGAGGGGAAACTGAAAACCGAAGATCGAACCGCGTTCTTCAGCTTTATGCTGCACATCTGGTGAGCAATAGAGGAAGGAGGAGGCCAGCTGGCGCACTCCACTTTTCCAAACCCACGCTCTCGGACGTACGATAGCACCGCTTCAATGGCGTCCTTGTTGTGGCTGTGTGCTGAGACGTAGAAACACTCAGTCCGAGGGTTCGCAAGGATGGAGTCTCGTAGCATTCGAGTCAGAAATTCCAAGTCATCCTCTGATAATGTTGAAGGTACTCCAGACGCCGTAGAATCGGGACCGCAATAACGAACCACAAGGAGCTGCGACTGTCGCTGAGGTGCGAAGTTGTCGATTGTCTTCACAGCTCTCATGGCAAAGTCTTTAAGAGGGAAAAATACAACTCCAGATCTTCTTCTGGTTCCTCCTTTTGCATCAAGGATAACAGAATCACTGGCCCCCGTAGGGAAAAAGATAGCTGTCAGTTCTTTCTTGGTTGTTTTCGGATCCAGATTGAAAACTGCGATCATATGTTCATTCCTCTCCTTGCACCGAGAAAAAAAATCTTTTCTAATCTGCTCTTCCAGCAGGTCGTAGTTCTGCGAAGTGGACCCTCTTGCATCTGAATGAGAAGGCGGCCCGTGCGGCGTAGGTCTGAAGCTGTCCGGAACCGACTGTAATGCGGATGGATTGGCGAAAATCTGGCCTCGGTTCGGGTTTCTAGACATCTGAAACTCGGGAGCTGAAGGATTTAACTGATGGTTGACCGATTGGACTCTGAATGTCCCGTGCTGCAGGTGCAACGGTACTGCGTTCATTACGATCTCAGAACCCTCGATAATAGCTGCGTTGTGAAGGGATAGTGAGTTTTGGAAAGTTGCTGAATTATTCTTTTATTATTTTTTATTCCTGGTGAGCCTTGAGTAGTGCAGATGCGGGGCGTCGAAGTGAGTGATAATTTATGAGTTTATGGTGACAGGTGCTATTCTATGGCTTCTTGAAAAAAAAAAAGAGACTGAAAAGCTTGTTCCTCGCTGGTTAGAGATATCTGAAGAAATAAGAAAAAAAAATGCCTTTCAAATACTAAAAGAAATATTTTTTAAGACCCTTAGTACAATGGTGATAATAGTATTACTAAATGGGCTATCGGATTCTGTGACCTGCAGAATCGGTACTAAAAATATGTTGTTCTTTTCCTTTCTCTTTTCTTTTTTCGTAAGAAGTAAAGAATGGCAATTTCTATGAGTTTAGTAGAGTTCTTTTCTGCTGTAAGCGTGAGAGAACCAAGGATAGTATATGAGAATCTTGAAGTGGTTACTTAGAACTCTTGATTTCTTGAAATAAATAATAATATAGGAACGGAAAAGTGAATAAAGAATTTTAAAATAAAAAGAAGTTTATAATGAAGTGAAAACCTCGAGAAACTTCTTTGCAATAACTACGTGTGTTCAACAACAGCCCATCATCAGAAAATTATCAAGGGAAGAGAAGAAAGTTAGAGCAATACTGATTAGCGAATATATATCATAAATCCGTTGATCAGAGGTAGCAACAGTAGAGTACAGTTGTGTGCAGTTTTTTTTTTCCAATGGAATACATACAAAACAAAATAACAAGATGAGACCAAAGGACTTCAGTTGCCAGCCGAGTTCTGTGTCATAAAACGGTCGTAAAAGTCGTCTTCCTCCTCTTCCGAGTCTCCCGCTTCTCCTCCAGCAACAGGCTGCTTGGCGGCAAGCTTTGTCATGATGTAGATGTGGTAATGGCCGCTGGGGCTAGTATCAGACGGCGAGAACATAGGCTTCTCAATCTGTTTGTGCTCCACTTCAAAGCACAGCTTTTTCCTGCGGAAGTGATCCGCTCGGGTTTCAGGAGCACCATAAGACACTACAATGTATCTCCCGCCCTTCTTGAGCAATCTGGACATGTTCTTATTAAGCGTATACAGGTTGTGGAACGAGTTTGCACCACCAAGGATGCTATCTACCAGGCCTTTGTCAATAATGAAGTCGTAGAGGTAGTCATTAGGGCACAGTTCCTGAATAAGTTTCTCAGTGGGTGTTGTTAATACGTCGCAGCAAATCCACTGCATCTCACTCATCTCGGAGAAATGTCGTTGCATCTGAGAAATAACCGTTGGAGAAACGTCCACATTGGTGATTTTTGTAATGTTGAGAAGCTCGTAGAGGCTGGCAGACAATCTGCTGTTGCCACAACCCACAACCAGGACACGGATCTGTTCGGCAGGCTGCAGTAGAGGCTTGAATATTGGTTGCAAGTTCTCAAATGTCAGAAACCAGTCAAAGGTTGTGTCGCTGCTGCGATACCTTTCTTCCCAGTACTCCGGGTTCGAATACTTCGACATGGTATTAGCACGTGTATAAGGGTGTCTTACACCAGAAGCAACGGGGAACCAATTTTGGTCAAAGCTATTGCCGTGTCTTTCGTGGTTTGTTAAGAATTGGTAGTAAGGCAAAATTAAGGTTAAGTAAAGGCGAAAATGCAACGACATAAGATTGAGTTGGATCGCCTGAACTACCATGTTCAGCAATGGAGTTGAGATATAAAGGTTTCACGCCATGGTGCTTTCCATCAGCGTTTGAAAGGAATTATAGTTTGGTTTTTCTTTTCTTTTTTTCTATGCGTGTGTCTATTTCTCAGTACTCAACTACGAGGGCCTTGCGAAAAAAAAATCTGTTGTTCTGTAGCTTTTCTATTACTCTGGAGAGGAGTAAGCAACTCCGGTTGCGGGAGAGGTCCCCCGACTCTAGATGTTAAATGTAATTAGGAAGTAAGACTCTGTATTTGAATGGTGAGTTCACCAAGATCGCGTTGCTGGCGTACGAGAATGTGCCTTTTCGCAACAAGGGACAGAATATCAACAAATGTTCTAGCGACCTCACGGCGATGGGAGTCGGCGCAAATTTCGTCAAAAGTACAAGAGATTTCCTCCTCTTTTCTTCGTTGTCTGCGTCGCCGCCCGTCAATAATATCTTTGATTTTGTCAAAAGTTGCTCCGGCAGTGTTGGATAATGGTGCGCTTTCCCCTTCTCGAGCACGCTTACGAGTCGTAGGCACGGGATCGTCTAAAGGGTCAAGGACTTCCTGCGGAAGGAACGACTCATCCATCGCATCTGCAGCGGGCGCCACCATGGAATGAGATCCTTCTTCGTTTTGTGGGGCAACGGATTCAACGACATTTGAGAACATGTGACGAAGCATGGGGGAGAGCACTTGGGGTGAGAACGGAAGAAAGTGATGAGCTTTAACGTCGATCGGGTCCAGTAGAGCCTCATCAGAGGCACGAAGAGTTCCAGAAAGAAATCGACGATCATTCTCTTCCATGTCATCCAAAGGACCATGGCGGGCTCCATATCGATCGACAATATCTGTTCGATCAGCCATGTGCTTCTCGAACACGTCACGAGAAAGGGTAGTAGCTTCTACATCCAGAACGTTGACGAGGCGTAGCTTTTTGGAAGTAGAAGGATGGGTGCGCTCACCATCGGGAATGAGTTCTGGTATGTTGAACGGATCTTCTGCGCCAGTGCCGTTAAGATCTGGAAACTCCATTGGCAATTCATCGGGCATAGGTACGCCGATATCAAAGTCATCTGCAACTGGAGGAAAAGGAATCTGTTCATCTATCATATTACTTCCGCGAGCTTTTTCAATGCTGGACAAGCTAGATTTACTTTTAATGGTACTGTTGCTTCCACTCCCCCCTCGCTCACCGAACGCCATGAGGTCTGCACGCATCCGAGCGATATCATCGAAATCTTGTTGTGTACTCGTGTCGTTGTTAGCCACTGGTTCTACAGCATACCATGCAGCCCTTAGAAAATCTTCGTCGATGTTTTCCCCACTTTGAGCTGCTGATAAACCTCCAAGAATATCAGCAATGTCCGAAAAGTGGCCTTCGTGCACTTCATCCAGCCGCTCAGCGTCATCCCCGCCATTGCGCCGCCACTCGTATGTCACCGCGTTAATATTCCCCTTGGTCGTACCCTTTCCTCCAAGCCCATCCTTCTTGTCAGACTGTAGCACCATACTTTTTCCTGCCATTCCGACGAGTAGCAGCTGCACGGTTGCCTCAGTGGCTTCCCGGAGTAAATGTTTAACTTTCAGTGCATAGATTCGAACGACCCCAATCAATAACTCACCGGAAGTGCGAATAGCGATTGGAACAACAGGCCGAATAATTTGAACGACAGTATCACGCAGGTTCACAACTTTCACTTCATTTTTGGTAAGTTTTCGATCCCAATGTGCTGCTAGCCATACTTTCGCTAGAGGCCCCTTTTTGGTTAGTACATATGTGGAGAAAAACATCGCGGTTTAAGGATGTCACTAGATGGTTGCGAGGAAAGAGAGGAGATGATCAAGAGAAACATGAAGGAATCACGTCAGGGTGTGCTATTTATCTGGGCTTCCAGCATGCTGCGTAGTTTGAAGAGTACGAAGAGTTTGATAGTGTCATTATTACCCGCCCGTGCTCGAATTTCTTTCCCCGTTAATGTTCCTTTGTATCTACATATCATTGAATGAATCGATTCGCTCCAACGCTCCATGCGATAGCAGGACAACGAGAGTGGTGAGGGAAAGAGACACTCAATTGAAATCATTCAAAAATCTATCAAGAAAAGAAAAAATACATTCACGGGATATTGTACTAATCCTCTTCTGGCTCGGCTTCGGCCTTGTCGCGCTCCGCTTTGGCGACGTAAATTGGCTGTAGATCAGGTCTCGGCTCGATGGGGGGCGGAAGTGGCGTGGGGGGACGCTGCTTCTCAACAGTCCCTTGTGGAAGCGTCTTATTCTCACGCCGCTGAGCGACGGAAGCTGCGGCAACAATCGTTATACCATCGGAAGACTTCGTCAGAACCTCACGTAGAGGAAGAGCAACATAAGAAATAACGTCGCTGCGGAGAGAAACGGAGCGGAGGTTTTCATCTATGGAGGCGAAAGCATCGCCATGAAGTTCCTGCGAGTACATCATGACCTCCTCCGTCCCGTTGTTGTTAAATGGGTTGTTTCGCAGTGGGTGAATCAACCTCTTGATGGTTTTCTCAGTGATATTAAGACGTAAAGCAGACTTCATCGCCTGCACAAAATCTCCGTCGACAGATCCATCGGGTTGTAGTCGCACTTTAGGAATTCGGTACTGCATATGACCGTCATCGGGGCATGTGAACTGCAGACTACGCTCCAGAACAACGATGGGTTCAGCTTCTGCTGAAGGTTGAACCATGACAAGCAGTCGAACGGACGGCTCCTTCAACAGCAGAACATCGTCCCCAAGAATGCGTATCCGCTTTCCTTCGGCATCAATCAGCAACGGGCGAACCCGTACATCAACGACACGATGGGGATCTTCTGGGTGGTACTTAATAGAAGAAATGTCCAGGCTTCGTAACTCAACCCCACGCGACTTATCTGCGGCAATAGATGGAAGCGAAAGTACCCAATTAAGCAGCGGAGTATAGTTCGCTGCCTTCACTAAGTCGGCCATCGTCCGCCCGTTGCAGTCGGAACCAAATTGAATAGGCACTCGCTTCAGCTCTTGTTGCGGGGCGATAATCTCGAGACGATGTATGTTTCTTGAGCCTCCCTTGATAGTTGATGGAAACCAGCGACCATCGCGGAACATTCCTTCTTGCTGGAAGGTGCCCTGGTTAGACCCGCAACGATGAATAAATACGCCAGCCCCAACAGGAGAATTATTGGAGAAGTTTCCGATATACCGGGCAGTCCCCGAGGCGAGTCTCCATTCCCCCGAAATAAACTCGTTGTGGTAAAAACTTCCATAGAAGCTCGATCCGTCGGGGAAGTAACTCGTGCCGCAGCCATGTTTCTCGTTGTTAACCCAGATGCCATCGTAGCTACTCCCATCAGGATACGTGTATCGCCCACGTCCATTTTTCTTGTCATGAAACCAGAAACCGAGGTAAGAAGAACCATCCGGGTAGACGGCGCGACCGTAGCCGTGGCGCATGTTGCGCAGCCATTCTCCGCAGTAAATAATTGATGATTGCGACCACCAGTACACTCCAGTGCCACTGCGCTGGTTCTCTACGTACTCGCCAGTATAGCAATCGCCGTTAGGGAACAGACTTTGTCCAAGTCCTTGTTTGGTACCGTCACGGAGACGAGACCCGATGTAGACTCCTAGTTCACCAACCCGTTTAACGATGCCGAGGCCGGCGTCCCCCCAATCATCATGGTATTCCTCCAGGGACTCATACACCAATTCTTCGCGAGTTGGTTCGGGCTCCTCCTCCTCCTCTTCTTCTTCTTCTTCATCTGTTTGTCGGCGTTGCGCCAAGCGTTCAGCCTTTTCTTCTTCACGCTGCCTTTGCTTTTCCGCCACTTCAGCAGCAGAAGGAAGCTCCGCCTTCATCTCTTCCCATCTCATAAAAACTGCCACGTCAACATTCTCGGGATCGAACGCAAACGCACCCTGATGAAGCCGCTTGATAAGGTACTGGGCTAGCATAAAATGGCCGTTGAGTGTAGCCCATTGTAGAAGGGACTGCTGTGTAACTGGATCCTTTTCTAGGAGCATTTGTTGTAGGTCTTCCTCCTCTGCATCATTCAAAAAACGGATTAGTTGACCAAGACGCGGAGCTTTCTTACTGAGTTTAACATAGTCGGTAGGTCGATCTCCATGAAAAGGCTTCTTGTGTTCTTCTTCCTCTTCTTCCTCTGCTTCCTCGTCGCTGTCTACATCATTGTTTAGAGGATGAATGTACTGCCAAATTTGAGGAAGCTCCACATGCACGTTTTCATCGTCGTCGGACATGGTTCCTCTATTTCTATGCAATGATAAGCTGGATTGTAAAAGGTCAGGGTGAAAGGTAGCACATTATCTTGAACTAGGGTTGCAGAAAAACATTATCTTTCATACCGCTTAAATATACTTATTACAGCGGGCAAGAGTAGCGTGCACTCGAAATCGGGTATCCCCATTTAACATTGATTATTTTACCTCTGATTTGTCTGTCCGTTTATGCGAAAGTCGTTAAAACAAGAGAACCCAGTGATACAAGCAAATGAAGACGGGAATAAGAAGGGAGTGAGATGCGTTCCCTTAACTTATTATCATACCCAACGTATACCCATTAGCGCACTTCTAGAACAATTCAAAGCCGAAAGCAGTCTTTAGATACCTTTCCCATCCTTCCCACAAGTCAACAGATCCTTTTGATCACAAAAAAAAAAAGCTGTAAGCTAATCCATCAAGAGCAGAAGATCATTGGGGTGGTGAGATCGATGTTCTCTCACAGAATCTCCATGAATGTCAGTGAAAGGAATGACGCAGCATCTCATTATGTAGTCCAGTGTATCATGGAGAGACCAGAACACCCGGCCGCATTAAAATGGTTTCTCCAATGAGAGAAAAAAAAAATCGTCGCAAGTGCAGTAATATTAAGAGTAAGAACAGTGTTTCAGTGAAACGCAGATCTCTCACACAAACCAATGCTACAAAGCAGTTGCTGTAGTGCCTTCTTCCCCACGATGAGCAGACTCCAGATACTCCTTGGATCGCATCTCGATTAATCGTGAAACGCACCGCTCCATCTGAAAAGAACTATCTGATTCATCAATAAGTTGTTTACCCATTTCCTTTTCGAACTGGGTACTTAATTCGTCTATCTTACCCCCAGCGCCAAGGTAGATATCACTCCTAGTAGCCTGTATTTGCTGAGGCTCTACAGCAGCGTATAGCACCACTTTGCAATGGTACTCGTACAGAGTGTCTACCAGAACTAAAAAACGGTTCTTTACGTCACTTGCCTGGTACGAGAATTGGGGAACGCCATTTATAAAAATAGTGTGAAAAGCTTGGGCAATTACCTGATAATCTGCCCCTGACATTTCGGTTCCGCATAGTTCGTAGAAATGAAAGTAGCAAATAGCGCCGCAAGCGCGCTCGACCCGCACGTCACGGCCAAAAACGCGTAGCACCCTAGGGGATGGTGGAAGACCTTTGCAGCATTCTAAAAAAAGCTGATTGAACTCTGACTCTTGTTCAGGGCTAAACGGACTGAAATATGTGTTGGAGCGGTTGCCTGTAAGACGGTGGTCTGTTTCGCTCTTCAGATGGTAGGTAACATTCATTTGTTGGACAAGATCTATAAACGGAAGAAAGCCACCTCTGTTTAGTCCTCCAAGATACAAAGACTCTGGAGGTCTGTTGGAAGTAAATACAACGACAACCCCTATTCTATAGAAAGCAGTAAATAGCCGTTTAAGAATCATTGCATCTGCTACGTCGGAAACCGCAACTTCATCAAAACACAGCAACTCCACATTTCCTATCATTCGTTGGGCTATTTCGTCAAAAAGATTCACTTGAGCATCAGGAGAGCGGCGATTATTATCAGGGCGCAAGTACCCGGTAGCCCTTTTGGTCCGTATTACTTCTTCCTCTGAGAAATACTTGATCGCATGGGATGTTTTCTGAACATCAAGCATAAACTGATGAAAATGAATTCTATGCTTTTTAAGTTCCAAGGGCAAATTATCATACAGTAAGTTCATGAGCATAGTTTTTCCACAACCTACTCCACCCCAAACGTAGAGACCTTTAATCAAGGACAGAGGATGAAATGAAGCGCTGCCGTCGCCTGCAATGGATGAAAGCGCACGGCTGACCTTTTTCTCCTGCATTCGTTTAAGAAAAAAAGAGGGAATCATTCCTAATCTGTTAGGCGGCCTGAGCTCGAGTTGTCTGGGTGGGGGAGGGTTCTTTTTCGAATTCTCCATGTATTTCGTGATGTCATCATAGAGCCGGTCAAACACTGGAAGGGCATTTACTTGGTTCAAGTCCAATGATATTTCTTTTTTTTGAACTAGGCGATGATACGCATCACTGGGCTTCGTCCGAAGTAAAATTAGAGCCTTGCGAAGCATTGGCGTTGGAGCAACAGAAGCTCAGTCCCTTTGATTACAAAAGAGGTGTACAACGCATTCAACAGAAAGAAAGAAAAAAGAACAAGAATAAGATTTATCAAGCATCAAGTTCAAACGAGAAACATTTATGCGCACAATTGAGTCTAACGGAACCTTCTTTTTCTACTGAGATATAACTATTCTTGGATTGCAGAATGAACACCTACATTGACTTCAAATTTCTATGATTCTTTTGATATGCTCGAATGGTTTAGGATATGTACAGTAATTCATTCTATTAGGAGAGGCGGCGAGCGGCTTTCAAAAAAGTATCCCGTCCAATGTCGGACATGGTTTCTTTTTCGTATTCATCTAAAATAATGCTCAGAGGAATATTTTTAACCATATCAGGAATGGAAAGAGCATGATCACTTCCATGTTTTATTTTTTCTCGGCGATAGCAAAGCCACGAATAGCGAGCAAAGCACTGTAAGAAACATTTTTCGTAGTGACCTTGAAAAGAGTTGGACATCCATTCTGCGTCCCGCTCCAACTTGGCTTTATGATAGGCTTCTCTGTTTGCTTGGAATTCTTCAATGAGCTGCCTGGCATTTTCAGCTTTTCTGGACAAGCGAGTTTGTAACAGCTCCTCGTAGAATAATTTTCGTTTATGCATAAACTCAACAATTTCATTATTCAACAGTTGCTCATAGAAGTTGTGCCGTCTGTCCACATAAGCAGAAATAAGGGCATCGCAACCAAGAGAAGAGTCTTGCTCGATATCTTTTGTACGATTGGTAATTTCCTCATTCTCTGTTGATACAGGAATAACAGATAGTTGGTATTTTCGAATATCATCTTCAAGCCTCATACGACACTCTTTTTGGCGTTGATCCGAGAACTCCTTTGTGTCGTTTAGTAGCTCATTTTGAAAGTGATCCAGTTCATGCCTCTCATAATCTTTAAGGCGATCTGAATGTTCATTCATAAATTCAGCTACTTCTTCACCGAGGCGCTGCATGTAGTAATCCCTCTGTTTCTCAATGTATAAATCTATTTCGCTGCGTTGTTCATGTTTCATTTTGTCGGCGTAAATGCCGTTTACAGTATCGAATAGACTGGAGTATGGTTCACTTTTCTCGGCGCTTCCAAAAAGAAAATCTCTTTGCTCCGAGGAAATTCGATTTAGTCGATTCAAGAGAATAGAGGCATCAGCTGTGGAGCGATTGCCCGTTGTTTCCGTCGTGGAGTTAGATACGCGGCGCAATTCACGAAAGGTTGTGATGGCCAAACAACCCCGAGAAAGAAAGAGACGAAGCATGGGACGAGTTCTACTAGCTAATGCTTAGTTGAAGAGTCACCTCCGGTTACCTTAAATAAATAACGACAAACAACAAAAAAAAAGGAAAGCTACAACATTTGAATAAAGAAGAAAAAGAGAACTTGGAAGAAACGTCAAGGAACCATCAAGCAGTATTACTTGTCGTAACAGCACTACATTCTACAATGTGTTTCGTCGTAATATGGTAAAAGGTATTAAAAGAGTAAATATCTGAGCCAATGAGAAGGAAAGAAATATATCGCATGCCCGCATGTCGATGGGTCCAATATGTATATTCAGCGCAGCAATCTCACTGTATGTAATTTTTATCTTTTTGTTCCTTTGGTACCCGCTGTCAAATGAATAACGAAAAGCAACAGTGTTAGATTTCTTACCACAATAACAAGTATGACGCCTATTCCCTACCCTTACACACTATTCTCACATTAAAGCGCTACCACTACTATATTACATGACTTACTACATTTTGTTGTTGTTGTTGTGGCCAATTATTCATTTTCTTGTTTCATTTTCGCTTTTTAATTTTCAATTAATTACTTCCCTTTTTTCTCAACTTTTTTTCTTATCAATATTTCTAACTTTTTTATAAATAAAAATATAAATAAAATAAAATTTAGACTATTTCCAAAAGTTTTCCTTCACATCTAAAATAAAAATAAAAATAATACATTTATTATTATTATTATTATTATCGCTCGTCGGCATGCCGCGCAAAAGACTAAGAAAAATTAAGTGAAACATCGCATTCTATTCTTTCAGCACTTTCCATTTGAGACTCTGAATAATATATATATATCGTTCTACTATTTCTCCGCCCAAGAAAAAGCACTAAGTGGGAAGAATAGATAGAAAAATACCTTACGAATGATCCAAGACTTCATGCAAAATTATTTTTTCGCACTGCCCCTAGAAACGGTGTCTACTAAAGAGAATAATGACCTATTGGAAATTGGAATGGTGTAATGAAAAAGCATTGCAAAAAATAATAATAATAATTTGTGAATGCCTGAAACAGTGAAGAATTAGGGGGACTCTTTCCAGAAACAACTATTTCATCGCATCTGAGGAGATATGTTTTATGATCTTTTTTTTTAAGGGGAAAAATGAGAATGCTTCTGTACCACTTGTAATAATAACAATAACAATAACAGTCAAACGGTCAAATAGGGGTAAAGCCCCTTTTTCTTTTACAAATATTTAAAACAAGGCAAAAACGAAGTTATCCTCAATATTATTACTGGCAGAAAGGAAGCGAATGATAAATTCAAAAGGAAAAAAAAATACAAAAAAAATGACAACACTGAAACTTTGCTAGTACTAATAAGAATAATAATCAGATTATTAATGAAAAATAATGAGCATGATCCAAAATAGTCTTCTTTAACTACTGTCATGTGGGCTAACTGTGCAACGAACTGAAGATAACTTATTTTATTATTATTATTATTATTATTATTATTATTAGGGTGCCATTGTTTCTGACGATTTATGGAATAAAGTTCCGGAGAAGCACCAACGAAACTTTAAAAAAAGAGAGATAAAATTAAAATAAAATTAATATAAAAATAATCTTAATAATAGTAATAATAATAATAATAATAATAATAATAATAATAAGAATAATAAGAATAAGAATAAGAATAAGAATAATAATAATAATAATAGTGCACTCCAAAAAAAAAAATAGTTGTTGAAAATCAGAAGTTTTGTTGTTAATGAATTTTAAAATATTCGCAATGCTTTCAATAACAAGCATCCAACACAAAATAATAATAATAATAATAATAATAATAATAATAATAATAATAATAATAATACGGTTCATTGGACTTACACCACTTTCTTGGACTTATACCACATAACTAAATGTTCTCTTCTTCTTTTTTTTTTCCTAAAATAATCTGTTTTTCTATAAAAATAATAGGGCCTCGAATGCCATTTCATTCTGTGGTTAAATATGTGGCAACCATTGAGTCTTTAAAAAAAACAATCAATCTATGTAGCATCATTTTACTTTATTTTATAATTTCGCTCCAAAATCTAAATATATGTTTTATAATAGCTTTGCGTCCGTTTATACCTTTTATTTATTCTTTAGTTTTTTTATTTATTTATGTGACACCAATCATTCACTTTTTCTTTTATTTTTGTTCGTTTGCCTATTCCCTTGTTTAGGGTTTGGGAAATTTTGGGGGAAATCAAGTGCACTGCGGACCGATAAAAAATCGTTCACTCCAAAATAACTTCCAATTACATTTGGCCCTCGCTTCATTCCCTATTCCTGGGTTTGGTTTAGGGAAATGAAGTATATCAATTTCTCGGGAAGGTCTCTCCCGCGCAAAGAAAGGGAAACTATCACGGCCGCACAAGTGGAGAGTGCAGGAAATGCGCCCGTGGCAATTTGTTACCCCCACCGGAGATCCACGCACCAGACGAAGTGACACGGGTAGCGAATGCCCAAAGCTCCCCCGCGCCCCCCCAGCAACACCACCAGGAGTCCGATGAGGAGCACCAGCATCGCCACCCCGAGCCGCACACAGAGGACGACCCCATCCTGTACCCACAAACACCGTCCGGTCACCGACCAACAACGCGAGAAGCCAAGTGGGCCTGGACAAACGCCACTTTCTACCCGGTCCACCCTGTACCGGTGGCATCCTCTACACGGCCCACGTTCCAAATTGGGTGTGGCACCTCTCAGGACGCACGGTAGACCTCACCACCACCTTGCCGCACAGCACCCGGGTTTTGGCCTCGACAAAGAACAACTGGTTGACTTTAACCTCTGTCAGTGCCTTCTGTGCCACCTCAGCGGCAACCGCGGCCCGTACGTCACACCGTCGCCGATTCCACCACCGCACGGCCAACCACGTGCCTGCAAGACTTCGCACAAAGGGCCGTCTCCACCTACCCCAACCATGGATTTTTCCAGCCCCTCCGAACAAGACAAGGGTCCGACCACCACGCTCCGTATCCTTCACCGCTCTGAATTCAGAACCTGGATTCAGAAGATCGGACGGCGCTCACGTTACGGGGCGATGGGTGAGGCGCACACACGACGCCCAACTCCGCCTGCTTGACCTACCACGGCTGTATCTCCAACCAAAGCCGAGAGGCGAAGACGAGAACTCGGAGAGAGGCCCCCAGGAGGACGACGCCAGAGACCGCACCGCAACTCCTCGTCATGCCCCACCAGACCGCCCACAGGAAGCGCCGTCCGCAGCCACAAGCGTCACAGGCACGGACGATGACGACGACGAATGGGACGCGGCATCCTCCGTCTCCAGCCTGGGCTTTTTTTTTTTTTTTTTTGTCCCTGTCTTTGTGCGGGAGAGATCGCAGACCGAGGTGGCGACCGTGCAAGTAAGCAACGCGTGTGTAGTAGGAATGGTACCTCAGGGTACTTACTTCGTGACCATGGCCTTCTGTTTGCGATTCATCCTATGGCAAGGGCCCTCTGCGCCAGTGATGGTCTTATATGCGGGGTTTATGGCGCAGAGTAAAGGAAGAGAAACGAAAGATAGACACGTCAGCCTGGCTGGAGATATAATCCAAACAGCTGGGTGTGGTATATAGTTAATGAGGCCGCAGTCAGAGGGAGGACTCCTTCCAGTAGGCATGAAGAGCCCTGATTAGTTGCGCCTGTGCCTTCGTTACTTCCGAGAGTTCGTTGCTTCGCTCCTTGGTTTCTTCGTGGCACTTTCTTCATTGCGTTTTCTGGGTTTTATTTCAGCTTTGTTACCGGTTGGATTTCCTGCGTTTTATTTCTTTTCATGTGGTGTCGGATTCTGGAAAGTTAGAAAGTGAGAGCTGTGAAAACTACGAGTTTGGTCGGGATGCCTTGGAGTCGGGGGACGGGTGATGTCGTTGCTATTCATGTGTGTCCTTGTTTCCTTGTGGCACGAGGTTTGGTAACGTTTTCGTATGGTGTTTCTTTTCTTTCGGTTCTTTCTCTTCCTCCAGGGCGTTCTTTCACAACAAGATGGCCTTATGTTATATAGATTTGGAAAAGTTATTGATATGTGGGAGAGATGTATAAAAGTTGTGTATAGGTGTGTTGCGGTTGTGGCTGGCTCTGCCTCATGGACTCCTCAAGTGTTAGATGTTCGAGTACTTTGGGAATGGGTGGCTGTGTCCGCGTTAGTGGAACTCCTCTCCTGCGTGGAAGCTCCGGTTTCCGTCCACCACTCCTCTGACGAGCCGGTAGTTGGTCTCGTGCAATGTTTGGGCGATCTTTGCCATAAGATCGTCCAGCGCTGTGCCACAGTCCCGTTGGTCGGGTCTGGCCTGCGCGATTGCACGGAGCCATCTCCGTGACTCATCGTGAATGCGGCCTGTTGCCTCGAGAATAAGGGGTGTGAACAGGACCCCTTGGCGCTCCATGGTGGCGCCGTACTTCCTCATCTTCTCGTCGAAGGCGGCGTTCATGGCCCCCTTGCCCGAACCGCTGGCGCGTGGCCCCGGGTAAGTGACCCGCACGTCCGTCCCGAATACTCGGCCGTACGTGGTGATGAGGACGTCGATCCTCGTCGCGTTCGATGTGGAGGCTGCTGGCTCCCGTTGGACCTCGAAGCCCAGACTCTGCGCCCAGTGCGCCACAACCTTCGCTAGCTCGTCGTGGCGGTGAAGTCTCGCTTTCGATGATGGCTGGCTGCACGTGTGGACGTGGGCATTTGTCGCTGGCGCACCGCAGACACACTTGTTGCCAGGGAAGGCCTCGATCTGCAGGCGGTGTTTCAGATAGAACCTGAATGCATCGTCTGATATTTCGACCTTAGGGTCGGCCAGCACTCGGTTCGCACCAGGGTTCTTGTGGACTCGTACGAGGTTCCTCGCAGGCTCCGTGAGGAGTGTATTGAGGAGGTAACCTTGTCCTTGTCCGCTTTCATCGTGGTGTTGTGCTGGTCGCCCTTCTGGCCTACGCCGTCACGTGCGTAGCAGGCGATCTCGGCCTGCCGCCGCAGCCCTAGGCCACCGTGGCGCAGGGCAATTCCCTCAGCGCTTTTGCCGTGTCTGGGAGGGACGGGGCCTGGAGCACGCGCAGGAGTGTCTCTTCGACCTTGTCGTCGAAGTAGAGGGCGGCGGGGAGGAGGTGCTGGGGGTCGTGCGTGCGGAGGAGGTGCTGCATGCGAGGGAGCCCCGAGGCACGCAGCAGGATGAGCTTCGACTGTGCAGACAAGCCCTGTCCCGCCAGGAAGTCGAAGAACGGGTCCTGTTTCTTGACCCTCTGTAACAACCACGGCGTGATGTCCACCTCCGCGTCGTCGACACTGAACGCTGCTCCCAGTATCTTTGCGACCCCCATTTCCACGGGAATCGCTTCGCCTCCGACGAAGAGCTGTTGGGCCTCGGGCCGCTGGATCGCGACGCTCTTGAGCGCGTTCACCTCATAGCCGAAACTACGAAGCGCTGGGTGCAGAGCATCGAGGGCGTCCTGAACGTCCGCATCGCGACCCACCAGGGTGATGTCGTCGAGATACGCGACGAGCTTCACCTGGGGGTGGCGGTCCATGATGGGGCGTAGCACCTCGTGTAGCCCTTGTGCAAAAAGCACTGGCCCGAGTACCATCCCCTGGCGGACCCCTGCCGTGGACTGCAGCTTGGCCGCTGCGGTGTCCCCATCGTAGACATGGAGGACGCCTGGGGTGCCGAGGGCGAGGCACGAGATGCCCCAGATCCTCCGGAGGTGTTCGTCGGCGAACGTCGCCTCGAGTATCTTACGACGGCTTACCGCGTTGTAAGCGTTCTTGCCGTCGAGCGCGACCACGACGTTTCGAGGGTCAGAGGTCCTCGCTTGCCGGATCTGTTTGACGGCCACGGCCGCATCTCCCCAGACCCCGTGCTGGTAGTCCTTGAACTTCCGGCGGGCCGCCAGGTCCAGCTTACGAAACGCGACAATTGATGGGAGCTTCATCCACACACTCTCCGGCGTGATCGGCCGCACGTTTCCGGCGTCGTCCTTCTTAAGAGGGAGTACCGCGGACGCTCGGATGCGTGTGGCGAAGCTGGGGGAGACCTTGCAATTGATGATGTCTTGTGCCAGAATTGTGAGGTCCTCTAGGAGGTCCTTGTGTTCCAGTACTGGCATGAGGAGCTCACGCGTCCACCCGTCAATCCCTGGGCTGGCTCCTCTCGACATCCGACGACGGATGGCGATGGCGACATCCGCCGGTGTGAGGGTAAGGTGAGTGTCGACTTCGGGGGGCCGGGGGAAATCCGTTTGGTCTTCTTCCGGGTGGAGTGCGCGCAGCGGAGCCTCGGCGGTGGCCGCGGGGAGCATCGGTGCCTGCTTCTGCTCTCCTGCTCTGGCGGCCTTTCCGAGGGCCCCTACGCGTAGGAATCGCATCACCCTTGCGATGGTTCGTCGTTTCTCCCGCGCCTTTTGTTTGTCGGTGGCCTGCTGCGGGCCCAGGCTGGAGACAGAGGATGCCGCGTCCCATTCGTCGTCGTCATCGTCCGTGCCTGTGACGCTTGTGGCTGCGGTCGGCGCTTCCTGTGGGCGGTCTGGTGGGGCATGACGAGGAGTTGCGGTGCGGTCTCTGGCGTCGTCCTCCTGGGGGCCTCTCTCCGAGTTCTCGTCTTCGCCTCTCGGCTTTGGTTGGAGATACAGCCGTGGTAGGTCAAGCAGGCGGAGTTGGGCGTCGTATCTGTGCGCCTCACCCATCGCCCCGTAACCTGTGAGCGCCGTCCTGATCTTCTGAATCCAGGTTCTGAATTCAGAGCGGTGAAGGATACGGAGCGTGCGTGGTCGGACCCTCAACCAAGCATTGTCTTGTTCGGAGGGGGGCTGGAGAAAATCCATAGTTGGGGGAGGTGGAGGCGGGGCCCTTTGTGCGAAGTCTTGCAGGCACGTGAGTTGGCCTTGCGGTAGGTGGCATCGGCGACGGTGTGACGTACGGGCCGCGGATGTGCCGCTGAGGACCTCATGGCACAGAAGGCACTGACAGAGGTTAAAGTCAACCAGTTGTTCTTTGTCGAGGCCAAAACCTGGGTGCTGTGCGGCAAGGTGCGTGGTGAGGTCTACCATGCGACTGCGTCCTGAGAAGGTGTGGCCACACCCCAATTTGGGGCAATGGGCCGTGTGCCAGAGGGATGCCACCGGTACAGGGTGGACCGGGTAGAAAGTGGCGTTTGTCCAGGCCCACTTGGCTTCCTCTTCTCGCGTTGTTGGTCGGTGACCGGACGGTGTTTGTGGGTACAGGATGGGGTCGTCCTCTGTGTGCGGCTCGGGGTGGCGATGCTGGTGCTCCTCATCGGACTCCTGGTGGTGTTGCTGGGGGGGCGCGGGGGAGCTTTGGGCATTCGCTACCCGTGTCACTTCGTCTGGTGCGTGGATCTCCGGTGAGAGCTGAGGAGGTGCGTGGGCCTCCTCCTCCTCGACGCCCTGGGTGGGTTCACGGGCAGGCTCTTGATCCCAATGCAAGTACGCCAGCGGGATGTTGAGACATTTGTATTCCGAGGGCCGAGGGGGTGACGGCAGGGCTTCCTCATTCTCCGGTGTGTTTCGTGGGCCGCAGGAGTGATCTCGTTTGTGCTGTCTGGATGGCGAGCGGCGGATAGGGGCTACGCTGGCCGTTGCTGCCCGTCGCGCCTCCCTTCTCCGTCTCTGCCTTTCGAGGGTGGTACGTCGGTCGTGTCGGATGCGGTCCAAAGGCGGCGGACGCCTCCTGGTGATCGGCCGTCTCTCTGGGGTGTCGTCAGGTTCCTGTGGCACCTGCTCCCTTCCGTCGGGATGAGATACGGAGGGGCCGCTCGCACGAGTGTGCGTCTCGTCCGTCGGATGTGGGGTCGCTGGGCCGCCAGGTCCTCTACCGCCGCATCAAGGATGTCGCAGAACCGGGCCTGCAGGATCCTTCGTGCATCGCGTTCCTCCTCCTCTAGTCTGTCCGCCTCTTCGAACCGCACCCTGACCCCGGGGATGGGTGGGTATGGGAGTTGCGATGTGGGTAGCGTTGGCTGCGCACTGCTGAGTTCGGCTGACTCGCCTTGGCCCACCGCCTCCTCCCCTGGGCCGTTTTGTTGGAGTGTTTGGTGTGTCCCATCGCCAAGGAAGGGATCCAGCGGGTCGTCGCCTTCCTCTTGTCCGTCGGAACGGCCGATGGAGAGTGGCGTCGCACCCCTTGCGTCCTCCAGCGGAGGGAGGGAAGCATGAAGAGGCTTCGCCTCTCCACCGGGCCTGGGATCGTGTGTTGTGCTGCGGGGGTCTCTGGGTGGTCGCGGGGGTGGGCTGTCCTTTTCAGCGGTAGGCATCGACTGCGACCCTGGTTCTTCGGAAGATGAGGAAGGTTCGGGGGGGTGTGCGCCCACGCCTTCCGATCGCCGTCCCGTACGTGGTTTGGTGTCCGCGAGTTTCCCATGCCATCTTGGGCTCTTCCGGCCAAGGGGGTACTCCTCGGCGTGGGGGTCGCGTGGGGCCACAAACTGGGCGGTCGGAGGGGGACAATCCTCTTCACAGCAGGATGATCGCCAGTGGGCCGGCGCTGCTGCAGAGAAGCCATCCACCAAGCTCCGTATAAGGTCGAGGATCTGCTCCTCCCATGACTGGCGCTGAGAGCGTTCTGCTCGGAAGAGTTCCTCGTGCGTTTCGATTTTGACCGTCGCCGCCATTCTGGTATAGTGAGATAGGAAGACGGGGTGGAGGCTGACAGGAGTACATGGTTACCGTATATAACAAAATTGGGTACAGGGTGTGCTCGCAGCTGCGCAGCTACGGCGTACAGGAAAAGAAAAAAGAAGGAAAGCAAGAAAGGAAAGAGAAAAAGAAATAGAAAAAGAAAAAGAAAAGGAAAGGAAAAGAAAGAGAGAGGGAAAAGGAAAAGAAAAAGAAAAAGAAAAAGAAAAGAAAGAAGAAAAAAGGAACACTCGCAGCCACGTCGCTGCCCGAGCTCTCTTTCTATCCTCTACTATACTGCTTGTTATTTGTGTTTGGTTTCTTTTTGTGTGTGTGGTTTTGTGTTTGCTTTTTGTTATGTTTGTTTTTAGTTATGTGTTGTTTGGAAGTACAGTAAGTGTTTCTTTTATTTCTTTTTTCTTTTTTATTAGATCTTTCACCTGCAAGACAAAAGATCTCTCTCTCTACAATAAAGTACAGAAACTGTAACAATAATAGCCTGGGCCCGCAGCAGGCCACCGACAAACAAAAGGCGCGGGAGAAACGACGAACCATGGAAGCTTGCGAGAGGAATAAAAATAAGAACGAACAGAAGAAATAATGAAATGATAATGATAAAAAACAATATGGGTAACTATAGCGGGCACGCTGGAGTTATCCATACAATCTGTCACGATGATACTCCATGGAACAAAGCTATGTGCGTGAGACAAATGTTTATTTTTCCGGATTTCTTCTTTCTGATTGACACCACAGCAAGGCATCGTGTTCTTCGATAATTTTGCTGTAAAGCTTTTGCTTTTGTAGTTTATAGATTTTTTGTTTTTCAAGATGCCGGTTAGAAGAAAACGATGCCGCTCCAATTCCACTCCGGTTGGCGGAGTGATGGAGAACAGTGGGGCCGTTTTCGAGATCAAAGGGCTTCGACAGAAGTGGAAGGACGTCGGTGAAGCGATCACGCAGGCAGCTCCCGTCGAGGAGCGTTTTGAGCTCTCTGTCGTTGTCGATGCGGAGACGCGCACCTTGCAAGCCGAATTATATGCCCCAGGCATCATTTACATTTTTACACCCAGACCACTCAAATGGGATGAATATTTTTCTACAGATATTGCGTCCGTTCGGCTCGCAAACACTGCTTTACACGAGAAGGTCACACAGGCTTTGGAGATGCCGGTGCGGGATCTTTTACGTGACGACTCCGCCGACGCTTCGGAGGCGGACTCGGTTTTGGAAGTGGCCCAGCAGCTCGCCCCTTCAGAGAAGCATCGGCTGACACAAGCCGCTTCGGAAGATCGCTTTGATTCGATGATAACGCACCTACACCGTATTACCTCCACGCTCGAGTCTATGTCGTCGCGCATGAACGCAGTAGAGACGCAGCTCTCTGTTGTGGCAACTCAGCCATCGGGGGTCGCACGGCAGCCAACTGTTCCTTTGGTAGAAGATACGACACACGCGGCGCAAGAGCAGGATCTGTTTCCTGATTTCCCGGTCGTCGATGTTGCAGCATGGAAGGTGCTTCTTTCGAAAGCTACGCCTTTGGAACGTCGGGCCATCCTTCAAGATGGACTCATGGAGGATCCGTCCGGCTCCACGGATGGACTCCTTCTCAGCGATCTTTTCACGGACTTGCTGGGCTTGGTTGACGGTCTTGTGCTGGCCAATTGGACACCTCTTGGGAGCAGCAAGTTTTTTGCGTATGGTGCAGCGTTTAGCTGCAAAAATCTTTTTTCTGTCGAGCCGGGCGCTTCGTGGTTCTTCCGGACGGATGCTCGATTATCTCAGCTTCCTCCGTGACAAGAACGTTTTTGCGGCTCCTTCCACGTTTCGCGATAAAACGTCCGATTTTGTCAAGGAGCACAAAAAACCGGATGTGTCCCGCGCCAAATGCCATGGCTGTGGGAAAACAGGGCACTATCAGCGTTTTTGCCCGGAAAAATCTCTCGCTGCGTCAAAAAAAGGGAAGGAGAAGCCCCAGACCCCCAGAACCCCATGACCATTCGAGTTGGACGTATCTTGGTTCCCCGAGCTTGCGGCTCCAACTGTGACCCTGCTCCCGGGGGGTCTGAGCATTCGCGTTTGGGATCCCCTGACGGAAAAGACGATCGAGAAGCCTCTTTTTTCTTCTCGGACACCCCGTACCTTGAACTTCGCCGCCCTAGAGCTCGAGATTATGAAAGTCATGCAGTACCGGTATGCTCCGAACACCTGGATTCAGCGAAGGTCGATCCTGAAGGGTTACTTGATGTTCTGCCAGAGGGAGGGATGCCCCCCTCACGCCAGACACGATCTCGGCATACATCATGGAGAGAAGGAAAACGGTGACAGACCGCTCCGCAGTGCAATACATGAAGACTCTTCTATCGCTCATGACGGGTGCCGAACCACGGCACGTCTCGGTGCTGCGGGCTCTGCAGCGGCTGAGTGCAGCGGAGCCTGTCCATCAGGCAATCGGAATGGCCCCGATAGACATGATACGCCTCATAGCGCTGGCTCCGGATTGGCAGACACGGATTGTTTTACGTCTCGCTTGGATGACTGCGAGCAGATGGGCCGAAGTGGCAGCTTTGACAACGGATTGCTTCCGGCCCTTGGACAGGAAAGTGCTCATACTGGATTGGGGAACGCTTCCGAAGACGTCAAAGGAGCAGCCGAATCGGTCCTTTCGGTTCACCATGTTTTCGGAGAGGTTCTCCAACCGCCTTCGGAAGCTTCTGCGTTGTCGGGGACCGGGGCAACCTCTTACGGCACTTTCAGGTGCTCAGCTCCGCCAGATGATGTGCCAGCTGGGACATCGGCCAGACGATCGCGGGATCATGCGGGCTTACACGGCACACAGTATAAAACGTGGCGCTATGCAGGCCGCCGCCGTGTTATGCGACGAGCTAGATCTCGATCCCAGACATGTGGTGCTGCTAGGAAAGCATGCGGACATGATGGCCATTCCTCCGACCACCATTCGGTATCTTCAGGAGTATTCGGTGTATCTCACTCACACGGACAGAATGACGGAACTCCTTGCGAACATGCTGGAGAAGTGATTCCTTCAGACATTCTGTGGTATCCGACGGAACGGCGCAAACCTTTTTTCTGGTCACACTTTCACGAGACGCGCCGCATCGAGCCGCATGGCTACCTCTTTGGAGGATTTTTCTTTGCCGTTACAAAAACTTGATGTTTCCCCCATGGACATATGGTTTCTTAGAAACCGCATGAATGAATCTTCACAAAAACGTTTCGACCACTTGTGGTCATTGACTTTCCAGAGTCCCGCGTCCCCGGGGGCCCCCTGTGCACGTAAACTTCGTAGAGAGAAGACGCTGAGAATCTATTAGGGTGTGGGATTATGCGCTTGGCAGACGATACTCCCACTAGAGCTTGGGTGAACCCTTTTAGTGTTGTCGAAGACAAATCCTCTGGGAAGCGTCGGCGTTTCATCGCATGGCCGAAGTCCAAGAATGAGGGAGAGGATTATGTTCCGGACGTGCCGCTTAGGCACGTGTCCTCTTACTTGGATAACGTACGCCTTCAAGGTGCAGGTCTCTTCGACTTGAAAGCTTCTTTCTATCAGATATCCCTGGATCCAGCGGCTCGCGCCTGCTTTCGGATGATGGGTGAGGATGGAAAGGTCTATGAGTTGTTGAGGTTACCCATGGGATACCGGGTCAGTCCGAGCTGATGCAACTCCTTTGCTCCGCATTAGCGGGCGTGCCGTCGGTGGTGCGGTCGATTTTCCAGGCGCCCCGATCGCTTCACATTGATGTCTGGATCGACAACATCCGGATAAGTGGGGATGAGGAGCACGTTAGGCATTGGGGCAGTCAGATTGAGAATGTAGCAGCCGAGGCGAACGTGACGTTTGGGGAAGCCGTACGGTGGAGTTCCATTTATACATTCATCGGGGTAACTTTCGACCATAGACACCAACAAGTTTGTATAGGCGAAAAGGCACTACGGCATCTCCGCGAGACTCCGTCTTGGGACGACATGCGCGTATCCGATCTCGAAGTGTTCGCCTCGAGAACCTTGTTTGCCGCCACCATATTAGGTATTTATTTATACGAATATTATATATTTTTTAAATTTGTTAGGAAAACATTGAGTAGGTTGAATCGAGGGTGTTGCCTTGCCACCGACAAGGTCAAGGTGTTGAACGCTCCTCGTCGTTTAGGAGAATCCCTGAAACAGGTCTTGACGACGAATACACCGCGGCTCATTACGGCAGCCCCGTCCTCATACCCCACCACGTTGGTAACGGATGCATCGAACAGAGGCTGGGGTGCGGTATTATTTCACGAGGACGGTTCAGTATTGCGAACCCTCCGTGTGCAACTTTTGAATGCGAACGAGATGAAAGATGAGACAAGAGAAAAGCAGGAGAACCATATCCTATAGAGGAGCGCCTTCCTTCGAGTAAGGCAACCAGATTCATGTCCATCACAGCAATCGTGATGTCGTCAATGAAGAGCAACCGACTGTCCAGTAAAAGACAAAAGCAGATATGCATGATACCGAACTCCAACACTCTGATTGCAAGATGAAGAAGACGGTAAGGTACTGTTCCCTCTTCTGCCTAGTCTGTCCTGTAGCGGGTGGGAGACCTGACAACTGGCGGTAAAGCGGATCGTCTCCGTACGTTTACCCTTCCACCAAAAGGCACTTCACCAGAAGCCAGGTATGAAAAGATTAAAAGGATGATGAAGCGTCTTGATGGCCATAGAGATTATGGATTGGACAAGAAAAGAAAAACGACAAAACAAAAAGGGATAACCAACCATAGCCATCAATGTGATTGAAAAGAAAAAGAAAAGTGACGCTGACGAAAATGAAAAGATGATAGACTATTTCCCATCGGGTAGATGTGGAACCTCACCTCCAAGGACTGCACGGATAAGCGAAACGTGATCCCAACTTGCTCAACAGACACAATGGGTTTCCGTCATCGATGCGAAGAAGAGGATGGACTTAACGCTAAGAGCCGACAGCCCCCGGAAACGGTAAATCGCCGGCCAGTAAAAGACAAAAGCAGATATGCATGATACCGAACTCCAACACTCTGATTGCAAGATGAAGAAGACGGTAAGGTACTGTTCCCTCTTCTGCCTAGTCTGTCCTGTAGCGGGTGGGAAACCTGACAACTGGCGGTAAAGCGGATCGTCTCCGTACGTTTACCCTTCCACCAAAAGGCACTTCACCAGAAGCCAGGTATGAAAAGATTAAAAGGATGATGAAGCGTCTTGATGGCCATAGAGATTATGGATTGGACAAGAAAAGAAAAACGACAAAACAAAAAGGGATAACCAACCATAGCCATCAATGTGATTGAAAAGAAAAAGAAAAGTGACGCTGACGAAAATGAAAAGGTGATAGACTATTTCCCATCGGGTAGATGTGGAACCTCACCTCCAAGGATTGCACGGATAAGCGAAACGCGATCCCAACGTACTCAATGGCTGAATGTGTTTCCACCATTGATGCGAAGAACAGAATACGCATAACTGACGATGATAATGATAATAATAATCCTAATGTATTGTGAGAAAATAATTCTCTGCAAAAGATGGCAGAAGAATAGAATACTAGTATTGACGACGATAATGATAATAATAATCCTCAAGTATTGTGAGAAAATAATTCTCTGCAAAGATGGCAGAAGAATAGAATACTAGTATTGATGACGATAATGATAATAATGATCCTAAAGTATTGTGAGAAAATAATTCTCTGCAAAAGATGGCAGAAGAATAGAATACTAGTATTGATGACGATAATGATAATAATAATCCTAATGTATTGTGAGAAAATAATTCTCTGCAAAAGATGGCAGAAGAATAGAATACTAGTAATGACGACGATAATGATAATAATAATCCTCAAGTATTGTGAGAAAATAATTCTCTGCAAAAGATGGCAGCAGAATAGAATACTAGTATTGATGACGATAATGATAATAATGATCCTAAAGTATTGTGAGAAAATAATTCTCTGCAAAAGATGGCAGAAGAATAGAATACTAGTATTGATGACGATAATGATAATAATAATCCTCGAATATTGTGAGAAAATAATTCTCTGCAAAAGATGGCAGAAGAATAGAATACTAGTAATGACGACGATAATGATAATAATAATCCTAATGTATTGTGAGAAAAATAATTCTCTGCAAAAGATGGCAGAAGAATAGAATACTAGTATTGACGACGATAATGATAATAATAATCCTAAAGTATTGTGAGAAAATAATTCTCTGCAAAAGATGGCAGAAGAATAGAATACTAGTAATGACGACGATAATGATAATAATAATCCTCAAGTATTGTGAGAAAATAATTCTCTGCAAAAGATGGCAGAAGAATAGAATACTAGTATTGATGACGATAATGATAATAATAATCCTCAAGTATTGTGAGAAAATAATTCTCTGCAAAAGATGGCAGCAGAATAGAATACTAGTATTGATGACGATAATGATAATAATGATCCTAAAGTATTGTGAGAAAATAATTCTCTGCAAAAGATGGCAGAAGAATAGAATACTAGTATTGATGACGATAATGATAATAATAATCCTCGAATATTGTGAGAAAATAATTCTCTGCAAAAGATGGCAGAAGAATAGAATACTAGTAATGACGACGATAATGATAATAATAATCCTAATGTATTGTGAGAAAAATAATTCTCTGCAAAAGATGGCAGAAGAATAGAATACTAGTATTGACGACGATAATGATAATAATAATCCTCGAATATTGTGAGAAAATAATTCTCTGCAAAAGATGGCAGAAGAATAGAATACTAGTAATGACGACGATAATGATAATAATAATCCTCAAGTATTGTGAGAAAATAATTCTCTGCAAAAGATGGCAGAAGAATAGAATACTAGTATTGATGACGATAATGATAATAATAATCCTAATGTATTGTGAGAAAATAATTCTCTGCAAAAGATGGCAGAAGAATAGAATACTAGTAATGACGACGATAATGATAATAATAATCCTCAAGTATTGTGAGAAAATAATTCTCTGCAAAAGATGGCAGCAGAATAGAATACTAGTATTGATGACGATAATGATAATAATGATCCTAAAGTATTGTGAGAAAATAATTCTCTGCAAAAGATGGCAGAAGAATAGAATACTAGTATTGATGACGATAATGATAATAATAATCCTCGAATATTGTGAGAAAATAATTCTCTGCAAAAGATGGCAGAAGAATAGAATACTAGTATTGATGACGATAATGATAATAATAATCCTAAAGTATTGTGAGAAAATAATTCTCTGCAAAAGATGGCAGAAGAATAGAATACTAGTATTGATGACGATAATGATAATAATAATCCTAATGTATTGTGAGAAAATAATTCTCTGCAAAAGATGGCAGCAGAATAGAATATTAGTATTGATGACGATAATGATAATAATGATCCTAAAGTATTGTGAGAAAATAATTCTCTGCAAAAGATGGCAGAAGAATAGAATACTAGTATTGATGACGATAATGATAATAATAATCCTAATGTATTGTGAGAAAAATAATTCTCTGCAAAAGATGGCAGAAGAATAGAATACTAGTATTGACGACGATAATGATAATAATAATCCTCGAATATTGTGAGAAAATAATTCTCTGCAAAAGATGGCAGCAGAATAGAATATTAGTATTGACGACGATAATGATAATAATAATCCTCAAGTATTGTGAGAAAATAATTCTCTGCAAAAGATGGCAGAAGAATAGAATACTAGTAATGACGACGATAATGATAATAATAATCCTCAAGTATTGTGAGAAAATAATTCTCTGCAAAAGATGGCAGAAGAATAGAATACTAGTATTGACGACGATAATGATAATAATAATCCTCAAGTATTGTGAGAAAATAATTCTCTGCAAAAGATGGCAGAAGAATAGAATACTAGTATTGATGACGATAATGATAATAATGATCCTAAAGTATTGTGAGAAAATAATTCTCTGCAAAAGATGGCAGAAGAATAGAATACTAGTATTGATGACGATAATGATAATAATGATCCTAAAGTATTGTGAGAAAATAATTCTCTGCAAAAGATGGCAGAAGAATAGAATACTAGTAATGACGACGATAATGCTAATAATGATCCTAAAGTATTGTGAGAAAATAATTCTCTGCAAAAGATGGCAGAAGAATAGAATACTAGTATTGATGACGATAATGATAATAATGATCCTAAAGTATTGTGAGAAAATAATTCTCTGCAAAAGATGGCAGAAGAATAGAATACTAGTAATGACGACGATAATGCTAATAATGATCCTAATGTATTGTGAGAAAGTAATTGTACTGATATGAATTTTTTTAAAAGCTTATATAAGGCAATAAGCAATTAACACGTGTGAATATTAAATATGTTCTTATTAATATCAATTTAAAATTTAGGTAGCGTTCTTTTTTAATTGCATGCGATCGTTTGTCTGTCTGGTAGATAGCTATATAAAACCCTATATATCTATATAACTAACTATGTTATAAATAACACCTAAAAAACTGTTAAATTGCTACAGGTTCTGTACTAGAAAAAAAAATAAAACTTTTGACTAAATGATTTCTGGGACATGAAAGTGGGAAATTGTTTGCCTATTGGTGTGCAAATTTTAATTTGAATGAAATTGAAGAAAAGGGCTAAATAAAAGGGAGAAAGAAGAGAAAAAACCGCAGGCGTAAAATTAAACATGAGGGAAAAAACCTTTACTCATTAGAAACCCAAGATGAAGATTGAAGGAAAAACCTCATGCGGAACAAGAAATAAAATATAAATATATCTATTTGTTTCTAATTAGAATAGAGAGAAAATATATTTTTTATTCAATATAAAATGTCTAAATAAAATAACTACATAATGAGATAGTTATTCTATAAATATTTATAAATATAATAATGAGATAGCTCATCTATAATTATAAAACGAACATATGTATACAATATAAGTTATATAATACGATATAAATATAAAATGAATATGATACAGGGAAATTCTATTCCATGAGGAGCGAAAGGAGCATTTTAAATAATCATCACTGTTGATAATCTCTTTAATTCATCTCTCCGCACTCGTCGCTGCACATCCGGGTTCCTTCCCGTGAAACTTTTCTGGCTGGAAAGGCCTGGTTCAATAAGAGACATAGCAATGTGCATAGCTGGTTTGACGATATTCACATTTCCCAGAAAGAAGCTCGTGCTATTCTTTATGGGCTTTATGCCTTCAAGAATCGTTTGCCAAAAGTCCTCTTGATTTGCGACAACACTGCGGTGTACTGCGCGGAAAGGATCCACCAAATGCCAAGGAATGGCAGAGAACTTGTTGAGGGTGCAGTATTTTAACCTCTCGAGAATTCAGGCTCGTTTCTCCTATATCCAAACTGACCACGGCCGACCTTCCATCCCGCGGCCGGCTTTTTGCGAGGCGAAGTGGCGAAGTGGAGACCCGGATCCTTGGAAAAATGAATGTTTTGGTGGTTTGGGCAAACCCACCCCTTCGCGAAGATAGCGAAGCCGTGCTGTTTTCTTGTTGTCAGTTTTGATGTTTATTATTTGCCTGTACTTTCTTTTATTATTTTATACAAATTGCTTCGTGCGGAAGGTTTTTTAGCCATCGCGGTATACCTAGGTATGCTTAGCGTTGGTGAGGTTCCTGCCAAAGGTTGCAATAATCAACAAACAAATATCCGATAGAGTCGAACGCTTTACTTTGTTGCCGATGGGTATATTCTCGCCATCGTATCTGATTACCTTGTTTTTAAGTGTCATGAAAATGCAATTGTTTGCTTCGTCTCCTTCGTTGCTTCCTTTTTATTCTCGCAAGGGTGATGCGATTCCTACACGTAGGGGCCCTCGGAAAGGCCGCCAGAGCGTGTCTATCTTTCGTTTCTCTTCCTTTACTCTGCGCCATAAACCCCACATATAAGACCATCACTGGCGCAGAGGGCCCTTGCCATACGATGAATCGCAAACAGAAGGCCATGGTCACGAAGTAAGTACCCTGAGGTACCATTCCTACTACACACGCGTTGCTTACTTGCACGGTCGCCACCTCGGTCTGCGATCTCTCCCGCACAAAGACAGGGACAAAAAAAAAAAAAATTTCGTAAGCTGGACCTGGCGGCCCGCCGGAAGTTCAAGGACTACCAGCACGGGGTCTGGGGAGATGCGGCCGTGGCCGTCAAACAGATCCGGCAAGCGAGGACCTCTGACCCCCGAAACGTCGTGGTCGCGCTCGACGGCAAGAACGCTTACAACGCGGTAAGCCGTCGTAAGATACTCGAGGCGACGTTCGCCGACGAACACCTCCGGAGGATCTGGGGCATCTCGTGCCTCGCCCTCGGCACCCCAGGCGTCCTCCATGTCTACGATGGGGACACCGCAGCGGTCAAGCTGGAGTCCACGGCAGGGGTCCGCCAGGGATGGTACTCGGGCCAGTGCTTTTGCAAAGGGCTACACGAGGTGCTACGCCCCATCATGGACCGCCACCCCAGGTGAAGCTCGTCGCGTATCTCGACGACATCACCCTGGTGGGTCGCGATGCGGACGTTCAGGACGCCCTCGATGCTCTGCATCCAGCGCTTCGTAGTTTCGGCTATGAGGTGAACGCGCTCAAGAGCGTCGCGATCCAGCGGCCCGAGGCCCAACAGCTCTTCGTCGGAGGCGAAGCGATTCCCGTGGAAATGGGGTCGCAAAGATACTGGGAGCAGCGTTCAGTGTCGACGACGCGGAGGTGGACATCACGCCGTGGTTGTTACAGAGGGTCAAGAAACAGGACCCGTTCTTCGACTTCCTGGCGGGACAGGGCTTGTCTGCACAGTCGAAGCTCATCCTGCTGCGTGCCTCGGGGCTCCTCGCATGCAGCACCTCCTCCGCACGCACGACCCCAGCACCTCCTCCCCGCCGCCCTCTACTTCGACGACAAGGTCGAAGAGACACCCTGCGCGTGCTCCAGGTCCCGTCCCTCCCAGACACGGCAAAAGCGCTGAGGGAATTGCCCCTGCGCCACGGTGGCCTAGGGCTGCGGCGCAGGCCGAGATCGCCTGCTACGCACGTGGCGGCGTAGGCCAGAAGGGCGACCAGCACAACACCACGATGAAAGCGGACAAGGACAAGGTTACCTCCTCAATACACTCCTCACGGAGCCTGCGAGGAACCTCGTACGAGTCCACAAGAACCCTGGTGCGAACCGAGTGCTGGCCGACCCTAAGGTCGAAATATCAGACGATGCATTCAGGTTCTATCTGAAACACCGCCTGCAGATCGAGGCCTTCCCTGGCAACAAGTGTGTCTGCGGTGCGCCAGCGACAAATGCCCACGTCCACACGTGCAGCCAGCCATCATCGAAAGCGAGACTTCACCGCCACGACGAGCTAGCGAAGGTTGTGGCGCACTGGGCGCAGAGTCTGGGCTTCGAGGTCCAACGGGAGCCAGCAGCCTCCACATCGAACGCGACGAGGATCGACGTCCTCATCACCACGTACGGCCGAGTATTCGGGACGGACGTGCGGGTCACTTACCCGGGGCCACGCGCCAGCGGTTCGGGCAAGGGGGCCATGAACGCCGCCTTCGACGAGAAGATGAGGAAGTACGGCGCCACCATGGAGCGCCAAGGGGTCCTGTTCACACCCCTTATTCTCGAGGCAACAGGCCGCATTCACGATGAGTCACGGAGATGGCTCCGTGCAATCGCGCAGGCCAGACCCGACCAATGGGACTGTGGCACAGCGCTGGACGATCTTATGGCAAAGATCGCCCAAACATTGCACGAGACCAACTACCGGCTCGTCAGAGGAGTGGTGGACGGAAACCGGAGCTTCCACGCAGGAGAGGAGTTCCACTAACGCGGACACAGCCACCCATTCCCAAAGTACTCGAACATCTAACACTTGAGGAGCCCATGAGGCAGAACCAGCCACAACCGCAACACACCTATACACAACTTTTATACATCTCTCCCACATATCAATAACTTTTCCAAATCTATATAACATAAGGCCATCTTGTTGTGAAAGAACGCCCTGGAGGAAGAGAAAGAACCGAAAGAAAAGAAACACCATACGAAAACGTTACCAAACCTCGTGCCACAAGGAAACAAGGACACACATGAATAGCAACGACATCACCCGTCCCCCGACTCCAAGGCATCCCGACCAAACTCGTAGTTTTCACAGCTCTCACTTTCTAACTTTCCAGAATCCGACACCACATGAAAAGAAATAAAACGCAGGAAATCCAACCGGTAACAAAGCTGAAATAAAACCCAGAAAACGCAATGAAGAAAGTGCCACGAAGAAACCAAGGAACGACGCAACGAACTCTCGGAAGTAACGAAGGCACAGGCGCAACTAATCAGGGCTCTTCATGCCTACTGGAAGGAGTCCTCCCTTTGACTGCGGCCTCATTAACTATATACCCCACCCAGCTGTTTGGATTATATCTCCAGCCAGGCTGACGTGTCTATCTTTCGTTTCTCCTCCTTTATCCTGCGCCATAAACCCCACATATAAGACCATCACTGGCGCAGAGGGCCCTTGCCATAGGATGAATCGCAAACAGAAGGCCATGGTCACGAAGTAAGTACCCTGAGGTACCATTCCTACTACACACGCGTTGCTTACTTGCACGGTCGCCACCTCGGTCTGCGATCTCTCCCGCACAAAGACAGGGACAAAAAAAAAAAAAAAAAAAAAAAATTGCTTACTTGCACGGTCGCCACCTCGGTCTGCGATCTCTCCCGCGCAAGGACAGGCAGGGACAAAAAAAAAAACAAAACAAAAAAAAAAACTGGGGGGTATCCTGCAGTTGACGAAGTCCTTCGCTATGGCTGCCGAATTCTCAATAAGGCCTTTTTGTTCGAGCACGGGTATAAGCAGCTGAAGGTATGCTGAGAAGGTATAAGCAGTGAGAGCCGTGGCTCCCTCGCAACACCCGTCGCAGAAACCCTCGCTCCGGAGCTCGCAACTTCTTCTTCTTTCTATTTGTTTTCTTTGTTCTTTAGTAGAGAGAGAGAGATCTTTTGTCTTGCAGGTGAAAGATCTAATAAAAAAGAAAAGAAATAAAAGAAACACTTACTGTACTTCCAAACAACACATAACTAAAAACAAACATAACAAAAAGCAAACACAAAAACACACACACAAAAAGAAAACAAACACAGAGAGCTCGGGCAGCGACGTGGCTGCGAGCGTTCCTTTATCTTCTTTCTTTTCTTTTTCTTTTCCTTTTTCTTTTCTTTTTCCCTCTCTCTTTCTTTTCTTTTTCTTTTCCTTTTTCTTTTCTTTTTCCCTCTCTCTTTCTTTTCCTTTCCTTTTCTTTTTCTTTTTCTATTTCTTTTTCTCTTTCTTCTTTTCTTTTTCTTTCCTTTCTTGCTTTCCTTCTTTTTCTTTTCCTGTACGCCGTAGCTGCGCAGCTGCGAGCACACCCTGTACCCAATTTTGTTACATACGGTAACCCGTACTCCTGTCAGCCTCCACCCCGTCTTCCCATCTCACTATACCAGAATGGCGGCGACGGTCAAAATCGAAACGCACGAGGAACTCTTCCGAGCAGAACGCTCTCAGCGCCAGTCATGGGAGGAGCAGATCCTCGACCTTATACGGAGCTTGATGGATGGCTTCTCTGCAGCAGCGCCGGCCCACTGGCGATCATCCTGCTGTGGAGAGGATTGTCCCCCTCCGACCGCCCAGTTTGTGGTCCCACGCGACCCCACGCCGAGTACCCCTTGGCCGGAAGAGCCCAAGATGGCATGGGAAACTCGCGGACACCAAACCACGTACGGGACGGCGATCGGAAGGCGTGGGCGCACACCCCCCCGAACCTTCCTCATCTTCCGAAGAACCAGGGTCGCAGTCGATGCCTACCGCTGAAAAGGACAGCCCACCCCCGCGACCACCCAGAGACCCCCGCAGCACAACACACGATCCCAGGCCCGGTGGAGAGGAGCGAAGCCTCTTCATGCTTCCCTCCCCTCCGCTGGAGGACACAGGGGGTGCGACGCCACTCTCCATCGGCCGTTCCGACGGACAAGAGGAAGTCGACGACCCGCTGGATCCCTTCCTTGACGATGGGACACACCAAACACTCCAACAAAACGGCCCAGGGAGGAGGCGGTGGGCCAAGGCGAGTCAGCCGAACTCAGCAGTGCGCAGCCAACGCTACCTACATCACAACTCCCATACCCACCCATCCCGGGATCAGGGTGCGGTTCGAAGAGGCGGACAGACTAGAGGAGGAGGAACGCGATGCACGAAGGATCCTGCAGGCCCGGTTCTGCGACATCCTTGATGCGGCGGTAGAGGACCTGGCGGCCCAGCGACCCCACATCCGACGGACGAGACGCACACTCGTGCGAGCGGCCCCTCCGTATCTCATCCCGACGGAAGGGAGCAGGTGCTACAGGAACCTGACGACACCCCAGAGAGACGGCCGATCACCAGGAGGCGTCCGCCGCCTTTGGACCGCGTCCGACACGACCGACGTACCACCCTCGAAAGGCAGAGACGGAGAAGGGAGGCGCGACGGGCAGCAACGGCCAGCGTAGCCCCTATCCGCCGCTCGCCATCCAGACAGCACAAACGAGATCACTCCTGCGGCCCACGAAACACACCGGAGAATGAGGAAGCCCTGCCGTCACCCCCCTCGGCCCTCGGAATACAAACGTCTCAACATCCCGTTGGCGTACTTGCATTGGGATCAAGAGCCTGCCCGTGAACCCACCCAGGGCGTCGAGGAGGAGGAGGCCCACGCACCTCCTCAGCTCTCACCGGAGATCCACGCACCAGACGAAGTGACACGGGTAGCGAATGCCCAAAGCTCCCCCCGCGCCCCCCCAGCAACACCACCAGGAGTCCGATGAGGAGCACCAGCATCGCCACCCCGAGCCGCACACAGAGGACGACCCCATCCTGTACCCACAAACACCGTCCGGTCACCGACCAACAACGCGAGAAGAGGAAGCCAAGTGGGCCTGGACAAACGCCACTTTCTACCCGGTCCACCCTGTACCGGTGGCATCCCTCTGGCACACGGCCCATTGCCCCAAATTGGGGTGTGGTCACACCTTCTCAGGACGCAGTCGCATGGTAGACCTCACCACGCACCTTGCCGCACAGCACCCGGGTTTTGGCCTCGACAAAGAACAACTGGTTGACTTTAACCTCTGTCAGTGCCTTCTGTGCCATGAGGTCCTCAGCGGCACATCCGCGGCCCGTACGTCACACCGTCGCCGATGCCACCTACCGCAAGGCCAACTCACGTGCCTGCAAGACTTCGCACAAAGGGCCCCGTCTCCACCTACCCCAACTATGGATTTTCTCCAGCCCCCCCCTCCGAACAAGACAATGCTTGGTTGAGGGTCCGACCACGCACGCTCCGTATCCTTCACCGCTCTGAATTCAGAACCTGGATTCAGAAGATCAGGACGGCGCTCACAGGTTACGGGGCGATGGATGAGGCGCACAGACACGACGCCCAACTCCGCCTGCTTGACCTACCACGGCTGTATCTCCAACCAAAGCCGAGAGGCGAAGACGAGAACTCGGAGAGAGGCCCCCAGGAGGACGACGCCAGAGACCGCACCGCAACCCCTCGTCATGCCCCACCAGACCGCCCACAGGAAGCGCCGTCCGCAGCCACAAGCGTCACAGGCACGGACGATGACGACGACGAATGGGACGCGGCATCCTCCGTCTCCAGCCTGGGCCCGCAGCAGGCCACCGACAAACAAAAGGCGCGGGAGAAACGACGAACCATCGCAAGGGTGATGCGATTCCTACGCGTAGGGGCCCTCGGAAAGGCCGCCAGAGCAGGAGAGCAGAAGCAGGCACCGATGCTCCCCGCGGCCACCGCCGAGGCTCCGCTGCGCGCACTCCACCCGGAAGAAGACCAAACGGATTTCCCCCGCCCCCCCGAAGTCGACACTCACCTTACCCTCACACCGGCGGATGTCGCCATCGCCATCCGTCGTCGGATGTCGAGAGGAGCCAGCCCAGGGATTGACGGGTGGACGCGTGAGCTCCTCATGCCAGTACTGGAACACAAGGACCTCCTAGAGGACCTCACAATTCTGGTACAAGACATCATCAATTGCAAGGTCTCCCCCCAGCTTCGCCACACGCATCCGAGCGTCCGCGGTACTCCCTCTTAAGAAGGACGACGCCGGAAACGTGCGGCCGATCACGCCGGAGAGTGTGTGGATGAAGCTCCCATCAATTGTCGCGTTTCGTAAGCTGGACCTGGCGGCCCGCCGGAAATTCAAGGACTACCAGCACGGGGTCTGGGGAGATGCGGCCGTGGCCGTCAAACAGATCCGGCAAGCGAGGACCTCTGACCCCCGAAACGTCGTGGTCGCGCTCGACGGCAAGAACGCTTACAACGCGGTAAGCCGTCGTAAGATACTCGAGGCGACGTTCGCCGACGAACACCTCCGGAGGATCTGGGGCATCTCGTGCCTCGCCCTCGGCACCCCAGGCGTCCTCCATGTCTACGATGGGGACACCGCAGCGGTCAAGCTGGAGTCCACGGCAGGGGTCCGCCAGGGATGGTACTCGGGCCAGTGCTTTTGCACAAGGGCTACACGAGGTGCTACGCCCCATCATGGACCGCCACCCCAGGTGAAGCTCGTCGCGTATCTCGACGACATCACCCTGGTGGGTCGCGATGCGGACGTTCAGGACGCCCTCGATGATCTGCACCCAGCGCTTCGTAGTTTCGGCTATGAGGTGAACGCGCTCAAGAGCGTCGCGATCCAGCGGCCCGAGGCCCAACAGCTCTTCGTCGGAGGCGAAGCGATTCCCGTGGAAATGGGGTCGCAAAGATACTGGGAGCAGCGTTCAGTGTCGACGACGCGGAGGTGGACATCACGCCGTGGTTGTTACAGAGGGTCAAGAAACAGGACCCGTTCTTCGACTTCCTGGCGGGACAGGGCTTGTCTGCACAGTCGAAGCTCATCCTGCTGCGTGCCTCGGGGCTCCTCGCATGCAGCACCTCCTCCGCACGCACGACCCCAGCACCTCCTCCCCGCCGCCCTCTACTTCGACGACAAGGTCGAAGAGACACTCCTGCGCGTGCTCCAGGTCCCGTCCCTCCCAGACACGGCAAAAGCGCTGAGGGAATTGCCCCTGCGCCACGGTGGCCTAGGGCTGCGGCGGCAGGCCGAGATCGCCTGCTACGCACGTGACGGCGTAGGCCAGAAGGGCGACCAGCACAACACCACGATGAAAGCGGACAAGGACAAGGTTACCTCCTCAATACACTCCGGAGCCTGCGAGGAACCTCGTACGAGTCCACAAGAACCCTGGTGCGAACCGAGTGCTGGCCGACCCTAAGGTCGAAATATCAGACGATGCATTCAGGTTCTATCTGAAACACCGCCTGCAGATCGAGGCCTTCCCTGGCAACAAGTGTGTCTGCGGTGCGCCAGCGACAAATGCCCACGTCCACACGTGCAGCCAGCCATCATCGAAAGCAAGACTTCACCGCCACGACGAGTTAGCGAAGGTTGTGGCGCACTGGGCGCAGAGTCTGGGCTTCGAGGTCCAACGGGAGCCAGCAGCCTCCACATCGAACGCGACGAGGATCGACGTCCTCATCACCACGTACGGCCGAGTATTCGGGACGGACGTGCGGGTCACTTACCGGGGCCACGCGCCAGCGGTTCGGGCAAGGGGGCCATGAACGCCGCCTTCGACGAGAAGATGAGGAAGTACGGCGCCACCATGGAGCGCCAAGGGGTCCTGTTCACACCCCTTATTCTCGAGGCAACAGGCCGCATTCACGATGAGTCACGGAGATGGCTCCGTGCAATCGCGCAGGCCAGACCCGACCAACGGGACTGTGGCACAGCGCTGGACGATCTTATGGCAAAGATCGCCCAAACATTGCACGAGACCAACTACCGGCTCGTCAGAGGAGTGGTGGACGGAAACCGTAGTTTCCACGCAGGAGAGGAGTTCCACTAACGCGGACACAGCCACCCATTCCCAAAGTACTCGAACATCTAACACTTGAGGAGTCCATGAGGCAGAGCCACCCACAACCGCAACACACCTATACACAACTTTTATACATCTCTCCCACATATCAATAACTTTTCCAAATCTTTATAACATAAGGCCATCTTGTTGTGAAAGAACGCCCTGGAGGAAGAGAAAGAACCGAAAGAAAAGAAACACCATACGAAAACGTTACCAAACCTCGTGCCACAAGGAAACAAGGACACACATGAATAGCAACGACATCACCCGTCCCCCGACTCCAAGGCATCCCGACCAAACTCGTAGTTTTCACAGCTCTCACTTTCTACCTTTCCAGAATCCGACACCACATGAAAAGAAATCAAACGCAGGAAATCCCACCGGTAACAAAGCTGAAACAAAACCCAGAAAACGCAATGAAGAAAGTGCCACGAAGAAACCAAGGAGCGAAGCAACGAACTCTCGGAAGTAACGAAGGTACAGGCGCAACTAATCAGGGCTCTTCATGCCTACTGGAAGGAGTCCTCCCTTTGACTGCGGCCTCATTAACTATATACCCCACCAAGCTGTTTGGATTATATCTCCAGCCAGGCTGACGTGTCTATCTTTCGTTTCTCTTCCTTTACTGTGCGCCATAAACCCCACATATAAGACCATCACTGGCGCAGAGGGCCCTTGCCATAGGATGAATCGCAAACAGAAGGCCATGGTCACGAAGTAAGTACCCTGAGGTACCATTCCTACTACACACGCGTTGCTTACTTGCACGGTCGCCACCTCGGTCTGCGATCTCTCCCACAAAGACAGGGACAAAAAAAAAAAAAAAAAAAAAAAAAAAAAAAATAAGCAGCTCGCTTCTCCATCCTTCTATTGCTGGGCATGCGCTACGCGACATCCGCTTTCTTATCGCCTCGTAGGAATCCTGTGCCGACACCGTCAGGTGCGCGTCGGCTTCCCTCGGGAGTGGGAAGTTCTCCTGCTGTTCCTGTTTGTGGAGGCGCCGGGGCGGTTCTGCCGCCAGAAGGGCGGGGAGGACTGAAGCGCTTTTCTGCTCACCGGCGCGCGCGGCTTTTCCAAGGGCGCCGAAAGTATTCTTATGCTTTGTTTGTTTTGGGTAATGTAGCTTTTGCTTGTCTCTATGAAGTGTGGAATGCGGATACACTTCACTTTCATTTTTTTTTTCTTGAGTTGTTCCAGAAATTGCTATATGAGCATAAGAAGCATAATACCCAGGAAATAATGCAAGGAAGAAGTAGTAATTATTGTAGTTGTTAATTATTATTATTATATTTATTTATTGTTCATCTCTGTTATTATTATCATGAGTGTATGGGAATGGGCGAGTATTATAACAAGTCCATGTCGTTTTTCTTTTTTGGTAGTGGTATATTTGAATATAATAACAATTAATTCATATTCTTATTCTTATTATTTTCTTTTTCTTCTTCTTCTTATAATTTTTATTACTATTGTTCTTATTATATTATTATTATTTTTATTACTATTGTTATTATGTTGATATTATTATTATTATTATTATTTTTCTGGTTTCCATTGAATAAATATTCGCATACTTAGTAGTGTCATTATTATTGCTGTTATTATTATTATTATTATTATTTTACCGTATTTTAAAGTCAAAAGTATCGTATCAAGAGGGCAATAAGATCATTTTCTACAGATGTAGTAATACGATAGTAGGTTATTTTTATTGATACTTATAAATAAGTATTGTCGAGTACATTTCGCTTTCTTTCTCCACGCCTTTTACTATTCTTGCCCCACTTTTTTTTTGGTTTTGTTGCTGTATAGTTATTGCGATTTCTGAAGAACAAAATAACAGAGAACGAGGAACACCAGCGAACAAAGAAAATATAAACTCATTAAATTGTTGTATTTTTTCCGTGTTTTTAAGGTATATGCTCATCAACTAGATACAACTGTACAGCAAATTATTTGGCGGTCATTTGGCGATAATTATCAATAATTAGAAATCATAGTACTATTAACAATACAACAACAATAAAATTAAAATGCAAAATTGAAAAGATTGAACTAATTTCAGTAAAATTAGATTTTTTTTATATGTATAGTCCCTCTTTCTTTTTGTTCTTAATTGCTTTTGCTATAATTATTTTACTATAATTATTCAGTACAATAATAATAATAATAATAATAATAGTGATAGTAATACTACTACTAATAATAATTTTATATGAAAGAATGACCGAATAATAATAATAATAATAATAAAATATAAGGTAATGATAGTGTTAATAATACATATAAAATTATATAAAAATACAAAAAAAATATGTTGTATATTATTATTGTTTTATTTGTCTTTATATGGTAAAATACCATATAAATAGTGAAATTTAACTCAAGGATATCTGTATTAAATTATTTTTCGTTTTTTTTTAGATAGGTTGTTTCTGGTTCCTATGGGAGACACATAAAATTATAATTCTAAGCTTACGCTTCATAATAATAATAATAATAATAAAAATATAAGTAAAAATAAGAAAGATAGGGAAGCCAAAGACAAATACAAATATTGCCTCCTTGATCTGATAAAAAGAAAAGCACCACGGATATATCGAAAAACAATCATACCGCCACACACATACAAAAATGCTTCAAACCAATCATTCAATTAACTACAACAACAACTCTAATAAAAGTCGTATTTTTTTTTTTTTAAATGAGAGTAGCATTTTAAGAAAAGAAAAAAATGTTTTTATTTCTGCTTTCTGTTTCTGGTGGCTGTACTTGTTCTTGCTTTGCAATTATTATTATTTTTTTTCTATTTTCCTTCTGGGCTCTTCTTTTACTAATAAAAATAAATCTTTTGATTCAGTTGTATTTTGGAACTTTTAGGTTCAGATTATTTATGTACTATTATTGTTGCTTGTAGTTGTCTCACATCACTTTGGTCATTTATTTGTTGTCGACTCTGATATATTATTATTATTATTATTACAATTATTATTATTATTATTATTATTACTATTTTGTTGTGTAGCTCAGCATTGTACTTTGAAATGGTATTGATTTTTTTTTTTAAAATAAAATAGAATAGGTATCAAATATATTAAGTGGTTTTGTAACTCTTCTTGACTGCGCATCACCGCGTACTGACACCGGGGTGGTTAATGAATTATTCTTCTGTATCACAAACAACGACAGGATTTTCTATTACTATTGGCGCTCAGACTCTGGCTGTATGAATATACTTTTCTCTCTGCTACTCTGCTCTTATGACTCTTGATGACTACTCTTTTTGCCGTTATATCCAATATGCTTCAACACTTAGTAGTTATTATTACTTTTATCTGCAAAAAAAATGAGCGAACTGTTTGCCACAACTATCGAATCTGAATCACCGACAGTAAATCCACCAAAGGTATCGGTGCGGTGCAGCGATGAGAAGTTTTTGATTTTTGATGAGAAAGCCCTCGAAAAATGCGATTTTGTCAAAGAAGGAGTAACTTTTGGCTTTCCTGCTGGAGTTCTCGATAATCTGATGAAGTGGACAATGCATTATTCTAAGTCAGGCTCCGCAAAAACTCAATTTTCTCGTCCCTGTTTATTCCGCGATTTTTCGTATGTTGCCACGGACACATGGGATAAAATATTTTTCGTTTATCTGATGTCTGAAGAAAGAAAAAAGGATTTTATCCCGACAATGAATGCTGCGGAAAAGTTTAAGATGGATGGACTGCTGGAGTTTATGTGCGTCGGTCTTGGATGCAAATTGCGTGGTCAGGAGGACGAAGCCAAAGAGATTCTCGGAGTACTCAAAACAGATGAATTTACCAAAGAGGAATTGGAAAAAGTGTCATCGGATTACGCATGGTTTAATGACGCTGTTAAGCCTAAAATTCCAGGAAGAAATGCGTAATCTAACTACTGAGTGAGTGTATAAGAATAACCACCAATAGGGAAGCAGGTTGTAGGAAAGGGAATGAACGTAGATGGCCCAAGATTTTACCGCTCTTTCCGTTTGCATACAGTCTTGGAAGTCGCTTGCTCTTAATGCTCACTTAATTCCTTCTTTCTTCTTTTTCCTTTTTTATATCTTAACGCCTTCAACAACAAAACACTTGCAAAATAAATAATACAAATAAATCCTAACACCAACAACCTTTTATTATTATTAAAAGGAGTGAAGACAACAAAACAATGGGGAAGCCCGGTAAGAAAGCGGGGAAGGGCCTACTGGCCCCTACCAACCCCAATAGACGAACAGACCCTAATAAAAGCAGCCTCAGGGACCAAAGGACAATCAAGAGACTCAAAATGTATGGGTCGAAAATAAAACGAGATGAAAAAGGTAACATTGTCAAAGGAAGTGTATTAAGCGCTTCCGATCGGATTGATAAACAAATGGCGCGGATCGCTCCTGACAGGAGGTGGTTTGGAAATACAAGGACCATCGGGCAGGAAGCACTAAAAAAGTTTCGCGAGGAAATGGGGGCAAAATACAGAGATCCTTACAGTGTAGTGATCAAGCAATCCAAGTTACCGCTGAGCCTGCTGGAAGTCCCGAAGAGCGATGACGGAAGCATCAGAAACGAAATGACCTGGGATAAAACATTTGGTGAAAAATCTACAAGAAAGCGAGTACGCCTGAATTCTCTTGATTTAGAAGGTTACGTGAATGAAGCTCATTCGAAATCTGGAGAGTACGAGGCTAACAAAGGTAAGGACAGAAATCTTGTGTCCAACAAAGAAGAATTAAAGAGGGATAGAACCAAAAATGCTGTTCTGTTATCGAAAGGACAATCAAATCGCATTTGGAATGAGTTGTATAAAGTCATCGATAGCTCTGATGTCATCCTTTACGTTGTAGATGCTCGTGATCCATTAGGTACTAGAAGCTCTTTCATTGAAGAGTATATGCGAAAAGAGAAAAAATACAAACACTTCATATTGGTTTTGAACAAATGTGATCTAGTTCCTCTCTGGGCAACTGCTCGTTGGCTCCAAATTCTCAGCAAAGACTATCCAACTATTGCTTTCCATGCAAGTGTTAATCATCCGTTCGGGAAGGGAAACATCATTTCGCTGCTGCGACAGTTCTCGAAGATGCACAATGTTACGCATCGTGGAAGCAAAGGCTCCAAGACACCCATTTCAGTGGGCATTATTGGATATCCTAACGTTGGTAAAAGTTCATTGATCAATACTCTACGACGAAAATCTGTTTGTAAGGTGGCACCAATTCCGGGAGAAACGAAGGTGTGGCAGTATGTTGCTCTAACTCGAACCATTTTTTTAATTGATTGCCCTGGAGTGGTTTACGACAGAGAATCCAACAACGACGTTCAAGCTGTTCTCAAAGGCGTGGTACGAGTGGAGCGCTTAGGCAACGCTGATAAAACTGACGTCGTGCACACCGTTTTAGAGATTGTAAAAAAACGGGATATTGCAGCTACATATGGAGTTAGTGAGTGGAAGGATGCAATCGACTTTTTGGAAAAGCTCGCAAAACTGAGAGGAAAACTAGTGAGTGGAGGACAACCTGACACGGAGGCTGCAGCCAGAATGATCTTATATGACTGGCAAAGAGGGAAACTACCCTGGTTCAACGCCCCTCCATTCGAATCCAACAAGCACTTTCGCGATGCTTTGAGCCAGCCAGAAGCGAAGATTATGAAATCCATTGAGCATTACAGCAGCTTCAATATTGTTGACAGTGAACTCAATCGTAGTAGTGAGAGTGAGTCGCGAGGGGAGTCAGATGCTGAGGACATGCCTGACGAGGATCTTCCGGAGGAAGTTCTTCATCAACTTGCTGAAAAGGCTTCCTCCAAAAACGTTGTAGCATTCATGCGAGAAGTGGAAGAGCAAGAGAAAAAGACAAAAAAGAAGGAAAAGCGCAGGGGATCCGCCCAGAAACAGGAACAGGTCAAAGCTCAAGAACTTCTCGATGATGAGGACAACCTATGGGCAAGCTTTGTTGCTGCTGCTTCTAAATAAAATCGTATAACCAATAATTATTTCAACGAAGACTTAATCAATAAAAATACCAATATTTTTGTCATTTGATAGACATAAATCTAGGAGGAAAAGATTCCAACTGCAGTGTCTTCCACCTGTTCCCACGTGATATGATGAACAACTCTATCACCTCTTCATTTTGTGTCTATTTTTCATAGCTTCTCAGTCATTCAGTTATTCGACCCCTCATCATGCAAACTCTAATTCACAAGGTTAAGAAAATTTCATACAAACCTGCAGATGATCCAATTGGCTTTCTCGTTGCTATCTCGGGTGCGATGATGCAGATGATGAGTTACGGGATTGACAACAGCTTCTCCATCTTTTCCGATGATATGCAGAAAGACCCGACACTTGGGTTCCCCAGTGCTACAACAGTGAGCTTCGGTAACTCGGTTTCGTTAGGTTTGTCTCCTCTGTTCGGTGTGCTAGCTGGTTTTCTCGTCGACAGAGTACCTCCCCGAGTAATGATGTTCTCCTCAACAATCTTGCTTTTTGCAGCGCTGTGGCTTGGATCCACAACAACACACAGTTCCCTCGGCGTTACGATGTCGTACAGTCTTCTTGCTTCAATTTCTTCTGCTTTCATGCTTTCTCCTGGCGCAGCTGCCACGGCTTCCTGGTTTGACAAGCGTATTGGAGTGGCACAAGGAATCAACTTCTGTGGAGGCGGAGTAGGTAGCGCTTTCATACCTGCTGTGGCGGGCCATTGGCTCGAGTTGTACGGCTGGCGCCATACTTTCCGCTTAATGTCGGCATTCTGTTCTTTTGGGGTGCTCGCATCATGCATTAGTTGTCGTCGGCACGAACCTGAAGAACTTGGCGAGGAGCCTGATGAAGCTGAGAATCCAGCTCTTCTTCCTAGCAATGAAGAGAAAGAAACTCGTCTCCCCCATGGTAGTGACGATGACGGCATTCACACGAAAAGATTAATGGATGCAGTTCATTCACGAAAATTGTCTTTTTTGGAGATTTTGCAGGTGTATATGACTATTGAGTTTCTGGCCAATTTTTTTATGTTCACTATTTTTGGATGGGCTTTCTACGGCCTCATCTATGTGACGGTGCCGTATGTGTCCTCCATGGGGGACAAGAATACCGTTTACGCGGATATCGAGAGCATTTCAACCTCAACTGCTTCGACTGTTTTTACTTTTTGGGGAGTGTTTCAGATTTTTGGATCCATCTTTATTGGTGCTCTGGGCTCATGGACGACTGATGCATTTGCTTACTGCTCATGCTGCGCGTTAGGGGGGATAGCAACAGCCTTGCTGGTATTCTGCCGGGGGTATGTAGCTTTCGCTATTTGCCTTAGTGTTGTAGGCTTCTGCACAGCAGGTATCTTTGCGATGATGCCTGCTTTAATTGCCAGATTCTTTTACGGACCTAATTTGGGCTTTTTCATGGGCTCTGTGTTCGTCGCGGGCTGCATTGGGGGCTTCTCGGCACCACCCATGCAGGCGAGCTTACAGTCCAACCACAACGGGAACTACTCGTACGGCTGCTTGGTCATCAGTGCTTGCATTGCTGTTCCGGGATTTATCTGCTTCTTCTGTCTCTGGCCTGAGAAACAACTACCGCTCAAACTTCGCCGTGCGATACCTTGTCTGAAGAACAGTGTTTCATAGCGCGATAACGATAGGAACAGCTGCAGAAGTGTGAGTGACGAGTGACGTGTACTGCCAATTTTTTATCCTGGCCTTCCTGAGCACTGTCCCTGTTGCTCAGTGCAACCTAGCACACTCTAAAAAATTGAACTAACAAAAAAACTTCACCTGAAAAGAATCTGATTTTTTTTTCTTTTTTGAGTATTTTTTCTCTCCCCTTCCTTTGCTATTAACCCCTCCTTTCTCGCTTACTCCTGGATCATGTGCTTCCTATTTTTCGAGCGCTTCAATGTAGACCACCTATCATTGTCCAGATAATACCAGGCTAACGAAGCTGTCCTAACAAGCGCCTTTGCCACTGTGAAGGTAGTAAACTCGTCATTCTCCCTGCACCAATGTTTGCTTTTTTTCCTTTTTGGTTTCTTTCTGAGTTACTTCCGTCTAATGGAATGACAAAAGGAATAAGGAGGAGTATTCAGAGGCTCAACAAAAATAAAACGGGGAGACCCTGCGAAGTCCTTTATGCAGTACACTCGGTGTGTCAGACATGCATTCGGCGATATATATATATATATATATATATATATATATTTATTTATTTCTTTTTATCTTTGACCAGATGAGTTTCCACTGAGCTTTGAGTCACCCATTCTAGTCGGCAAATGACAATGGATGTGGGGCGAGCAGAGATGACACAAAGCATTGAGAAGTGCAACTACAAATGGGAGTGAGTCATACTGTTGTTCTACATTACCCACTCCTGTGTGAACCCACCCTTCTATGTTGTACTTCTCTCTAAAGAATGGACTTTACGTCTCACAATGTTCTTTTTGTTACATATGATTTCTTTTTTGTGGTACAGCTCTAAGGAGATATTTTTTTAATTGTGTCACACACAAATTTCTTTTATTCAGCACAGTAAGACATTCTTTTATTTCTCTTTTTTTTTGTTTCATTTTCCTCCCCTTCCAAGTTGTAATGCCAGAAGCCTCAACACCACTTCATTATTATCCATTTCTCCATGATCGTCTCATTTTTTTTTGTTCTCTCCATTGATTCACTTACATTCTCTCTTTCCTTTTCTTCCAATATAATCCTATCATACATATTATTTTTCCACTTTCAACGCCCATTGATGTAGTTTGTTTCTTCGACAACTTTTCCTTTCTGGCAATGCGCCGGTTTAGCTCGAAGTTTGTGGCCCCCGCCGTGGCACGCGTTGCCTCCGCTGCTCCTGTGCTGCGAGGCATGTCCACTGCCGCGGCGACATCTGACGGTGGCGCCACTGGACAGAAGTCTTTTTTCAAGGCGACGGAGATGATCGGGTATGTGCACTCGATCGATGGAACCATTGCTACCCTCATTCCTGCTCCTGGAAATCCTGGCGTCGCGTACAATACCATCATTATGATTCAAGTGAGCCCCACCACCTTTGCCGCCGGTCTGGTTTTCAACCTGGAAAAGGATGGGCGCATCGGTATTATTTTGATGGACAACATTACTGAAGTTCAGTCTGGACAGAAAGTGATGGCCACCGGGAAGCTACTGTATATTCCTGTGGGCGCAGGCGTGCTTGGCAAAGTTGTCAACCCCCTTGGCCACGAAGTTCCTGTTGGGCTGTTCAACCGGAGCCGCTCCCTTCTGGATGAATCGATGGGCAAAGTGGATACGGGTGCTCCCAACATCGTGTCCCGCTCCCCTGTGAACTACAACCTTCTGACCGGCTTCAAGGCTGTGGATACCATGATTCCTATTGGGCGTGGCCAGCGTGAGCTCATTGTGGGAGACCGTCAGACTGGCAAGACCTCCATTGCTGTCTCCACCATTATCAACCAAGTCCGCAGCAACCAGCAAATTCTGTCGAAGAATGCTGTTATTTCCATCTATGTGTCGATTGGGCAGCGCTGCTCTAACGTTGCGCGCATCCACCGCCTACTGCGGTCGTATGGAGCGCTCAAGTACACCACTGTGATGGCCGCAACCGCCGCTGAACCCGCTGGTCTCCAGTACCTCGCTCCTTACTCTGGCGTCACCATGGGCGAGTACTTCATGAAGCGGGGCCGCCATTGTCTGTGTGTTTACGACGATCTGTCGAAGCAAGCTGTGGCGTATCGTCAAATTTCTCTCCTGCTCCGACGCCCCCCTGGCCGTGAGGCGTACCCTGGTGATGTGTTTTACCTTCACTCTCGGCTGCTGGAACGTGCCGCCATGCTGTCCCCGGAAAGGTGGTGGGTCTGTAACGGCTTTACCGATTGTGGAGACACTGTCGAATGATGTGACGGCATACATCGTCACCAACGTGATTTCTATTACGGATGGTCAGATTTACCTGGATACGAAACTTTTCACCGGCGGCCAGCGCCCCGCTGTGAATATTGGTCTCTCCGTGTCGCGTGTGGGCTCGTCGGCTCAGAATGTCGCCATGAAAGCGGTTGCTGGGAAACTGAAAGGCATTCTGGCAGAGTACCGTAAGCTAGCAGCGGACTCTGTTGGCGGAAACCAGGTTCAAACGGTGCCCATGATTCGCGGTGCGCGTTTCGTGGCGTTGTTCAATCAGAAGAACCCCAGTTTTTTCATGAATGCCTTGGTGTCACTGTATGCATGCCTCAACGGTTACCTTGATGACGTGAAGGTGAACTATGCGAAATTCTACGAGTTCCTTCTGGTGAACAAAGACTTAAGCATCATGTACGGGACTGCGACCAACAAGTTTTTCTACATGTACGTTCAGCAGCTGAACTACGTCATTCGCTTTTTTACGCTGAACCACCCTGTCCTCAACGCCGAAGTGGAGGAGATGCTGAAGCAGCACACCCACCTATTTCTGCAGCACTACCAGTCCAAGATGAACAACATCAAGAGCGAGAAGGAGATCAAGGCCCTTAAAAACATGCTCTACTCGTGCAAGAGGGCTGTTTAAACTTGTACTGTCTGGTGTGGCGCAGAGGTTGTCGTCATATCTGTGTAGTAATTTTTTCGTAGAGGAACTAACGCCCTGAATAGTAATGTCTCCATGACTCTTAGTACGCAAGTTGGAAAATATTATGTCGTAATTATTTATAGATTGCTAAACGCGATTTTTTTTTTTTTGTGCAATTATTGGTATCTCTCGTAAAAAGTTGTTAACGATGCAGGAATGACTAAATATAATTCTTCTGCCATTCTCTTCTTTATTTTATTTTTCCACTTTCAACGCCCATTGATGTAGTTTGTTTCTTCGACAACTTTTCCTTTCTGGCAATGCGCCGGTTTAGCTCGAAGTTTGTGGCCCCCGCCGTGGCACGCGTTGCCTCCGCTGCTCCTGTGCTGCGAGGCATGTCCACTGCCGCGGCGACATCTGACGGTGGCGCCACTGGACAGAAGTCTTTTTTCAAGGCGACGGAGATGATCGGGTATGTGCACTCGATCGATGGAACCATTGCTACCCTCATTCCTGCTCCTGGAAATCCTGGCGTCGCGTACAATACCATCATTATGATTCAAGTGAGCCCCACCACCTTTGCCGCCGGTCTGGTTTTCAACCTGGAAAAGGATGGGCGCATCGGTATTATTTTGATGGACAACATTACTGAAGTTCAGTCTGGACAGAAAGTGATGGCCACCGGGAAGCTACTGTATATTCCTGTGGGCGCAGGCGTGCTTGGCAAAGTTGTCAACCCCCTTGGCCACGAAGTTCCTGTTGGGCTGTTCAACCGGAGCCGCTCCCTTCTGGATGAATCGATGGGCAAAGTGGATACGGGTGCTCCCAACATCGTGTCCCGCTCCTGTGAACTACAACCTTCTGACCGGCTTCAAGGCTGTGGATACCATGATTCCTATTGGGCGTGGCCAGCGTGAGCTCATTGTGGGAGACCGTCAGACTGGCAAGACCTCCATTGCTGTCTCCACCATTATCAACCAAGTCCGCAGCAACCAGCAAATTCTGTCGAAGAATGCTGTTATTTCCATCTATGTGTCGATTGGGCAGCGCTGCTCTAACGTTGCGCGCATCCACCGCCTACTGCGGTCGTATGGAGCGCTCAAGTACACCACTGTGATGGCCGCAACCGCCGCTGAACCCGCTGGTCTCCAGTACCTCGCTCCTTACTCTGGCGTCACCATGGGCGAGTACTTCATGAAGCGGGGCCGCCATTGTCTGTGTGTTTACGACGATCTGTCGAAGCAAGCTGTGGCGTATCGTCAAATTTCTCTCCTGCTCCGACGCCCCCCTGGCCGTGAGGCGTACCCTGGTGATGTGTTTTACCTTCACTCTCGGCTGCTGGAACGTGCCGCCATGCTGTCCCCCGGAAAAGGTGGTGGGTCTGTAACGGCTTTACCGATTGTGGAGACACTGTCGAATGATGTGACGGCATACATCGTCACCAACGTGATTTCTATTACGGATGGTCAGATTTACCTGGATACGAAACTTTTCACCGGCGGCCAGCGCCCCGCTGTGAATATTGGTCTCTCCGTGTCGCGTGTGGGCTCGTCGGCTCAGAATGTCGCCATGAAAGCGGTTGCTGGGAAACTGAAAGGCATTCTGGCAGAGTACCGTAAGCTAGCAGCGGACTCTGTTGGCGGTAACCAGGTTCAAACGGTGCCCATGATTCGCGGTGCGCGTTTCGTGGCGTTGTTCAATCAGAAGAACCCCAGTTTTTTCATGAATGCCTTGGTGTCACTGTATGCATGCCTCAACGGTTACCTTGATGACGTGAAGGTGAACTATGCGAAATTCTACGAGTTCCTTCTGGTGAACAAAGACTTAAGCATCATGTACGGGACTGCGACCAACAAGTTTTTCTACATGTACGTTCAGCAGCTGAACTACGTCATTCGCTTTTTCACGCTGAACCACCCTGTCCTCAACGCCGAAGTGGAGGAGATGCTGAAGCAGCACACCCACCTATTTCTGCAGCACTACCAGTCCAAGATGAACAACATCAAGAGCGAGAAGGAGATCAAGGCCCTTAAAAACATGCTCTACTCGTGCAAGAGGGCTGTTTAAACTTGTACTGTTTGCTGTGTCGTGAAGCGCAGTACCTCTTAAAATGTGTCAGATGTTAGGGTTGGTCCAAAAGAAAGATCATTTCTGTTGCCGTCGCAAGTCTGTTGCGCAGGTGATTGGAACGACTAATGGGGTAGCCGGTAGAGATAAAAAGTAGTGAAGGAAAGATGACACTCGCGACGGAGATGAAAAAGAAATAAAGTTGTAGATGAAATTTAGTAGTATCATTTCAAAGAATAGGTAGGCCATAATATATATGGATTATAGGACGGTATCGGGTGGTGTACGAGTTGCTGGAAAGTTTCAAACCAGCGCTCGAGCCGGTAGAAGTAAATCAACCGTCAGCGCTTCTATCGAGCCAGAGAGAATGCCCTTCATCAACGCTATACTAACTGTTCTTACGATTACCTACGTTAGCATTCTGTGTGACGAACCATAGTGATTACTGGCGAAACTTCTGCACTTAACACCGACCCTGCAACGAGAGGTTTCCGTGTTCATATACTTTCTCTTCCCTTTCTTTCTACTACTAGAGTCATATTTGTCGCGGGAAAGATTAATTACCTCGTTTGTTAGCGACAAGCAAACGACCACGATTCCCTTCACCCCCACCCGCGAGCATTGAAAGCGTAACACAGGCTTCAAACTAATAGGAAAAATAAAGATACCGAGGGGAGTATGAGCAAGTGGACATCCTCCGGGTGGCGGTACCGCCGGTGCGGACCTATCAGCGAAGTATTGAAGCTTGAAACATTCGACCTGGTTCCTAAGCGAGGAGAAGCCGTGATTCAAATGATCCTCTCTCCCCTGCACCGGAGCGACGCCGCTGTCATCAACGGGACAGCGATTGGACGCCGACGAGAAATGTCGTTTCCCCGCGTTGGAGGCTCAGAGGGCGTCGGCCGGGTCGTTCGAGCTGGAGCGCAGGCAAAAGTTAAGGATGGTGATTTGGTGTGGATTCCTCCACTAAACGGTACGTGGGCCAAAGAAATCACTGTAGCCGCGGACCAACTTCATCGAGTGGATTCGAAATACACTCAACTGGCTGCCACCGCATCGAGTTTTCTGATGGCAGACTATTTCCTGCATCAATACAGGGAGATGTCCTCAGGTAGCGTCGTGATTCAGAATGGAGGTAGCAGCCTCACTGCGCTCGCAGTCTCCGCCCTTGCTGCTGGGATGCCAGGCGTGGAGGTTCATACTGCTGCTTCTCCAGGGCCCCGCTTTGCCGACGCTCAGCAACGCCACAGAAAGTACGGTTCCGTACTCTACGAATACACACCGTCCGGGAAGAAAGCGATGGAACGTGCTCTGGGGACCTCAAGAGCGAACCTGTTCTTGAACGGTGTGGGAGGGGAGCAGTTTGACAATTTCTTGAAACTCATGAAGCCTGGTGCTGCCGACGTCGTCTCCTACGGAGCCCAAAATGGACCTGGGCTGTTTATCTCGGGATCCAACTTCATTTTCCCAGAAATTACAATGCACGGGTTCTACCTTCCCAAGATTCTATCCCAACTGTCGTACGAGGATCGTCAGGCAAAGTTGGATGACGTTTTACAGCGCCTAGCGGCCGTGGACTTCTCGTATCCCACGACCGTTACTAACTCCCTGGAGAATCTGCCGAGCATCTGGGACGAGTCCTTTGTGCAAGGGGGCCGAAAAGGTATGCTGTCCGTGCAGAACGATGCTCATCCATAATCAGGAGATACGATAGGATTAGAACATAGGACTAGACCCCCATAGGACTTCCTTAGCCACTGTCAAAACATAAGGAATAGTAGGAATGTAGCGCTGACTAGATAGCCGAAGATATTCATGGTTTATTTATAATCCACCATCCGGTGATCCGTGCACCTACAAGGTATGGAGCACCCGGAAGGATGCTGCACTAAATTTGTATGTTGTACCGTCATTCTTTCTTCTCGACATCATTCTGACCCTCATTCTTTCTCATTTAGCTGTAAACTCCTGAGTAATAGATTGCATCATAGAATATATTTTTCTTCATGCTTCCAATGAGCAGCGCAGCATACCTTAGGGTGGAACACGCAATAGGCAATACAGCAACACCATCTGGTGCTCTTCACTACCCTCCACCATCCCATGAGCTGCTGGATGACATTCAACTGACGGAGGAGCTCATTCATGAGTATCGTCACCTGAAACAACACTCTAGTACAAGCAAGTCCAGGAAGGCACTTTTGCAACGAATCCAAACGCTGAAGCACCGTCTAGAGCAGGACGCTACGGGGTGCGCCATGCGATCTTCCAACAATACCACATGGGCTCCGCAAACAATAGGGGCATGTGCATCGTTGCCAAACTCCAGACCTTCTCCACCTCACGAACACCTTCATCGCGTAACGCTTTCCCTTGCACCTACAATCAAACGACCCTCGCCAGTAGTAGCGCAGGCCGCCGTATCACACTCTGAAATGGCATGTCGATGGCGCTCCACTGTCTTCGCTCTCCGTCTCGCTGAATCACATTACAGAAAGCACATCCAGCACAAGTGGCATACAAGATGGCTTGCACTCCAAAACAGATTTCTCCACGGCGTCGTCGAGATTGCCGTGACCACTACACATCAGGCAGCATCCAACCACTCCGGCACTATTTCACGCACACCTCAACCTGAACACGAACCTCGCCGCGTCCATTCCGTCACCACAGACACTTACGCCTTCATCCAACACGCTTACCCCCACCCTCTAGCTAGTGAGTCCTCTGCCTTATCTACACCCTATCCTACAACGCCAGAAGAGTCCAATAGATTTCAAACATCACAAACTCAACGAGTTGCTGCTGAGAGAGCCGAAGCTGAGCGCATTGCTGCTGAGAGAGCCGAAGCTGAGCGCATTGCTGCTGAGAGAGCCGAGAAGGAGCGCATCGCTGCTGAGAGAGCCGAGAAGGAGCGCATCGCTGCTGAGAGAGCCGAAGCTGAGCGCATCGCTGCTGAGAGAGCCGAGAAGGAGCGCATTGCTGCTGAGAGAGCCGAGAAGGAGCGCATCGCTGCTGAGAGAGCCGAAGCTGAGCGCATTGCTGCTGAAAGAGCCGAGAAGGAGCGCATCGCTGCTGAGAGAGCCGAGAAGGAACGCATCGCTGCTGAGAGAGCCGAAGCTGAGCGCATCGCTGCTGAGAGAGCCGAAGCTGAGCGCATTGCTGCTGAGAGAGCCGAAGCTGAGCGCATCGCTGCTGAGAGAGCCGAGAAGGAGCGCATCGCTGCTGAGAGAGCCGAGAAGGAGCGCATCGCTGCTGAGAGAGCCGAAGCTGAGCGCATTGCTGCTGCGAGAGCCGAAGCTGAGCGCATTGCTGCTGAGAGTGTCGAGAACGAGCGCATCGCTGCTGAGAGAGCCGAAGCTGAGCGCATTGCTGCTAAGAGAGCCGAAGCTGAGCGCATTGCTGCTGAGAGAGCCGAGAAGGAGCGCATCGCTGCTGAGAGCCGAGAAGGAGCGCATCGCTGCTGAGAGCCGAAGCTGAGCGCATCGCTGCTGAGAGCCGAAGCTGAGCGCATTGCTGCTGAAAGAGCCGAGAAGGAGCGCATCGCTGCTGAGAGCCGAGAAGGAACGCATCGCTGCTGAGAGAGCCGAAGCTGAGCGCATCGCTGCTGAGAGCCGAAGCTGAGCGCATTGCTGCTGAGAGCCGAAGCTGAGCGCATCGCTGCTGAGAGCCGAGAAGGAGCGCATCGCTGCTGAGAGCCGAAGCTGAGCGCATCGCTGCTGAGAGCCGAAGCTGAGCGCATTGCTGCTGAGAGCCGAAGCTGAGCGCATCGCTGCTGAGAGCCGAAGCTGAGCGCATTGCTGCTGAGAGAGCCGAGAAGGAGCGCATCGCTGCTGAGAGAGCCGAAGCTGAGCGCATTGCTGCTGAGAGAGCCGAGAAGGAGCGCATCGCTGCTGAGAGAGCCGAAGCTGAGCGCATCACTGCTGAGAGAGCCGAAGCTGAGCGCATTGCTGCTGAGAGAGCCGAAGCTGAGCGCATCGCTGCTGAGAGCCGAAGCTGAGCGCATTGCTGCTGAGAGAGCCGAGAAGGAGCGCATCGCTGCTGAGAGAGCCGAAGCTGAGCGCATTGCTGCTGAGAGAGCCGAAGCTGAGCGCATTGCTGCTGAGAGAGCCGAGAAGGAGCGCATCGCTGCTGAGAGAGCCGAGAAGGAGCGCATCGCTGCTGAGAGAGCCGAAGCTGAGCGCATCGCTGCTGAGAGAGCCGAGAAGGAGCGCATTGCTGCTGAGAGAGCCGAGAAGGAGCGCATCGCTGCTGAGAGAGCCGAAGCTGAGCGCATTGCTGCTGAGAGAGCCGAAGCTGAGCGCATTGCTGCTGAGAGAGCCGAGAAGGAGCGCATTGCTGCTGAGAGAGCCGAAGCTGAGCGCATCGCTGCTGAGATGGTTCAAAACGGACGTGCGTCGATTTTAAACACGGTGGTAGATCCAATGACTGCAAGAAAACTTAGTGTCGCTGATACCCTTTTTGAAGTGTCGGTTGTGGTGGTGGACAGCGCACTTGTGTGCTGTGTCGACAGTTTGGTAAGGAACGGTTATGCTGATGCCACCGAAGGTGTTGCTGCTGAGAGAGCCGAGAAGGAGCGCATCGCTGCTGAGAGAGCCGAGAAGGAGCGCATCGCTGCTGAGAGAGCCGAAGCTGAACGCATTGCTGCTGAGAGAGCCGAAGCTGAGCGCATCGCTGCTGAGAGTGTCGAGAAGGAGCGCATTGCTGCTGAGAGAGCCGAGAAGGAGCGCATCGCTGCTGAGAGAGCCGAAGCTGAGCGCATCGCTGCTGAGAGTGCCGAAGCTGAGCGCATTGCTGCTGAGAGAGCCGAAGCTGAGCGCATCGCTGCTGAGAGAGCCGAAGCTGAGCGCATTGCTGCTGAGAGAGCCGAGAAGGAGCGCATCGCTGCTGAGAGAGCCGAAGCTGAGCGCATTGCTGCTGAGAGAGCCGAAGCTGAACGCATTGCTGCTGAGAGAACCGAAGCTCAGCGCATCGCTGCTGAGAGAGCCGAGAAGGAGCGCATCGCTGCTGAGAGAGCCGAAGCTCAGCGCATCGCTGCTGAGAGAGCCGAGAAGGAGCGCATCGCTGCTGAGAGAACCGAAGCTCAGCGCATCGCTGCTGAGAGAGCCGAGAAGGAGCGCATCGCTGCTGAGAGAGCCGAAGCTGAGCGCATTGCTGCTGAGAGAGCCGAGAAGGAGCGCATCGCTGCTGAGAGAACCGAAGCTCAGCGCATCGCTGCTGAGAGAGCCGAGAAGGAGCGCATCGCTGCTGAGAGAGCCGAAGCTGAGCGCATTGCTGCTGAGAGAGCCGAGAAGGAGCGCATCGCTGCTGAGAGAACCGAAGCTCAGCGCATCGCTGCTGAGATGGTTCAAAACGGACGTGCGTCGATTTTAAACACGGTGGTAGATCAAATGACTGCGAGAAAACTTAGTGTCGCTGATACCCTTTTTGAAATGTCGGTTGTGGTGGTGGACAGCGCACTTATGTGCTGTGTCGACGGTTTGGTAAGGAACGGTTATGCTGATGCCACCGAAGGTGTTGCTGCTGAGAGAGCCGAGAAGGAGCGCATCGCTGCTGAAAGAGCCGAAGCTGAGCGCATCGCTGCTGAGAGAGCCGAAGCTGAACGCATTGCTGCTGAGAGAGCCGAAGCTGAGCGCATTGCTGCTGAGAGTGTCGAGAAGGAGCGCATCGCTGCTGAGAGAGCCGAAGCTGAGCGCATTGCTGCTGAGAGAGCCGAGAAGGAGCGCATCGCTGCTGAGAGAGCCGAAGCTGAGCGCCTCGCTGCTGAGAGTGCCGAAGCTGAGCGCATTGCTGCTGAGAGAGCCGAGAAGGAGCGCATCGCTGCTGAGAGAACCGAAGCTCAGCGCATCGCTGCTGAGATGGTTCAAAACGGACGTGCGTCGATTTTAAACACGGTGGTAGATCAAATGACTGCGAGAAAACTTACTGTCGCTGATACCCTTTTTGAAATGTCGGTTGTGGTGGTGGACAGCGCACTTATGTGCTGTGTCGACAGTTTGGTAAGGAACGGTTATGCTGATGCCACCGAAGGTGTTGCTGCTGAGAGAGCCGAGAAGGAGCGCATCGCTGCTGAAAGAGCCGAAGCTGAGCGCATTGCTGCTGAGATGGTTCAAAACGGACGTGCGTCGATTTTAAACACGGTGGTAGATCAAATGACTGCGAGAAAACTTACTGTCGCTGATACCCTTTTTGAAATGTCGGTTGTGGTGGTGGACAGCGCACTTATGTGCTGTGTCGACGGTTTGGTAAGGAACGGTTATGCTGATGCCACCGAAGGTGTTGCTGCTGAGAGAGCCGAGAAGGAGCGCATCGCTGCTGAAAGAGCCGAAGCTGAGCGCATCGCTGCTGAGAGAGCCGAAGCTGAACGCATTGCTGCTGAGAGAGCCGAAGCTGAGCGCATTGCTGCTGAGAGTGTCGAGAAGGAGCGCATCGCTGCTGAGAGTGCCGAAGCTGAGCGCATTGCTGCTGAGAGTGTCGAGAAGGAGCGCATCGCTGCTGAGAGAGCCGAAGCTGAGCGCATTGCTGCTGAGAGAGCCGAGAAGGAGCGCATCGCTGCTGAGAGAGCCGAAGCTGAGCGCCTCGCTGCTGAGAGTGCCGAAGCTGAGCGCATTGCTGCTGAGAGTGTCGAGAAGGAGCGCATCGCTGCTGAGAGAGCCGAAGCTGAGCGCATTGCTGCTGAGAGAGCCGAAGCTGAGCGCATTGCTGCTGAGAGTGGCGAGAAGGAGCGCATTGCTGCTGAGAGAGCCGAAGCTGAGCGCATCGCTGCTGAGAGTGCCGAAGCTGAGCGCATTGCTGCTGAGAGAGCCGAGAAGGAGCGCATCGCTGCTGAGAGAGCCGAAGCTGAGCGCATTGCTGTTGAGGATGTTGAAGTTGTAGCAGATGTTGCGTGTCATGGTAGAGATGGAGTAATGGAGATGGATACAGATCGTGAGTTTTTGAACAGTGATTATCGTATGGGCTCTTTTTGGAAGCCTGCTGAATTTAGTTTCGTGTGTGATATTATTCTGGACGATATGTTGAGTGATATTGCAGTGTCCGAACTGTTTAGTTCAAATAGTTGTCGTTTGTCGGATGATGGTAGTTCCACTCGGCTTGCCGAATGCGTTGCGGATGATGTACTGAAGGAAGTTATTAGTTTAGTGGCGGAAGCTGAGGCCCGGAAGTGCCGCGGGGAGTTTATTGGTTCTGTTATTCCGTTTCATGAATGGAGCGATGGCGGCGATTATAGTCGTGCGGGTGCTGTGGTGCACGAGTCCCGTGTTGAAAAGGTGTTGGATGCGGAGTTGGCATCTGCTGTGGCTCTGTGCCTTGCGGGACGTGGCAGCGAGTGTTTCCCCGGCGGGAAGGTGACGGATTCCATGACAGTGGAGTGGCTAACGATGCAGCTGAACCGACTTCTTAAGCATGTGGTGGACAAATCTACTGTTTCTGCCGAGGAAAAAAAGGGACGCCAAGAATCGTGGCGCGCTGCTGTCGAGGGTGTCGCCAGTCGAGTTGCAGAAGATTGCATGGCGTACGCTTCTCTGCTAGTTGCCCGCTATATTCAACACCACGGGATTAACGGAGCCGGTTTCAAGTCACAGAAGGTCGTTCGGTCGGAAGCATTCGCTAGCTTGAGGGTGCGAGACTGGTTTGCTGGCTTGCCGGCTCAAAGATTACAGACAATCATTCTATGCTATGTGGATCTCGCGCGTAGAGGCGTTTCTGAGCGCAGCGATTTTAATACACCTGAGATGAAGAAGAACCTTTTTTCTGGAGCAGCTCCCAGCGCTGGTCTTGGAGGAGTATGCTCTCCAATCCACCGCTCTCCCTCGGTGAGTTCCTTTGTCGGCTTCTCTGCGGACGCCGAAATTAACCGCTCGGGTCTCCGCGAGCTGGTTCTGGACAGCTGCGTGGATCGCTTAGCTGGAGATGCTGTTCTGGACACAACCCGTTGGCTGGAAACGGTTCTACTGGGTTCATGCACGACGCGACAGCACTGACAAATTTGGGGCCTTCTACCCCTGTCACTTTCCTGTATCGGTGCGGACGTGGAAGAGTTGTACAAACGTTACGTTTACAAGCCGATCATCTGCGGAACCGCAAACTTCATTGTGATGATCGAGTTGCATTCTGCATCTTTTCTTCAGGTTCTCCGCTGATTCTTTCTTAACTTCGATATATTTTTTTTTCCCCCGCTGCTTTTCTTTTCAATGAAGTACGGTGAATCAAGTGGTTAGCTTCACCGTTTCTTTTTGTGATGGACCCCCTCCAGTTCCTGCTGGATTGCAAAGGGAAAGAGGTTCTGGTCACGACGTCGCACCAGGAAGAGCTCACTGGAATTCTGGTGGCCGCGGACGACCACGGAAACATCGCACTTAAGCACACCGTCAGCTCGTATACCATTCGCTGTGAGGAGGAGCCGGGCCACAAACGGCACTACGAAGGAGAGAGCGTCCGAGTCGTCCGTGGCGCTCTCATAGAATGTGTGACGGCAGCAGCGGGGGTGAGGCCCCATGCATAGCGTGGTCTACGTGAGTTGCTAAACTCGTTGAGTTTCGTGCTGACTATTCAGGTCGCCAATTCAACCGCCACCGGACCTCATTTTGGACAATCCGAACCGATTGAGTATGGAAATTTTTTTTGGGCTATAATCTGGGCTCCAGACTCAGTTTCGGAAAATAGAAAAGGACTACGGTGGCACTAAAATTAATGTTAGATACTGTAGGACCTGCTGAAGTTTTCATCTCTTTCCGCTTTTTTTCTTTTCGGTGATGCTGGCCATTAGATCTATGTAGAGTAGAAATGCCCCCTAGAGTGATAAAAACAAGGGTTGCATCTAATGTCGGCGCGGAGTTCTCCCGCCGGCTGCAGAACACGGTATGGACGTACCGTTTGTGTCAATTGACCACGTCGAAAGTTGGACAAATGAAAGAATCCGCTATCGCAACCGATGAGAGATCAAGCAGTACAGCCCCTGTCAAGAGCGATCTCCAACCACACGCTCTGCATCGATTTCGAGGAGATGACTTCTACTCGTTGGTTATCGCGGTCCCAAAAGACTCGGAGCACTACGCAAACCTTTTGGCTTGCACGCGATGCAGCATCATGGTGGGTCACACGGACCCGCAATTATTTCACTGGTTCAAAGAGCTCGGTACCCTTCCACCCCGCGCAACCTTGTCGGGTTCCCTGGAGCTTCTGCGAGGAGATCTGCAGGCGGAGGTGTGGGACGGTACCTTCACGACCCACCCAGTGATTCATCGCATCGCTCAAGATCTGTGGGAGAGTAACACCAGCAAGACGAAGGAAGAGTCGGCAACCATATCTGCACGTGAACGGGAAGAGGATGAGCGGCGCATGCGACGCATGAGCAGCAGTGACTGGAGGCGCAAATTTGCAGAACGAGAGCGGAACCCGACGAGGGAGGAGGACGAGGAGCGGCCGATCTACGTGGTGAAGCCGGACACGTTTGCCGTGCTGCGCCTGCGACAGGAGGCAGCTCTGTGGACGGGTGCTACCGGGGATGTCCAGCGAGTTTGGGATCCGTGCTTTGCAGAAGCCCCCCCTCTTTGCCGCTGCAGTCATCGGTTTATCAAAATGTTAAACTTGGCGAGACAGAAACTTGTTCCCTCGTTGAACATGAACTACAACTTAAAGCTCACCAATTCCTTTATTTTTGACATTGACGAGGGAGGCCTGTGGGCGATGGGGACGCTGGAGAACTTCTCCGACAAGACCGGCGCAGTGCGAGAGCAGTGGTCGGAACTACGCCTTGAGTTTGGCAAAGACCAAGAGATTCGGACAGAACAAGAAATGGAGTGGTGGGTGCGCGGCCTCACGAAGCTGGGAGCTCCAGAGGTATCGCAGTCGAACAGTAGCGTGGAAGACGCTGGGCTGAACCCCGAAGACTATGACTACCGCCATATCTAATTAACCGGACCAACTAACCTACACAAATCTAAAAGCTTATCTATGCGTTCCCGTTGGACCTATAAAACTGTTCATCATTTTTACTTTTTTTATATAAAAAATATTGCTAATCTACATTTCTCTTTTATTTCCTCTGTTTCTAACGCCTGAAAATTTCGAAGCTTCTCATTCCGAGAGTCTTGCCTTTTCCTTTTTTTTTTTTGTTTATTGTGCCGGGCTTCACGAGACGGGAACTGCACCACCAAGTGGGCCACTGAATCGTAGTAATCTTCAGCATTTCAGCAGATGACACAGCCCGCCGTGCAACCGATGTGGTATCCGCAAGCGGCTCCCACGCCTAGCCAGTGGTCCCCTAGCGCTACGGGCTATAACCCCAGCGCCAGCATGAACGGCTATGCCGCAGGATTGGCAGGCTACAATCCTGGTTCAACAGGCTACGCCAACCTCTCCATGTCACACTCCATGATACCGAATACTGGTGTTGACGCGCTCAGTGGCACCCAGGGCCAGCTCCGCCAGAGCGGCACTCAAGCTCAAGACGCAGAAGCGCCACGCCATGGGCAGCCACAGGAGGTTCCCCAGGAGATGGCAATCCCCTTCTCCGACATGACACAGCTCATAATGGACCCGTATGTCTGTGGCGGCCCGAACCGCCCTGGATTTCTCGAATTTATTTACCCCTTTTGTGACTGGACGTTCCTGTTAACGCTCATTTTCTTCATAATGTCGATTGTTGGACTTGGCCTCATCCTAGGGAACAACAAAAGTGATAATCTTTTTAACAAATTCGGTGTGGACAACACGGATGAACTTCAAAAGAAGATTGAGAGCCTGATCACAGTGACATCTGGCAGCTGTGAGGAGCAGTATCTATTTGGTTCCTTCGGAACTGTCTGCATGGAAAGCACCATGAATGCCAATACGTTCGCCGTGCAGTTATCCTTCTGGAACAATGCGCGCGGGAGTCTGTGGTGCCTGGCAGCCTTCTTCTCTGCTCTAGCACTTCTTTTCGCCATTGTTATTCACGTGCAGCGCCATCCTAACCCACTACAGTCGCTGATTATGACTCCCGAGATGCAGGCAGAGTTCATGAGCATGACCCCCGCACAGCAGCAGCTCTTCACACTCCAGCGACAGCAGCAGGTCCTGGCACAGTCTGCTGGCTGCTGCGGTGGCAACGGCATCGAGGTGTACGACACACCCTACTACGCTTTCTTGCGCTTCGCGTGGGGCTTCGTGGGAATAACTGCTTTCGTGTGGGTCGCCACCTCGTTGATCTCGTTCTGGTCTGTAATAGGCTTTTACATTTCACACAGCACTGGGGATTTGAAAAACTTCTTCGAATCGTATGCTGTAAAATATACAGCAACCACTATTACCGTCTTTGTCTATCTGTGCTGGCCGCTGCTGTGCTTGTTTCTAGAACTCGTCGTTTGGGTTGTGGGCTTCCTGCCCTGGTTGATCATTCGCACAGCGCTGAAACCGGGGATTGAACGGTTCCGTCCCTCGTTGCCGCTGTCGCAAATCCCCGGCTACATCAGGTGCGACATGTTCTTCATGGACTTTCAGGATATAAAGCGATTCGGTTTCTCTCGGCTTCAGTGGATGCTCCTTACCGAGAGCGAACGGCCCTTCTTTGACTGTTTTGAAGATCAAACCCTGGTGCGCGACCCTGCTACGATGAACGCCATGCTCTGCGGATTGCCTCCTGGCATGCTGGCTGCTGCAGCAAAGGCAGACCCTAACGCCGCGTCTGACGCGCAGGGAACGCTTCAGCAGCGCCAAAAGGATCACGATGACGAGAAGGAGGGCCGGTCTTCGTCGCGCCGCCGCCGCCACCGCAGCAAAAGCCGAGGGGGATCTCGCCGGCACCGCAGCCGCAAGGACCCAGAAGACGGTGGAGCCGGGGCCAACGCCGAAGAGGGTGGGAGGCGGCGGCGACATCGAAGCGACCGTGATGCCGAATCTAACGGGCGCCGGCGTCGCAGCCGCCACCGCAGCAGTAGCGCTGATGGCGAAGGCCAGAGCCGACGGAAGCACCGACGCCGCAGTGCTGCGGAGGGCGGAGAGTCTCGCCGCCGCCGCTCTAGGAAAAATACGGAGGAGAAGCCGGCACCTCCTCCGAGCGAGCTGGACGCTCTCATGAACCTGTAGCCACCAATTTACTGTACTGTCTGCGCACAGCCGGAGGCAAAGCTGCGCTTCCTTCCTTTGCTTGCACTATATACTCATGTCTCCATTTTTGTACGGACCATACCTTTTCCATACCCTTTCCATAGAACGCAGACCCGGCATTTGAAACAGTCTTTTTTTCAATCCAATGACAGAAGCAATGATAAACTCCGGGCAAATGTTTTCCTCATAGACATAAACAAACAAAACATGAAGGCATGGAGGTGAGGCACCAATACTGGCGGATGCTGTGCTGCGCGCCACACAAGGATCTTCCTTCTGGTGGCATCGGCGTTTCTTCGTCCTTCTCCCAGTCCCCCCCCAGTCCCTCCCTGTTCAACTACCTGTCGTATCTTCATTCACCCTATCTTTCTGTTCCGTTCAAACAACAACAATAACAAGTCAATCAAGGCGACTTCATCTTTGACCCCGGAGCCGCAACGTGACGTCTCTTACGTGGCGACTGTTGACCACAAAAACACCTCAATCCTACTCTGTTCTTCTGCGCTGACGGTGACCATCTGCTCAGCTAGTTGTTCTGATTCACCCTCTTGCTTTTTTTTTTGTCGAAACAATTTGTTCTCGAGTTATTGTGTGGCAGCTTCAACTAGAAAAAAAACTGTAGCTGTGCTGTCGAATGCTGAAACGTCGCGCATCTGAACGTATTTGGAACTGGACTGCTGCCTTCTAATTGCGAGGCACCGTGATTGGATCTTTTTTTTTTTGCGATTGTGTCTTTCGCTGCGTCCAACATGAACTCAACCAACGGCGATATAAATGACACGTCATCGGGCTTTTTAGACCCATTTCTTTCCCTAAAGCATTTTGTTTGCTCAAATGCACCGGAGGACTTACGAAGAAACCCGACGTCGGCGCCCTCGTCTATTCTCCGTTGTCTGCTCTCACGACCACCAGAAAAACCATCAGCGGCTTCTTTGAGTGCACCACAGCCCGCCGGGTCGGCACAGAGCCGCGTGCGCCGTGGACTCCGCAAGGATCCGTTGACGGGACGTCTTTCAAAGCTGGCAGGCCAGCGGCACTGGTCTGAACAGACCTACGCCGCGATGACCGAGGCGGGGTGGTCCGTGTTTCGAACAGAAGTCGGGATCGAGGTTGAACTGGTCCAACGTCGTGTACCGGGCACCGATGTCACGTGCTGGACGGGGACGCACCCCGTGCCGCCTATGCGATGCTGGGCGGAAGGTGCGGTGCTCCCGCCGGGTCTTGTAGCAGCGGCGTCTGAACGCTTCCAATTTCCCACTGCTATTCAGTGCCAGTGCATTCCCGCTCTGGCGCACCGCACCGGGTCCGTGAAGTGTGATCTTGTTGCGGTGGCGGAGACAGGCGGAGGCAAGACATTTGCATATATCCTTCCGGCTCTGGAGGAGGTTCTGGTCCATTGCCCGCGACTGCTGGGGAACGACAACCTGATTGCCCTAGGACCCTTCGTCTTGGTTGTCGTTCCTACCCGAGAACTGGCGGAACAGGTGTGCGTAGAGACCCAGCAGATTGCTCAACAAGCAGCGGAGAAAGGCATAGATACACTCGCATCATCTGGCCAGCAGCCAGCTCTCGGGTGCGACCGTAACACACCTCGCGAGGTCCGGGTAATTAAGGTAGTTGGCGAGGAGAGCGAAGATCGGCTGCACGACGAGTTATCTCGCGGAGCGCACATCGTTGTAGGGACCGTTGGGCAGCTACATGCCTTGCTGGACAGGCGTCTCCTCTCCCTAGGGAATACTCGAATGGTCGTTGCCGATGAGGCGGATCGTCTCGCAGAGGGAAGCCACCGGGAGCTGCTCGATGCGGTCCTGTCCCGCGTCCCTCGACCCCACCAAACCGCTTTTTTCACGGCAACCAAGTCGGTGCCGCTGGAGGCGATGGCGCGGCAGCATCTGTCTCCCGAGGGCTACTACTGCGTGCGGTGCCCCAACCGGTGCGTGACCGTGCTACAGAGCTTCGAGGTGGTCCCAGATCAGGTGCCGGCCAGCACGGATGGCGTGCGCCCCCTCTCAACATTGCACCCCCAGAAGCTCGCCAGGTTGGTGACGTTGCTTCTCTATGGCGACCCGCCGATGATCGTCTTCGTCAACGAGAAAGCCACCTGCGACGCGCTGTTCTGCGCGCTGCAGTCAGAGGCCGAGCGATTGCGGTCCTATGCCGAGTCAGAGCTGCGGATCGCCGCCGGCGCTGCCCCCAATTGCCTCTCCTTCCTGGATGCGGAGACGCATTCCGCGCCGCGCCGGCAACCGTGCGTGGATCATCTCGCGTACGCTGCTGCGGTCCATGCGGGCATGTCGCAGCAGGAGCGGGAGCGCCTCGTTGGCTGTTTCCAGCGCCGCGAGCGCCACGTGTTACTCACAACAGATCTACTGGCTCGCGGCCTAGACGTACCAGGCGTTTCTCTGGTGATCAACTACGACCTTCCACGCACCCGGCATCAATCGGGGTCAGAAGCCCTGACACAGTACATTCACCGAATCGGCCGAACTGGTCGAGCAGGACGGCGCGGCGTGGCGGTTAGCCTGGTGTGCCTTCCTGCTGGCGGTGGCGCCGCTCCGCTGCCAGGCGAGGCGGAGGCGGAGGCGGCGTCCGGCGAGTCATCGGACTCGGAGCCTTGCGTGGAGCCCTCACCGCAGCGCCGCCGCGGGGAGACCCGCGAGGAGCAGAAGGAGCAGCGATTTGAGGATGACACGGCGCTGGCCCCCTTCCTCTGGAAGTTTCTAGTGGAAGTAGTGGACAGCAACGGTGTGCGACAGCCAGAGCGGGTGCTCCGTGGAAACGCCTTTCCGCGGATAGATATTCCCGCGGAACTCGCTCTTGTGGCATCCGGCGGGGAGGGCGGCGGGCGACAAGTGATTACATTCTAGATGTGCTTCTGCGTGATTTCTTGGGCCCGATCCTAGAACTGAGAAAACCCAGCCCCGCGAGTGGAACTGTGCGGATAATGATTTACTCTCCAATTGATGCGTTGGAATTTATTCAAAAAAAAAAGAAAAGAAAAGAACAACAAACGAATGGTATTCAAGTGTTCTGTGGCGCTGAACAGACTGCTTTCCATTGTATGACTGCTTCTTTAGGACGATGAAACACCGATCCGTGCCCCCAACTCCCCTACATCTAGAAGTAGAAACACGCGTGGATTTTTTTCTCCCATTATTTTGTCACTGCAAGCCTTTTGAGCGTACCGTCATTCATCGAAGGAAAGGACTCCTATCCGCGAGAAAACAAATAGGCGCGGCCACCAGCCATCTGCTCCAGCTTACCCGAACAACTAAGTGCTCCCATCTGTCTGCCGTACGGAGGAGTGCCGTTGAAGTGGAACGGGGTGTGGGGTACATTTCCTTACGCTGGCAGCGGAGCTGCTTAGAGAAGGAGAGATGGAAGCGCTTACTCCCGTCGCGGGGCTTGACGGACGTGCAGCGGCAGTGCTGCAGCGCAGCGTTGCCTGTGCCGAGAGTAGGGAGCGCCTTCTTTCTGAGGTCCGACGCGTCTCCGTTGGCGATACGACGCCGCAGCGGGCGATACAACGCGTGAGATCTCTCCACAGCCAGGTGACTGCTGCCGTCGCTGCTGTAGGCCAAGCTGCAAAAGCAGTCGGCTCCTTCGCAGCAGAAACAGAGGCCGAAGCTGCAGCAACTCAGCGGCTACAAGAGCTTCTGGCGCGTGTCGGGGCGGCGCAGCGCATTGCCGGCTCCCTGCTGCGGATGGACGTCAGCACCAGGGAGATTCAGGGCGCGGTGACAGCAGGGGACGTGGAGCGCACGGTCGAACTTATTACAGCCTACGACGCAGCAAAAGCGTCGGCCCTTGGAGGGAGCGCGGACGCTGTTGAAACAAGATTAGGTCCGTCGCTTTCATCCGACGGCGTTGTGCGGGACGCCCGCGCGAAATGCTCATCAGCACTTCGGGAGCGCGCCGCTGAAGCAAAGGCGAAGAATGACAAGGAGGGACTCATTTGGGCCACACGCCTCATGCAGCAGCTAAACGATGGGGCTGCTGCAGCGGCGATCTACAGCGACTGGGTGTGCGAGACCAGCTTGGCGCCTGCCCGCCAGCACGTGGCGGCGGAGCTTGCTAAGATGGACACCCCTCAGGCCGCGCAGAGTCACCTCGTGCTGGTGTCGCAGCTGCTGGACGCCGTAGCGGCAACGTACGAGAGCGAGGGGGAGTTTGTGCGCCACACTTTCGGTGAGAGCAACGCACGGGCGCTGCTGCAGCGCCTCCACGAAGAGGCCACAAGAGAGTGCGTCCCCGTCCTTCACGACTTCATTCGCCGCCGGAATGATGTGGCGTCGCTGCTGGAGGCGTCACTTCGCCGTCGGGAAACGGATAAAAACAACCTGACTTCTCCGCCCCCCTCCGACTCGAGCAGTGCTATGGCGGCGCTGGCGTCTGTGGCGCGTCGTGCGGACCAAGTGCTGGAAGAGATCAGCCACATCGCATCGTGCACCCACGTATATTTTACCTTTGTTCAGAGGCAGCTGGAAGGGGAAGGGGAAGGGCAGGAGCCTTCGAAAGCAAGCAACGACAGCGTGGATCATTTGTGGGCGTCACAGGAGAGCCAGCTTCTCGTATCGGTGCAGGAGGCGCTCTCTCTGTACTGCCCTATCCAGCAGAGTTACCTCCGGGTCGCGTTCGCTCAGGCGACTCGGCTTCAAGAGAGCTCAGTGGAAGAGAAGGAATCGCTGAGCGCTGCGGCAGCGGATCCAAAGTCACGAGTAGATGCGTCGTCCGAGAGCGCGCTGCTGCAGCGCGTAAACACCTCGAATGCTGATGTCGCAGCTTCCGAACGAGACCGATTAGCGCGCAGAGAACGGGCGTACTACCAGTACCCCGGCATCATAACGCTGCCGGACGACGTTTTTTATGTTCTGCGGATGGCCGTGCATCGTGCCTTCCACACGAAGTCGACACAGGTCATTTCCGCCGCGCTGATGTGTATCTCAGATGCGCTGCGCGATACGCTGATTACAGAACTAGCGAATCGCGTAGGATTGGGGCGGCGGTCGTCCGTGCCCCCCAGCGTGCTGCGTTGGGTAGCTGCCGCGCACAAGTCTGTCAGCTACACACGAAAACTTAGCGAGGAGCTCCTGCGATTGGCAGTGGCCAACTACTGCGGGACGGTCCTAGAGCGGCTCAAGGAGCAGGCCAGCGACATCGACGCTTGTGCGAAAGAGCTGGAATCGAGAGTAAACACGTGGCTGGAGCAGTGCGCTGTGGTGCTCTTCCGCGACGCGTCGTCTGGACATTTAGAGAAACTTGCTGACATGGACTACAAGTTATCGGAAGATACGCTATACTTTTACGAACTAAACGATCCGTGGGCTCACGGGTTCATACAGACCTTCGGCGAGGTGGCAGAGGATGTGAAACGTGTGCTGGATGCTGCTACTTTTGACCAACTTCTGCTCCATCTTGGCCGCATCACCGTGAAGAGTCTTCGACAGCAGCTCTCCAAGAAAACGTTCAACGCGTTCGGTGCTCTACAGATCGACAAGGACATCCGGGCGATTTGCTACCTCCTAACGAATTTAGCCGAGGAAGTCTCTCTCCGGCAGGTGTGCGGGCCGCTGACGCTCACCGCCTCCCTCCTCCTCGTGGATCGACCGCGGGACGCGCTAGACGAAGCCCACAATACAGCCCTTACGAGCGATGAGAAACGATCGGTTCTGCTGCAGCGCGTGGATCTCGATGCAGAGGAGGTGCGACTGCTGAAACTGTAAGGGGCGTAGGCTGCATCATTCATTAACCATCTCATCTTGCTGTTAGTTCTCTGCGGGACCCACCGATATTGGAAGGCGGGTGTGGCCCTCGGGCCTCGGGAGACTGGCTGAAATAGAGAACTGCGTAATTCTGGATCTGGATGGCGGTGCTGCCAACACACTCTCATGCTTCGATGCCTAATTGCTACTTTCTACCTCCCCTGCGTGTCCATTTCGATCATCTCGACTACCGCTTCAAGTTTCCTCTGAAAAGCAAACGTACGTCTTCCCATCCGTTGATTTGAGCGGCAAGCTGCGGGCTCGATGAACGCTGCGGGTATTTCCGACGATCCTCCGGTGGATGAAGGCAGCGCCATCGGGATGGAGGCCGTCGAGGTCGTTCAGGCACCGCACCACACACATCAGCGGCGCCGCTCCGCTGCGTCGTGGAGCCATGGCCCACCACCGACGACAGGCCGGCACGTGCCTCCTCCTAGCGGTTACACTCGCTGCTATGGGAACACAGCGAGGCCCCAGGCGCCGCAGGGGCCGTATGTCGTTCCGCCGGGGGCCCCTGTCATCAACGTATCCCACGACCTCCCGCTGCGCGATACGGTGTTGCTGGATCTCGTTGCCGCTGCTGTTGCCCGCGGCGGCCCCACCGTGGAAGAAGAACTGGCGAGGCGTGAAGGGAGCAACCCCTTCTTTGAGTTTCTACAGGCGCCCTGGAGCGACGCGCGTCTCCTCTACTACCGCTGGCGACTTTTTTCGCTACTGCAAGGGGATTTGCTGACAGCCTGGCGCACGGAGCCGTTTCAGATGGAACGCAGCCCCAGCGCGTATGTGTGGGTTCCACCGCAGCCCAGTGCCTCTGGGCAGCAGATACTGCAGGAAGTGGTGGATCATGGGCTTCGCCCGCCGCCGTGCACCCCTTGGGTGGCCCAGCAGACGAGTTCAGACCGCCAGCTGTTTGTGGCGCTGGACGACACGACGGAGTCCGCATGGCGTGATCTTCTCCGGCCGGTGGACGCCGCCCCCACCTACAAACCGCTGTGCGGTGGCGGGCATTCAACGCCGCCTCCTGGTGCCGCTGCTGTGCGCGATCACCTTCGGGAGTGGAGCGCCGCGTGGCAGGGAGGCCTGCTGCAGCAGACGGCGGTGGCCGCGCGGCTCACATTTGCTGTGGAACACGCTGACGCACCGCACCACCTGCTCAGCGTACTACTGGATGAAGTGCTGAGAACGGCGCAAGACAGCTGCGAGTTATCGCGGAGGATCAGTGCGCAAGACGGCATTTTCAGTCCTCTTGAGGAAATAGAGCGAGACGCTGTTGGCCTGGCGGTGCCGTGCCTGTGGCAGCTCTTCTACGTGTTCGTCTTGCACGATATGTTGAGTAACGCGAAGGAGGAGGCTCTCGATGAGGCGGGAGTGGCGAGGGCAGCGCAGGAAGAAGTTGGGAGCAAGCGGCCCCGCAGCGCCTCGCAGGCGGCCAGCAAGACAGCCGCAGAGACCCACGACGTGTTTGGGGTGCCGCTGCCGCCTGTATCCGGCGGCGCCAGACGGCAGAAGACCGAAGCCGCTGTCTCCGACGCTGCAAGGGAGCGCCGGCGGCGCGCTGGCTGGGCCGCGGCGGCAGAAACGGTGCTCCCGACCCTCATTGAGGCCGTGGCGCTCACGGCGCTGAATGCCATACAGCTAACCGCCACGGTCGCGACGGAGGCGTGCCACAGTGGACTGCCGGAGGCCTTCTCCGACGATCGCGAAATTAATGTGCGCTTTACTGCTGCCCCTGTGCGGGAGCAAACGGCTGGGTTCCTTCGACCGGGCGCCCCATCGGAGCGAGAAGTCGCGGAGACGATCAAATATTGCTGCTCCGGGATTGCAGGAGTGACCCTCTCGTGGCTCCGCTTCGTGTTCCGCCTTTGGCGCCATAGTCCTCATACCGAGGAGCGTCCGCTGCTCAGTTCCCGTTGCTGCGCCAAACTAGCCGATCGCTTTCCTTTTCTGAACGACATTACTGCTCCGCTCTAGGCTGGAGCCGTGACATCGAACAGGAACCCTCTATGCTCCCGAGGAGCCGTGTTGGGCTCCTTCACGATAAACGTAGAATGTAGACTCGTCCCGGATAAGGGGGGAAACAGCAGAGAAAAGAGAGAAAACATTGTACGTCAGCCTTCATCCAGGATTTGTATGACGCCCTTTGCCTTGTGATCATGCCGATGTTGCTGCCGAAGTGACAACGACCAACATCTGACCTGCTCTTCGCCTTCTCTTCGCCTTCCCTTCCCTTCATTTCATTTCATTTCTTCTTGCATTTTCGACAAACGCCTCGCCGGTTTCCTTTCACGGCCCTGCCCCTTACCATAGGCACTCAATAGTCACAGCCCAACACGCCGCCCTCCTGGGACAACTCAACCCGGCCAGACGGAGTCGTCAGGACTTATTTGTTATGGGCATTCAAGAGGTGTTGAACAACGGTGGGCCACTCACTCGTGGGCCTAACAGCGTCAGTGCGCAGGACCCCAATGCGCGCCGCGATCCTCCTCCACCCGGGGGCCCGCGGCGGTACCGACGCCTCCAGGGCATACAGCAGCCCTCCCCTTCCGGCGCCCCCACCCCGCCAAGTGGTGGTACTCTATCAGCGGGGGAGGACCACTGCAGCGGCGCCATAAGCATGACGAGCCCGCCGGCTAAGGACAGCATCCCTGCGATTCCCCATGCAATCCCGACTCCGATCCCGACCCCGACCTCGTATGCTGCTAGACGATCTCCGCTGTCGTCGCCTACTGCGGCCCTTGAGCAACACCAGAGCTCACCATCACCACGTCGGGCCGCGAAGAGTCCATCAGCGCCACGCAGGTGCAACGACGTGCCATCCACGGAGCCGCCAGAACTGCGCCACAGCGGCTGCCGGCGAGCGACTCCGATGGAGCGCATGACCCGCCGGAGCGAGCACAACTGCTTCCCGTCCACAGAACCTGCGCGGTCGGACTTTGGACTAGTCGTTGCGCACAGCCGGGATATCTTGGTGCCGGACTGTACGGTTCAGCGTGCCGACCACACGGTGGACGACGCTGATGGCCAGGCGCCAGTACTGTGGGATGTGCGGGTCGAGTGCAGCCGCTGCAGCAGTTCCGCGACGCCAAGCGGCCAAATGGAGGCCAGTGCCGCACGCGTGGACCGCAGCCCAACATTGACGGGGAGCGGTGGCGTGGGGAAGGCAGGGGCACCGCCGGGACCGCTGCGCCTGTCGGTGACCGCCGCACCGGAGTGTGGCGCTCCCATCCTCCTCGAAATAGCTCCAGAGATGGTTGCAGCTACGACGATCGCAGACCTCAAGGTTGAACTGGGGCGACGTCTGGGCCCTAGAGCCGTGACACCGAACCGCATGACACTCCGATGCGAGGGGGAGGTGCTCGACGATATGTTCAGTGCCGCCCTTCTGCACCCTAGCTGCACCGTGGTGCTGGAGGTGACCACACCAACTGCTTCTGTAGAGCATTTGACGCAGCGGGGCTGCCCACCACCCGCTGTATCTGAACGGGCAGCAGCCACACGAAGTTCTGTGCAGCATATGGATCGTCTGCTGTGCGGAAGCCTTCACCCGCTCATCTCTACGGAACCATTTGGTCGTACTCCGCCGCGCGCCGCCTTTCACGACCCATACGCGGACGAAGAGGCTGCATTATGGACCGTGGCGGAGGTCGCACACCACCCCGGCAACCGGCGGACCCCAACCGACTGTGGGGATGGGACCGGGGGCGTACCCCTCGAGGCCTTTGAGATGTGCACTGGGCGTGCGCGGCAGCTACACTAGGTTCACAACACCGCGCTCAGCACATGTGGGTGGGAGCGGAAGCAAATATTCCACAGACGAGGCCCCGCCTACCGTCTATTACGGTGGCCCCCGACTCTCCAACCCTCATCACTCAGCTGTACTTCCCTTTTTTTCATGCATTTTTTTTTGTTGTTGTTGACCCGCACCGGATAGACTTCTAGGCGACACCAACTGGGCCACATGTGGACCGTCATTTCCGTATCTGGATTACTGCTGTTTATCTGTTGCACCACGTTCCTCTCCCCCCCCTCCCCTATTTGTTTCTTCGCGCATCTCTAGGATCGACTAGGATGTCTGCCCCGGACACCAAAGCAGCTGCGTCGCGGATTCTGCCTGCTTGCGTACATTAGGGCCCTGCTACGACTCCCTGAGGGTCGGGTCGATAGTTTGAGCAGTGAAGTCGGGCCCCCTCTTCATCGCTTATTACCCATACATTTTAAGTGTACTTTTTTGAAACATAGATTTGTTTATATCTAGTGGACATTAGAGAGAGATACGTCATAGAGCACCACTATTCAGCACTTCAACTTTCTTTAGTGCAGGCATCAGTGCCAAGGAGGAAAGAAAACGAACAATGGGGGGAAAGTCCAAGGACGAGACGATTCGAATCTTCGTGCGCCTACGACCACCAGCGACAGAACAGCAGAGTGCGTTGCTGAGTGTCGTCTCGGCAGAGAATGAACCCTTTGAGTATGAGGTGGAGCACGAACTGGAAGGCTCGCTGCTTAAGCTCCGTGCTCCTCGCGCCGACGCGCCCGAGACGGTAAACAATTCAAAGGAGGAGCACAGCTTCTCCTTTCAGCGAGTGTTGGAGCCCGGGGTAACACAAGAGCAGGTTTTCAATGTTGTGGCTAAAGAGTGCGTGGAATCCGTGCTTGACGGCTACAACAGTACCGTGTTTGCCTATGGACAGACTGGCAGTGGAAAAACCTTTAGCACAATGGGTGGGATTCCGTATGAAGATCGTGGCATCATTCCTCGAGCGCTGCAGATGGTTTATCGAGAGATTGGGAGGCGAACGGACACAGATTGGTCAGTGGATGTGTCGTTCCTGCAGATCTACAACGAAAAGGGACAGGATCTACTGAACCGAGGGAGAGAGGCAACAAAAATGGAAGATCTTCCGGTCGTCACCATCTCGGAGGATGGAACCAAAGAAACATTGAAGAACCTCGCGCAGCATCGGCCTTCGACGATCCGCGACGCGCTTGACCTACTGAACCTCGGAGATACCAACAGGCTCTATTCCGAAACCCCAATGAACAAAAGTTCATCGCGCTCGCACTGTATCTTCATGATTACGCTGACAGGGCGAAACCTTGTGACGGGTGCGACTCGCACCTCCCGCCTCAACATTGTGGACTTGGCCGGGAGCGAGCGCGTATCGAGGTCCGGGGTAGACGGCACACTCCTAAAAGAGGCGAAATATATTAACCTGTCGCTGCATTACCTCGAACAGGTTATTATTGCCCTCAGCGAGCAGGCCAAAGGCAAGCGTGACCACATTCCTTTCCGAAACTCTTTCATGACTATGGTGCTTAAAGACAGCCTCGGCCCCAACTGCCGCACGTCGATGCTCGCCACGGTCCACACGGCTCGGCGCATGCTGCCAGAAACTCTCAGCACATGCCAGTTTGCACAGCGCGTTGCAATGATCCGACAAAACGCGAAGGTGAACGAGGTGATGAACCCCGACGTGCTAGTGAAAACACTCAGAGCCGAAGTGGCACAGCTGAAGGACCGTTTAGCCTTCGCCGAACAGTCCGGTGGCGCCTCAGATCGCCAACTCAACGAAGACGAACGTCACATGTGTGAACTAATGACGTCGGCGTACCTCCGCTCCACCGACCCTGAGGCCCGCATAGAGGGCTTCGGCGGGGATTTAGCCCGAATCTATTTCTGCTTTGCGCTAATGAAAAAAATGATAACGGAGGGTGGCTTCTCGACGGACGGCGGAGGCACGAAGGTGGATGAACTCACGCGACATGTGCAAGACTATCAGGAGCAAATAGAGGCGCTACAAATTAGTCTGCAACAGAAAGAAAATGAGATGACAATGCTCTTCGACATGCTTCACAAGACGAACGCTCCGAAGTACAACGCCTCCACCCAGACCCTCATGGCACCACCTGGCGCGGCTCCTGCAGGAGTCGGGAGCTGGGCAACTAATCGCGCAGCCCCGCCTTCAGCCCCAGCCCCAGCCCCAGCCCCAGCCCCAGCCCTCGTTCCAGTTCCAGCACCACCGCCAGCGCCATCCCCGTCCCCGGCTCCACGTGTTCCATCCGCCACGGAGGTGATTACGGCTGCGGCGATGGCCAAAGTAAATACGCTGGCAGAGCGCGGTAAACTCAACGAAGCGCAAGCCACGGCAGTAACGGAGTTTCTGAAGAGTAGCGAAGAGCACCAAAAGAGTGGGATATCCGCGCTGACGGACGCGGAATTGCTGCAAAACCGGGCTGCGGCGCTCGAGGTATTCAAACAATCCTACAAAGGCTACGAGAAGGTGGAGGAGATGAAAGGACAACTGAAGGCTAAGATTGAGGCCTGCAAAGCGACGGGCAGGGAGGCAAACGCGATCAACGACCGCATTAAACACATCAAGAAGGAAATAATGAGCATGCGTGCAGAGCGTGCCGTTGGCGGGGTAGATGAGGCCAGCACAGCGGAACAGGCTCTACTAGATCAACTCCGTGAGGAAAAGCAAACTCTGGGGACATACATCGAGAAGGTGAAGCAACAAAAAGAGGAAATCGAGGGAATTGAGTCGTACTTGCAGCGTTCGAAGGAGAAGCTGGCCAAGAGCTTCGAAGAGTGGATTAGCGTACGCCAGAGACAGGTGCAACTCGCCATGCAGGCCATGCCGGCAACCAACAAGGCCAATGCTCCGACGACAGGGAGGGAGAACGCCCCAGCACATGTAGCCGTTTCCGTCCCAGCCCTGACCAACTCCCCCCAATCTCCGATGCTTTCGACGCCGCCGACCTGGCATCCATCGTCCGCTCCGTCCTCGACCACGGGAACTGGGCTGCGAACGCTGCCCGAGCAATTTGCCGCCACAACGAACAGCTTGAGCAGCTCGCAACGTGTAATCGGTCTCAGCGCAGCAGTGCCGGCTGGCTCAGCGGTGGGAGGTGGGTGGGTCGGGGGGGATCTAAGCAGCAGCCGCCAGCGGGCGCCAAATCCGTACCACCTTCAGCCCTTAACGCACTCCCCTAACCCTGGCGCCGCGCCGGCGACCTCGTCGTTCCCGATCGCCAATGCCTCCCCACCAATGGGCAGCCCGGTATTGGATGGTGGCACGAATCCCTACGCGCCGATGCATCGCACCACAGGTGATGCCAGGGCGGATCAAGAGCTAGCGGAGCTGTACCGTGCTCGCGAGGCAATGCGCCAGAGTATGAAAGCATAACCGGCTGCAAATTGGGCTTATCCCCCAATCTCTCTCTTGACTCTATTTCAATCTCCCTCACCCTCACCATGAAACTAACAAACCAGCTGTGACCTTCTTTTCCCGCCAGAGATGTGCGGCTTATCCTTGTGCAATATCCTTGTGTGGATGCGCTTATTCCCCTTCCCCTATCTTGTTCTTTCCATTTTTGCCTTGTTCTTTTACTCCCCGGTGCTCAGCGATTGCTACTGCGTGTCGCCCTACATTCACACTTGGTGAGGAGGACTCACATCGTTGCAAAGTTTGCTGAAGGACCAGCCCCACAATGCAGCAGGCAGCAAAGCGGTCCCGCAAGGAGGTGGAGGATCCTCACAACACCTGGAATAAACAGCTCATGGCGGCGACGCTGAAGCTGGATATCGCCGAAGCCGAAGCGGTCATTTCCAAGGGGGCGGACCCCGTCAATGCCCGCGAGGCGACGCCGTTCAGCAAAGGCGACCTTCTCTCCCCTCTGGCGGCCCTCATGCTGTCAGGCATCACCACGCCAGAGGCGTTGGCCATGGCGCAGTTTCTCGTTGACAATGGAGCGAGCCTTGACGATCTGATGAGCCTACCGGGGTCCGCACACTTCAGCCCCGCCAAAACCGAGGAACCGAGCCCCCGCGCCGGAACGGGGAATGGCCGCAAAGGCTCCGCGGAGCCCGAAAGCCGGTCTGCGTCGCCTGGGGCGCGGCCGAACAGCGCGTCCTCCAAGGGGCTGCCGGACGAAGAGGGGGCCTCCGAGCCGGCGCCTGAAGTCGGCACCATGCTGCACTACGTGGTGGCACTCGGGGACCACGCCCACTTGCTGAAGATGCTTATGATCGCCGGCGTGCAGCGGCCGTCGCTACCGCAGTGCCTCATGCATGAGGTGGAGCTTGGCGTTCTCATACCCCCCAAACCGGTAGCACCAGAGGATCGTGTGCCGTCCCGCGGCGCCCGCAAATCGAGGAGCAATTCCCTCTCCCGGCGGCCGTCGCGACTCGGTGTTCGCATTCAGCCGGAGGGTCACGCACCACGCAGTGCGCTGCCGCCCCTCACCGCCGTTCCCTCGCCGGCGGACGGCCTGCGGCTGCACCCGCCGGCGATGCCCGACACGCCCGCAGAGCCACTGGAGACCCGCGACGGCGAGGACGGCGTGGCGCTTCTTCCTCCCCTGGCGATCCCGGCGGAGGACAGCGCGGGGTCCACCGAGAGCACCAAACCCGATCTACTGTTCGACTTCACCGTCAAAGGCTCGGCCGGCCTGGATGTTACCGAGTGGGCGGTGGAACACGGCGACATCACAGCGGCGCGCCTGCTGACCTTTTACGGCGCCAGGATGGATTTTCAGCGCCTCGTGAACGGATCGCAGACGGCGCTGGCGAGGGCGTGCTCCAGCGGCGATCTCCCGTTGGTCGAGAAGCTGCTGGACGCCGGCGACACCCTTACACAAATATCGGCGGATGGGCGCTACACGCTGGTTCACTACGCCGTGTCACAGCCGGCGGTGCTGGACTATCTCAGCCGGCGCGGGTTGTCCCTCGACTACGAGAACGCCTTTGGGGAGAGCGCCCTCATCTCCCTCATCCGGCACGGATTCGGCCGCAACGCGGATCATGCCGTTCGCGAGACACCGCGAATGGCAGACGCTGCGCGACTCGCTGCGCTGCCGCACGCGGCGCTGCGGAACTACATTCTCACACCGCTGGCGCCGCAGCTGGGCGGGTTTGGGAGTAAGTCCAAAGGCAGCAGGACCCTTGCCAAGGGCGCGGGCCGTGAACCCGTTAGCGCCGCGGAGGAGCAGAGAAACTCAATTGGCGGCCGCGAGGCGGGGACGTGGTGGTCCTTTTCGGTCCTGCCTACAGCGGATATGATCCAGCACCTCGTCGATGCCGGGGCGAATACGAGCGGCCACGTCCCACCGGACGAGTCGGAGCTGCGCTACAGCGTCTTCGCAGAGGAGTCGTCACGCTCACGGATTGCCGCAGGGGGCAGCGCAGGCCCCGGTCCAACAGGTGGCGGCAGTGGGGGAGCAGGAGCGGGCGGCGGCGCTGCACAGCTGCACGCTGGCAAGAAGCGCGGCTCCCTGCCCAGCGCTTCGGTGCAGGAGGACGTGGGCAGCGCCTACGACCTTTCTGCGTTGCCTTTGACGGATGAGATGCTTCCGGGCCGCGCGCCGATTCGTATGACCCCGCTGCTCTGCGCCATTGCGGGCTACCACCCCGAGTTGATCCGAAAGATGATCATCGAGTACCGGGTGGATGTGTCGCAGCGTGATAGCATTGGTGCGAGCTGTTTCCACTACGCGGCAGTATGCCCACACCCGAGTGTTCTCGAACTGCTGCTGACACCAGGGGTGCTCTTCAGCTCCCCGGCGTTAGACCTGAACTGTGTGGACATGGCAGGGCGCACGCCACTGCACTACGCCGTTGCCATGGGGCAAATAGAGACCATAAAGCTGTTGCTGGCGCATCCATCTATTCTTGCCGGAAAGCCGGACACCTGCGGTCTTACGCCCCTGCATCTCGCCGTGCTGGCGAACGAGCAACCGGCAGTCGAGCTCCTTCTTGGTCACTCCGACTCCATGCTTGGCGCTGCGAACAACACGGCGATGATGACCTCCGGGAAGGGAGGCCGCCGCCAGAAGGCTGCAAAGACCACAATGGCGGTTAGCAGCACCCCCAATCCTCGAGCCGCTGGCGAATTTCAAATGGTGGACGTTGAGGCTGTGGATCAGGTGGACAACTGCACCGCTCTCGAAATGGCAATAAAGCGCCATCGTGACGCGAGTATCGTGCAGCTGCTGCTCTCTGAAGGCCATGCGGTGATGCAGCGGTGGAGCGGCCTGGAAGACGGCGGCTCGCTGCTGCATCGCGCTGTGGTGGACAATCGAGCAGACTACGTGAAGATATTGCTGGATAATTTTGCAGACCCGAACGAGCCCGATAACGAGGAGTACACACCTCTGTACCTAGCGGTGGATCGCGACGAGCCCAATGTGGAACTCATCCGGAGTCTTGTCAACGCGGGGGCCTACTCCTACGCCCAGAGCGGTACGAACCTGCGCACCCCACTTCACGTGGCGGCCCACCGCGGCCACGCCGAAGTCCTCCATTTGCTGTTCCACGATCGCGTCAACCCGTACGCCAGTGACAATGGACGCCGACGCAACGGCCGTCGGCACTCCTCCGAGGAGCCCGAGCCCGAGCCGGAGGCAGCAGTAGCGCCGGGGGCTCCCACGAGTGTGCTGATCCCCAGCGGATTCTTCCTCACGACGGACTCCCAGTCCCGCACGCCGTTGCACATTCTCTGCGCCCACGTGGAAGCGGCCGCACAGGAGCGAGTGCTGCCGCTTATTGAAGAGCTGATGCGGTGCGACGCGAATGTCTACATGTGCTCGATGATGAACGCTCGGGGCCGCACTCCGCTGCACGAGGCCGCACGCGCGAACTTCGTGGAGGCGGCGCAGGCCCTGCTGATTGTTGACCCCCTTGGCGTGTACCGGGTGGACAGCGACGGCAACACGCCGCTCCACGACGCGATGTACACGATTATCAGCCCTGCTCCACCGGCCTTTGCTCCGCCGGATCCCCCGCCAGCAACACAACAGGATTCTGGCGAAGGCGAACAAATGCCGAAAGAGGAGGCGTACACCTTTTCGCAGCGCGCCATGCGGGTGGAGCAGCTGGTGTGTATGCTGACGGATGTTGTGCATCAGACAGTCCCGCGGCAGCTCATGGGTATGCCGCTGGCGAGCAGCGCTGTCCACAAATTATCACCCACGCTCTCTATTACAGCACAGCTGCAACAGCAGAAGCGGTACAGGAATCGATTCGCCGAGGGGCCGACCCGGGTGACCTCCGACTCCCTCGGGACCCCCTGGGAGGACCTCACTGTGCGCTGCGTGCAGGACTACTTTCGCCTCACAGACCGAAACGGCCGCACGGCGCTGCTGGTGGCGGGGGAACAAGGAAATACCGTCGCCGCGAAGACGATCATGCGCCTCGCCTCCTCTCAGCCCCCGGCACCTGCGCACACAGAGGCGGATCAGCTGTGAGACTGACACACAGATACGTCGAAGCCGTATCCCGGCGTTGGCGGAATGTACATGATAGAATAGATAAATGAAAGAAAAAAAAAATAAACGACTCAAAAACGGCAGAATCAGCTTTGAAGTCCTCCCCCCCCCCTTCGGCGTGGACCCTCTGTATTGCCGTCTAGCTGTTTTCTTTGGCGGAACCCGCCTTCCCTTTGATTATAAATACGCCAATGCGCCAAACTCTTCTTCTCTTTGGACGGTTGTATGACAACAAACACACTATTTAGTATTCGTCAGGATCGTAGCCTAGTAGGTGTGGTAGGTAAGTGAAGACGAGGCGCAACGCTCTTACGCCACGGGTTCGTCTTGGACGTCGTAGAAAATAGAATTGTCTCGCCGGTCGTTTCCTGCTGTGCGGCGATATGGGTGGGGTCACTCAGAGCCGGGAGCTGTGCGCGAAGTACATCCCGGGCCAGGTGTTCGTAAACACCAATCAGGCGGAGCTACGGAAGCTGCTCTGCGAGATCAATGACACGTACACACTTTCCATGCGTGGCCGTCTCCCCGACGGCGGGGCGGCCGAAGCGGTCGATGACGAGGACGGGCCAGGAAAGTTTACAGAGGAGGAGATCGAGCAGCTCTTCCAGCCATACACGTATCTCTACTTTGCAAACCACTACCTCGGAGACGAGGCGATTGTTGGAGATAAGTACGGCGGACTGGCAACGGTAGGGAAAAATAAATACCTGCACACCCTCGACCTGAGCTGCAATGCCCTGACGCACCACGCACTGCGCTCCCTCACTGGCCTCTTCCGGGCGCTGCCCAACCTCCGGCACGTGAGTCTGGGGGGGAACGCCTTCGGGGCGGCCGGGTGCGAGATCCTGGCGCAGTTCCTGCGGGAGGACCCCCCGCTGGAGGTGCTGTCCCTGTTCCACTGCGAGCTCACCGATTCGGACGCGCTCGTCCTGCTCAACGGCCTCCTCTCCAACACCCACTTGAAGCTCCTCAACCTTGATTTCAACTACTGCACCTGGAAGTTCCTGCGTGCCCTTATAGATCTCGTGAAGGTGAATAGAACACTGGCTGTGGTGCTCTTCGAGAGCATGCCCTACGACCCCCTCACCCTCAAAGTTCTCCCGCAGGATACGGTGACCAAGGTGGAATACCCCTGCACCCCGGCTGGCTACTTCCGATCGTGGCGCACCTATTACCACCCCGACGGGCTCGACGACGTGGGCCAGCGCGCCACCGCAGAGCGCTTTCTTCTACGCCGATTGGTGTGTAAGATGGATTTCACCGGTCTGCGTCCGTTCCCTCCGTCGCTGCTCCAGGAGCTGGAGTCCTACCTGGCGCCGCGGCGCGAAGCATACGTAGCTCTGCTGAACCAAGAGCGCCGGGCAGACCTCGAAGAGAAAATGAAATCCGTTGTCGGTGCACGCAGCAGCTCCGAGAGCGGTGTCGTCGACGAGGCGGACAGTGGTGACGGCGATGAGGATGGCGATGCCGAAGCGGCCAACGACGGGAAAGAGGTGGAGGAGCGCTCACGGGCGTCGTCTCACGGCACCCCGCTGCCAGAGCTCAACTCCAAGATGGGCAGCTCGCGGCGCCCAACGGGCCGGCGCCGCCATGAGTCCAACTTCAGCGGCAGCATCCGACGCGAACTCCCCCCTCTGAACTCCGTTGAGCGACTTGACATGGTGATGAACGACGCGTACCAGTTCCGCCAGAAGATCCACGGAAAGGAGCGCCAGCTGGGAGAAAAAATACTGCCAAATGGCTTTGATAGAGTCTGGATGGCGCCGCTGAGCCATGCTGGCACCGCCAGTGTCAACTACGTCGTGAATGAGAAGCCATCGCTGCTGCAGGCATGCTGGTGCGACCCACACGATGCTGCATCCGCCTACGCCGGGCGGCTGCACTACCATTGCAAGCGAGAGGAATACATCGACTACAGCCAGTCGTCCAAGAAGAAACGCTCAACGGACGCGCTCGAGTACGCCCCGCAGAAGCCCAACGGGTCTACCGCATCTCTCGACTCCAAAAACCTCAACGAGGGTGGCCAACAGAAACAGCCCTACCATGGATGCCAAGGCACCGGCCACCGCTGCGCCAGCCAACGACCGCTACCAGGCGCCCCCCCGGCTGGCGGCGCTGGCAAGGCGACACAGGGGGGCGGCCCGCCACGCGACCGCGTGACGTACACCAACAAGGACGGACTGGTGATGGAGCTGCACTACAACCCGGTGCAGTACTTCACTTCGCCGTATCAGCCCTCCGCTGAGATTGTCGACGAGTGCCGGATGTGATCCGCGATGTAGAACGTACAGGTGTATCTTTCTCTTTCAGGCGTTAGATGATTTTCGTTCGTTGTATATAGAACTCAACGCGGCGAGGCCCCCGTGGGTTGATACACATCCATAATACACCCCTCCCTCTCTCCCTCCCTCCCCGGGACCTGGAAGGTTTGCCCCACCCGTCAGCAGCCAATGCAGCGCTCCTCACGGGCTATTTCGTATCGTTTACTTATAAAAGTTTTTTTTTCTTTCCCTCCTTTACCTTTGTCTCTCTTATTCCTCTGCCGGGAGATTGCATAGGAAAACAAAAGGCGGTAAGCGCCGTGCTTCACCCTAATACAAACGGTGTATCCATGCTTCGAAGGAGCGCTCTCGCGCGAGCCGGTGGCTTCCTTCACCGCCTCCGGCGGCTCACTGGGGCAAGCAAGGGGAATACACCGATTGACGGGGCGGAGGGCGGCTCCACGGGGTCAGCTGCATCTCCAGAACGAGTCGTCAAGGACCGCATTAATCGCCTCTGCCGCGGCTCGACGGCGCTGGATCACGTGGAAGCGGTGGTTCGGGCGCGGCGGTCGTGGAGGCAGTACGATACAACCCTTCTGCTGCCACAAGAAACGCTGCGTCGCGTACTGGAGGCGACAACCCGCGCACCGACAGGCTTCAACCTCCAAGGCTGGACAATGGTAGTTGTGCAAGACCCAGCCCAGCGAGCCGCGCTCTGCCGGGCGGCGCTGAGCCAAAAGCACGTTCTGGATGCTCCGGCGACCGTGGTGTTTGCGGGCGACACTGCGCCGGAGAGCAACGCCCCTCGAGCCCTGGAAATGGGCCTGGAGACCAAGACACTCCCGCCAGGGTACGGCCCCGGCTATCTGCGTCATATCTACTATTTCCTTCACGGTGGACCGTTGCAGGCGCTCGCGGCGGCGAAGGCGGCGCTTTCTGCAGCGTACAGTGCTCAGACAGGCACGCCGTTGCTGTCGGTACCCGTGAACCGCACCGGATACGCCTGGAAGCAAACCATGATCCCTGTCACGACATTTGTGCAATTGGCAACCGCCGCCGGGTGGGAGACATGTGTTCTGGAGGGCGTTGACCAGGATGCCGTGCGGCGCGTGGTGGGCCTCCCTGAGAAGTTCACCGTGCCCGTCATCGTGACAGTGGGCTACCCACACCTCCCGGAGGGGAAGAACTCCGCAGCGCTCAAAAGTCCGCCATCTGCGCGGTTTGATGACAGCCATTTCATCCGCTTTGATCGCTATCAGTGATCGACCCGACCTCCTCGGTGACGCACCCCTAGGGCCAGGGTTAGGTTGGGGTTGGCCTAGCGGCAGGGCTGGCGGTGCGTCTCGGAGTTATCTTGTCTGACTCGCCCCACACATAAAACATAAAACTAAATTTCAAAACAAAATCTATCATGTGCGCCGATGGAGATCACCGTATGTGACCGGAGCTGCCCTGGAGATGAGGTTGATCAGCCCCGGCGCTGCTCCAGCCGCCTGCTTCTGAAATTCGCCGCCTCCCTCCCTCTTTCCCCTCCTGCGCCGCAATTGTATCAGAAATTCGGGGTCGAAAAGATCAAATTGTGTCTGTTGTTGAAGCTCCATCGCGACACATTTTTCTTGGCGGGACTGCTACTAGATGAGCGACTGGAACGACAGCTCCATCTGCTTTACCGAGGAGGACTCTGCAGGGGCGTTCACGCCCCGCGCGCAGAGGCGCGGCAGAGGGACCGCAGTTCGGGCCTCTGCCCCCTCGTCGGAGTTGCATTTTGTGGTGGAGGACGAAGCCCCAGACCTCGACGAGGCGGCGCCCGGCTCTCTCCGCTCCGACACGCCTCTCAACCGATTTCTCAGAGCGATCCATCACGCTGCGGACGCGCCCGATACGTTTGAGGAGTCTCCCGTCAGGCCCGCATCTGCCCCAATGGCAATGGCAGGGGCCTCAGCCTCGGCCTCGGCATCAGACGGCCAGCCGCCATCTCGTCCAGCGCCGCAGACAGCCGCCCCTTCCCAGCGGAAGACGGCTCCTGCTCAAAAGATGCTAGCCGGATCGAAGACTCCGCATGGTCCCGTGGGCAAGAGAATCATTCGAGTGGGGCAGGTGAAATATCTCGAAAAAGAGATCCACGCAGCCGATGCGGCTCCCGCCCACACAACCGCTGTCGCTCCACCTGGCGCTGCCCCTGTCAACGCTTCCCCTTCCCCTGCTACCACAGCCCCAGCCCCAGCCCCAGCCCCAGCCCCAGCCCCAGCCCCAGCCCCAGCCCCAGCCCCAGCCCCAGCCCCAGCCCCTATCCCAACCCAAAAGACTGGCGCTGCTGCTCCAGCTGCAGAGGACTCACCGGTCCATAGTTCAGGCTGCGGCGGCTTCTTTCGCCGCCTCGTGTCTTCAAAAAAATCAAGGAAAAAAAAACCGCCCCAGCCTGGGATCCGCGCGGCCCCAGCAGCGGCGCTGCCGGGCGAGCAGAGTCCTGCGCAGCGATTGCCGACACCAGCTCTACCGGGGCATAACCCCGACGCCGTCGCCGGGGCACGATCCAGCGATGCTGCAGTGCTTCTGCCCCCGTTCAGCGTGAGCGGGATCGAGACGATCAGCGTCGAGTCGTCCGTCCCTCGCGCCGTTGAGGGCGAGGAGCTGGGGGGACGTGCTGAAGCGGCTCTTTCGCCGAGCAACGACAACGCCCCCCCTGAGGTGGACGATGCGTACGCGCTGCTAGCGGAGTACGCGGAAGATACTGACATGAAGGAACTAACGCTCAACCTGCATCGCCCGGCCAGTGTTGCCGCCGCAGAGCCGCGGCTTGTCAGTGCGCCAGACCATGACCATGACGAGGCGGAGACTGCAGACCCGGATTTTAAACCAGAGCGTTGCAGCCAGACACTCGACGAGGGAAGACCCACCGCAGACATGCTGGCGTTCACGGACAACGCCCACCTGCGACCGAACGGGGCCTTGGTGCAGTCGGAGGGTCGTGACTCGCCCCCGCCCGCCCCACCGAACCGCGAGTCAGGCCCTCCTCCACCAGCACAAGAGAGATCCCCGTCGATCCCTCTTGTGCTGGTGGAGGAGCCGGACGAGTCGGCGCCCGCCACCCCGTCTGAGCTGGCAGAGAAGACCTCGTTGGATTCGGAAGCCGCACCGCCACAGCTGGCCGCCCCCGCAGCAGCCGGGAGGATGGCGGCGTCGCCCCCGGGAGAGAACGCGCCGCGCCGCCAGAAGACCGCTACGATTAACCACAGGGAGCTTGAGACACTGGAGGCGCTGCTGCAGCGCAGGGAGCGGGACCTAGAGGCGGAGCTTGAGACACTGGAGGCGCTGCTGCAGCGCAGGGAGCGTCGGAGACTTGTGCGGGAGCAGGTGCAGCGCCGCTGCCCAGTGGCGCCTCGTTCCCCGCGCGCCGCTGGACCCAACACGGCGCCGCTACGTCGCAGCGGCAACCCGGACTCCCGGCCGCAGTCGTACGAGGCGCTGCGGAACATGCAACAACGGCTCACACTCAGAAACAGAAACAAAAAACCTGCGCGCCGTCGCGAAGAGCCTGGGCAGACCAACTGCACTTGGTGTCGTCCAGAGACCGCGGAGGCACCGCCGCGCCCCTCTCCGCCGCCGGGACACCACTGCTCGCTTGCCGCGGCCATTCTGGCGGAGGCTGCTGGGCTTCGCCGACGTTTCTACGCCCCGCCGAACGGGCCCGTGCCCGTCAGCGAGACCGACCTGCAGCGTCGACCTTACGCCGCGCGGCCTTCATGCGCCGCCTGCGCCCCGCAGTCGCCGGGGGAGCTGGCCTCCATCGACATGCTCCGCCTCCTCGTCGCAAGGGAGTCGTGCCGCACGCTCACAACAGACAACGCAGTCGCCGGGTGTGCTACAGCGCCCTTCCGCGTCGACCTCTACGAGACGCGCCCTGCCCCGCGGGGAGCGGCGCTGGAGCCCCCTGCGGCCCGCGCTCCCCGCACCGCTTCGCCCTTTGGGGGAGCTTGCCCCGCCCGGCTCGTCGCCTTCCTCGCCGTGGTGAAGCGGCTGAGAGAGGGCGACTTGGCAGCAGAGTATGACGAGACCCCTGCTGCAGTACACTCTGCTTGGTATCCGCTTGGACCGGACGAGGACGACGCACACCTGCCTGAAGTGCCCGCAGAGACTAAGAATAGCGAGGTAGGCAGCAGTATTCCGTCGAAACTGGAGGGCGGATCTGCAGCCGATGCTGTGGCTGATGATGATGAGAGGAGCGCAAGCGATGCTGATCCGCTTGGACCGGACGAGGACGACACACACCTGCCTGAAGTGCCCGCAGAGACTAAGAATAGCGAGGTAGGCAGCAGTATTCCGTCGAAACGGGAGGGCGGATCTGCAGCCGATGCTGTGGCTGATGATGATGAGAGGAGCGCAAGCGATGCTGATCCGCTTGGACCGGACGAGGACGACGCACACCTGCCTGAAGTGCCCGCAGAGACTAAGAATAGCGAGGTAGGCAGCAGTATTCCGTCGAAACTGGAGGGCGGATCTGCAGCCGATGCTGTGGCTGATGATGATGAGAGGAGCGCAAGCGATGCTGATCCGCTTGGACCGGACGAGGACGACGCACACCTGCCTGAAGTGCCCGCAGAGACTAAGAATAGCGAGGTAGGCAGCAGTATTCCGTCGAAACGGGAGGGCGGATCTGCAGCCGATGCTGTGGCTGATGATGATGAGAGGAGCGCAAGCGATGCTGATCCGCTTGGACCGGACGAGGACGACACACACCTGCCTGAAGTGCCCGCAGAGACTAAGAATAGCGAGGTAGGCAGCAGTATTCCGTCGAAACTGGAGGGCGGATCTGCAGCCGATGCCGTGGCTGATGATGAGAGGAGCGCAAGCGATGCTGATCCGCTTGGACCGGACGAGGACGACGCACACCTGCCTGAGGTGCCGGGTGATCCCTTTCTGAAACTGGAAGAGGATCCGTCAGCGAGTTTGAACGAACTGAAGAGAGGCGCTGACCTAAGCGGTTTAGACCTTCACCGTAGACGAGAGGTGGAGATGGATATGATGCTGCGCCTTAACGCATTGGAGGCCAGGTTGCTGTGCGAGCTCCCCACATACTTTGAAATGGGCGAGGATGAGTTTGGCCTGCCAACTGCTGTACTAAGAGGAGACGACGTGTCAGAGAAGACGACATGGGCAGCTCCTCGATCTGTAACCGTGCCGCCGCCGAGGACCGAGCTGTACGCCCCTCGACGATGGAGCAGAGCACTTGCATTCAAACCAACGAGTGCGGTGCCGGCAGCCACGGAGAGGAGCGCATTCCGCGCAGCCGCGCTGCACCCGCACAAGGTGAACAGCGACAATAAGGAGCTTCTCAAGGCCCTCATTGAGCTCCGGGCAGAGCGGGATCTATTAAGGGATCAACTCGAAATCTACCGCATACCGTAGCTCGTCTCTAGTGGGCTACAGCTTACTGCACCTCTCATCGACCCTCCTACCCTACCCCTGCCCTTGCAGGTTTCTGTGAGTGCTTGTGAGATCTACACGCTGCGCTTACTATTTTTTTATTCTACTTTTTTTTTTTTTGTACGCTGCTTTCTGAGGTTGATCTTGCCTCGTCCACCTTCATTGTACCATTCTTCTGTTACCACGTGACGCCACTATCGCTCCGTGGTCTATTCTGTTGTTGGCTCCCGTAATCATTTCATTTTGGAGATTATTATTGTGCCGAGACGCCGGTAGATTCCCGCCCGCCGTTCCTGACCTCCTGCTTCCTTCGCCTCCCTCCTAAGAGGCGGAGACACAGCGGGCTGCCTGCGATGCCTTTCCTTACATCTTATCTTCTCTCTCCCGTCTCCCCCGTTTCGCCGCAGCACTTCTTCTTTTTTTTTTTTCATCCATCTTCTCTTTCGACGTCATCGAGCGTCCGACGCTTTCCTTCCGATGCCCAACCAGATCCCTCCCACCCTCGATGCCGTACCGGAGGCCATTGTCGTGTACCAGCACCGCGCCCGCGTGCGCCGCACTGCTGTCATTGACCCGGTGCTGCTGGCCAGCCCGTCCGAGGCCGGCGAGGTGCAGATGCTCGTGCGGCTGCCGGACAACGCAGACACGGACAGCATTCAAGTGGAGTTCAACCAGCGGCTCGCCGAGGTCGCGTCGCTGGGCGGCGTCACAGCAGAGGAGCTGGACCCTGACGGCGACGCGGCGAACGAGGGCACCTCTGAGCAGCACCGCGAGAAGCTGGAGTCGCGGCTCAAGGAGCTCCGTCGGCAGATTGCCTACGCCGAGCAGGACATTAGAGAAGCAGACGATAACCTGAAGTTTGTGGAGGAGATCGCCGAAGGCGGTCTGGACACCAAGAACCGCATTTTGGACGGCTCTGCCGCGCTCTTTCGACGGGAGACGTGGGAGGCACAGCTCAAAGCACTAGAAACAGCACGCCGCACGCACGGGGAGGCGCGCTACAAACTACAGTGTAGAGTCAAAGAGCTCGAGGAAGAAACAGCGACGGTACAGCGCGAGCTGCAGTTGTTTAAGAGCGGCTGCGTCGCTAGGAAAAAGAAGCACCAAGCTGTGCGGGTGGTTCTTTGCTTGCATGACACGCCGGTCGCGGGGGGGGAGAACGGCGACGTTGCGGAGCGGAAGTTGTACGTGTCCTACATGATCAACGAGGCCGGCTGGGAGGCCGCCTACGAGGTGCACTACGACGCAAAGAAGGCGGAGGTGGAAGTTTTCTACAACGCCAAGGTGACGCTGCACCGCGGCGAGGACTTCAACAACGTGCGGCTCACGCTTTGCTCTACGGCCCCGCGGAACCTGGGCAAGGAACCAGAGCTCACCCCGTGGCGGTGCGGGCTGCTCCCCCCGCCCCCGCCCCCGCCGGCGCCGGCGCCGGCGCCCCACGCCCCAGCAGGCGCCGGCTTCTGTTGCAACGCCGCCCCCATGGTGATGTGCGCCAAGGCAGCGAAGCCAATGATGTTGAGCGGGGCGGCCACAGAGGAGGTCTCCAGCGGTGTCGCAAACTTCGCAGTGAAGAACGTTGTGAGCATCAAAGCCGACGGCGAGGCTCGGCGCTTCCCCCTCGTCCGCCTCCTTTTTCGTGCAGAGGTGGAGTACATAAGCATTCCTGCTCTCGAGGCCGCCGTCTACACGCGGGTGCTGTGCACCAATGATAGCGAGTTCCTCCTCCTTCCGGGCCGAGCCGCCCTCTTCCTCGATGGGGATTTCTTGTGCAGCTCGCACCTGCCACGGGCGGCGCCGGGTGGAAAACTGCGGATCGACTTTGGGGTGGACCGATCTGTCGAGCTGAAGCGCGTCCTTCTGACCGAGCTAACAGCGGCACAAACGAAACTTCTGCACCGCGACAGCAATAAATTAATCCGAACCTTCCGCTATCGATCCACCTTAACAAACCGAAAGACAGCGGAGCCGGTCACCGTAACGATCATGGAGAAGGCTCCGAAATCCAACAGCGAGGAGCTGAAGGTGCGCCTTGTGGAGCCCGAGGCGTTGGGCAGCGAGGAAGCGAAGTCGGTGTACGACTCGTCGGGCCGCGTGGAGCTGCAAGTGACGGTGCCGCCATGCGGATCCGCGGAGGCCTTCTTCGGCTTTGTTGTGGAGTGCCCCAGCGGGTCTCGCATTTACAACCTCGAGGCCCGCAACTGACCCTCCCCGGCTCCATCCATTCGTTCCGAGCCTCACGAATCATTCTATTAACTCACCATATTGCCGTCATCTTTCAGTTCATATCTTTCTTGTTTCGTTCCAAACCATTCTTGCAGGTAATCCCCCTTGAACTTCTCGATGGCGCTGTGTACTCCCAGTTGAGGGAGGTGACCCAAAGGAGGTATGATACATCCCACCTCGTGTACCATATCTGTATGTGTAGCGCTCATCGGGAGTGGCTCTCAGATACTACCTGTCTATATGTTGTATTGCTCATTTGAAATGTACTTAGCAGCCATGCGACCCTTTCCCTCTCCACTCTCTCTCTCCTCTCCGTTGACAAATCGGATAACGCGTGCGAGACACAGGCAGCAGGACGTGCGAGCTTCTAAACGTCGCCTTGACAACTGTGGCGCTGCTCCATTGACCAGTTTCAGTTTGATTGAAACCCACTCACAACACTGTCGTACGATACGACTTGCCCTGGGCTCCATCACGAGCCACTTCCCACTGTATTATCCTTATTCACTGTACATTTTACAAATTCACTACATATCTTAGACTCACACTACTTCCTGGCTCGATGAGCACTGGGCAGTCCGACGGGAGCCAGCAGCTCCCCCACCTCCTCACCGAAGCGCTCCGACGACGCTTCGAAGATGTCTGCTGCTGCTATTGGCGTGACCTGCCGGGTATCCCCATGCCGATCAACCCAGCCACACACGGCATCAACTGTGCCGCCCACGACCTTGAAGCCGATTACCAGGAACACATGCACGCGATGGATCTTTTCGTGGACCCCGCCGTCGCGACCCCGCCGTCCACCCCTGGACCCACCAGGAGCCGCGGGACCGACCAGCCTCGCAGCGGGAGCTCCAAACGGGCGAGGAAGGAGCCTCGCACGTCTCCCCCAGCAGTGCGTCGGCCGCTGGCTCGCCCCAGGCCGGGTGGGGCGCGGGCCGCGCCCGCCGCCGAATCGGCGAGAGGCGGCCGTGCAGCTGTTTTTGGGACCGCCCGGCGCCGCACCGCACTAGGACCGCGCGACTGCGCCTGCACGCTGCCGCCGAGTGAGGAGCGGGAGGATGCAGTCGGAGACGGGCGCGATGGTCTCTCCCCGGCGAAGTCGAAGGCGCGCCGTCCGCACCCCGCCGCCACGCCGGGCCCTGGGGCGTACGAGACGGAGAGCGGCGCACGCCTCGTCTCCAGAAGCCCACCAAAGACCGTGTTTAATCGCGCCGCGCGGCAGTCGTCGCCGCGTACCTTGCAGATGCGTACCCCTGGTCCAGGAGCGTACAACCCCCCTGCGGACGCCCTACCGGCTGCCCGCCGTCGAGTGGCAACGCCGTCGCTGGGTGGGAGCCGCAGCCCGCGACTACTCCCTTTTGAGTGCATCGTTGTGCGACGCAGCCCGGGCAGCGCGGCGCAGCGGGCGGTGGCCGTCGGCGGCGGGTCCTCTCCCGGCCCAGGCGAGTACGACGTGGCGACGCCGCCGCCGGCGAGCCGCGGAGGTTCCTTCAGCAAAGCCCGCGTGGACGCCGGTGCGAAGGCGGCGGCCGCGACGCCAGGGCCGGCCCACTACGCTGCCACAACGGGGAAAGAGGTGGCAGCGGGCCGCGGAGCGTTCATCGGGACCAGCCACCGCCCCCCCCTCTCCCTGGGCGAGGCCGACGCCCCGGGCCCAGGGGCGTACGACGCGGCTCCCGTCCAATCGCCGGGTCGCCGAACCTCGTTTACGTTCCGCACGCCGGAGAAGGTGGAGCTCCTGCCGGGGCCGGGCAGCTACGACGTGTCTTCGCCGCCGGGCCAGCGGCGGATCACCGGGGTGGTGATGGGCAGCAGCCCGCGCGACGCCGCGGCGAGCGCGGATCCGGGACCCGGCCCTGGACTCTACGTCAACGCGGACTACTGCAGCGATCAGCAGCGGAGTGCGGCGCACTCGTTCGGCACCGCGCCGCGCCACTTAAATGAGGTATCCCGCGACCCCGGAGCCGGACCCGGCACGTACGAGGCGGCGACGGACATCCGCGGACCGTCCTACTCCTTCCCGCGGGCCGGCCGCCCCTCGCCGGTCGCAGACCCCGAGCTGCACCCCGGGCCTGGGGCGTATGACACGGACCTCACCCGGTCCGTGTCATATGCCCAGAGCAGTCCTGGCTGGGGGACATCGCCGCGGTTTGATGAGACGCACGAGCGGGAGGCCGGCGCAACTCCAGGACCAGGAGCGTATGACGCCGATCGGCTGTACCAAGCACCACGCGGTGGTGCGGTACTTGGATCCGCCCCGCGCCTCCCGGCACCATCTGCGGACGGCGCTGGCCCAGCGACGTACGACGTACCGCCGCCGCCTAGCGGTCCGGCCTTGAGTATGAGCTTCCGCCACTATTCAAAAGCTGCGGCGGACCCCGGCCCCGGCCCGGGGGCGTATGAGCCGCAGGTACCGCCGGCGGAGCGGCATGTTCGGCTGGACACCACTTCGCCGCGCTTCACGGCGTCTCCCCCCGCCGGTGCGGGGCCGGGGCCGGGGCCGGGGTACTATCTAGGTCCCGCGCCAGAACTCCCCTCCAGCCGTACACCTGGCACCGTTGTTGGCCGCGCGCCGCGTTGGCCGCCATGTGACGAGGAGGTGCCGGGCCCCGGGACCTACGACGCGGATATGCGGCCGTCCAGCGGGTCCCCCGTGTTTCTTACCGAGCCGAGGTTTGCTGCCGACGGGAGCGGCGGCGCTGCCCCCGGCCCTGGGACGTACCACGACCCAGCAGCCGACGGCCGAGAGTGGCTGCGGCGCGGCGTGTCCGTCCCACAGGCACGGCGTTTGCCGGAACCGCACGCCGAAACCCCGGGCCCCGCTGCTTACGATCTTGAGCGTGCGACGGCGCCCCAGGGGCCGCAGATTGTGCTAGGGACAGCGCCCCAGCGACCCCTTCACAGTGGTTCCTCTGCTACAGGTCCAGAGACTGGCCCCGGAAGCTATGGCATTCCCGTAGTCCGCGATACGGCTGCGTGGACAGTTCCTAAAGCAGCGCGGGAGGGGAGTCAGACCGGCACGTCCGCAGCGCTGGGCCCCGGCGCCTACGACCCGACCGACGGCGTGCGGACGCGCCGCCCGGCAGGAGTCGTGCTGGGCACCGCGCGGCGTGACACCCCCACCTCGATGCCCCCTGCGGCCGGGGCGGATGCGCCGGGGCCTGGCGCGTACATGCCGCAGCGCTTGTCGGACGGCCGCGTCCTGTGGCGCAGCCTTGACCCCGCGGGCAGCTCCAAGGAGGGGTTCGGGACGACCGCCTGCCGCCCTGCTCCCAGTTCTGGGCAGCCGGGCCAGGAGGCGCCTGGGCCCGGGGCCTACGTGACGGCAATGGACTGGCGGCTCCACCCAGCCAGGCCGGCCGTCGTGTTCGGCACGGCCCCGCGTTCTGAGGATGCCGAGGCAGAGAGCCCGGGGCCTGCGGCCTATGACGTGCCACCCCCTGCGGCACATGGCGCCCCTTCCTTCCCGCGCGCCCCGCGGACCAGCGGAGAGCGAGGGACGGAGAACGGTCCCGGGCCCGGTGCGTATGAGGCCCCGCTGCCGTCGCCGGCGGAGCTGCACTTCAGCACAGCCCGCCGTTTTGCGGACGAGGCGGCAGTAGACATCCCCGGCCCCGGCCAGTACGCCGCCGCGGCACAGGCACTGCAACATACAGCCGGCCCCTCATTCAGCTTCGGCACGGCACCGCGGTCGGCAGAGGCCACCACTAGCACGGATCCGGGACCTGGTTCATATGCCGTGAGCCCTCTCGCTGCCACACACTCAGCCCCGTCCTTGGCGACCTCGGCAGCGCGCATCGAGGGTGTTCCGGCGGAGGCGCTGAACCGCCCCGGCCCCGGCAGCTACGACCCCAGGAGCCCGCACTGGGACGGCGGAGCGGCATACAGCTTCGGCTCCAGCCCCACCGGGAATGATGCCCTGCCCAGTGGTGGTGCTGGCGCCCCGGGCCCCGGGGCGTACGAGCTTCAGGCGCCGGGCCCTACCAGCCAGTCCTACTCCTTCAGCCAGGCGCCACGGCGGAGCAGCGGCACAGGGGATTGCCCGAGCGATGTGCCGGGCCCGGGGCAGTACGACGTGGCAATGCCGGTGAGCGGTCCGCAGGTACGCTTTGGCACCGCCTCGACAGCCCGCGGGCCTTCTTCGGCGGACTCGCTGGGACTGGGACCAGGGCCAGGGGCGTACGAGCTGCAGATGCTGGACCCAGCGGATCACCTGCACCGTGGGGTGCCACTCAGTACCGCACCGGCACACCCACCGTGGCCAGAAGTGCTGTCTGGCGCCGCCAGCCCTGGGCCCGGCTCGTACATGGTGGGGTATGGCGATGGAGCAGCCCGCGCCCCCGTCTTTGCCACAGCGCCACGATTTCCCTCCTCCGGGGCAGAGCAGGAGGCCTCGGGGCCTGGACCGGGGGCTTACGATGCCGCCGTCCGAAGCCAACCCGCAGGTCCATCCTTCCCCACCGCGCCGCGGCTTGAAGACGTGACGTGCGGCGAGGGCGGCCCTGGGCCTGGGGCGTACAACATTGAGACACAGCCCTGGCCCGCACTGGGGGCACCATTGGACGGCGTCGCCTTTGCGAGTACCGCCCCACGATTCGCCCCAACCGCCGCGGTGGATACTCCTGGCCCTGGCTCGTACAGCTGCGAGGGTCCAGCTGGCGGACCAGCGACCGAGTTTGGGTCAGCAGAGCGATTTCCAACCCCCCTTACGGACGACGTACCTGGGCCGGGGTCCTATGATGTACTGCCACCGTTGGGGGCTGGCGCACCTGCTGCCTTCTTGAGCGGCCGGGGGGACGGGTTCGACGCCGCGACGGCCCCAGCCGAAGGACCGGGGCCCGGAACGTACGCCCCCGGAGGCGGCATTGGCCTCGCTGGCAACGCGCCATCCTTCAGCATTACCGGTAAGCCGTACGATCCGCAGCCTTCCGTGCCGGTGCCCGGCCCGGGCGCGTACTACGTGCTGCCGGTGCCGGGTGAAGGAGCCCCGGGATATCGTTTTGGACTCGCCCCTCGCGAGGCGGCAAGCGCAGGGGGGGACACCCTAACCCTGGGGCCCGGGGCATACCACTCCGCTCCACTCGGGACCAGCTCAGGAGGGTTTCACTTCGGCACGAACCCGCGAGATGCACCGGACTCCACCACCGCGTGTTACCCCGGGCCTGGAACATACCACAACTGGCCCCTTTCCACCGGGACTGGTTGGTCTATGGGAACCTCGAGCCGAGGCGAGCCCACCTCCCTGGCGGCGCCGTGCAGCGCGGCGGAGGTGCTGGAGCAACTCCGAGCCGCAGGCTACCCCGTGAAGTCGCTCGCGTGAATGATAGTAGATACGATGCCGTCGGATGCGCGGTCCTCCTTCTCTGGTCTCCTTCTTCTGTCGAAAAATGAACGGCAGTGTACTCTATTTTGTCTGTAACTGCGGCTGAAGAACTTCAGCACCATGATGAGCTCTTCGCCTGCGCTCTGCTGTTGTGCCATTCTATTTCTGTTTCTGTTGTATTTGTTCTTTTATTAGTGCAGCGGGTTTGCCTTGGCCAGGGCTTGTAAAGAATCCCCTCAATTGCCTCACTTTGAAAGGCGGATGCTCTACTCATCGGAGTGGGCAGTCCCAGCGGCACGACCGAAGCCCGCTGCGGCATCGGCGCCGTCGACCTCGAAGGTACCCCCTGCAGCGGTTTCTAAAGTCGCGGCGCCAGCAGGTGCTGCACCACGTCCTGCTACGAACGGCCTTGCCCCCGCCCCCGCCGGCCCCGTGTTGGTGAGGCAGGCTCCCACTGCTCCATCAGGAATACGAAGGGTCAAACAACTTCCGCTGTCCGCCATGCCAGAGGCCGTGCGACGGGCGATGATGTCACGAACAGGAAGCGTGGCTTCCACGCGCTCGCCTTCCGCCTCGGCGCTTGTGGGGCGACCACCCAAATCAACATCCAAATCGACGGGATCTGCCGGCCCCGTCCAAAACGCTTCTGTTCTCTCCGACGTAGGCCCACAGCCCCCTCGCCCGGCTATTGGCCTAAAGAAGCTTCCGGCACCCCAAAGCCTCAACGCGTCCAGGCTCCAGGCGCTGCCACCGTCGGAGATCTCGCTGGTCTTCCCACAGCCGTCCGGCTCCTTCGTGGCGCCGCCTGGTCGACCGTCGCCAATTTCCAAGCGGATGGTTCGCGTCTCGCACCCACCAGCCGCCACGCCCTCCCAACTGCCACTCGGACAGAACGCCTACGCCGTCTCGACACCAGTGTCAAATCCTCAACTCGTTCCATTTGGCGCTCCACAGTATCGCTCGTCGGACAGCGATTCCTCAGACGTCCAGATTCCGCTGCCCTACCCCACCCCACCATCCGCTCCAGCAGGCCTCAGCCGCTCTACTCCCCCTCCGCTATCTGGGATTCCATCTACCAATGCAATAAATTCAGCCCCACCGCAGGCCCCACCGCAGGCCCCACCGCAGGCCCCACCGCAGGCCCCACCGCAGGCCCCACCGCAGGCCCCACCGCAGGCCCCACCGCAGGCCCCACCGCAGGCCCCACCGCAGGCCCCACCGCAGGCCCCACCGCAGGCCCCACCGCAGGCCCCACCGCAGGCCCCACCGCAGGCCCCACCGCAGGCCCCACCGCAGGCCCCACCGCAGGCCCCACCGCAGGCCCCACCGCAGGCCCCACCACAGGCCCCACCGCAGGCCCCACCACAGGCCCCACCACAGGCCCCACCGCAGGCCCCACCGCAGGCCCCACCACAGGCCCTTGTCTCGCAGGCTGGATCACGTCCTCCTTCCACGGCCAGCCACTCCCAGCTATCGGGCTCCCAGTCCCCCTCCGGCTCTCGCTCCACGCAGTACTCCTTTGCGCGGGGCCGACGCGCCGCACGGCACTCCTCCCACGCCAGCACGGCGTCCCCGCATCGTCGTCGCCGCAGTTCTTCACATCACCGCAGCTTGTCTCGCCGCTCGGCATCGATCGACGCCTCGGACGGCTGGCGGAGCGCCGGATCCTCCAGTGCGACGTCGGGATCGGTGGGGAGCCGCACAGAAGGGAACGGCAGAGGCGTTGCGTCCGGTGGAAGGAGAGGGCGTGCGAAGCGCCAGGAGGGAAGGAGGAGGCCACAACAGACACCGCGGCACACGCAGGAGCGCCGGCGGTTGAGCGACTCAGAAATACGGCGACTGTATGAGCTGCTGAAATGTCGACAGCCGCGTGGGCCGCTGTGCCGCTCCCGATCCCCTTCGCTCGGCCCCGGCCCCGCGCCACAGCCAGTGCCGTGGTGCTACGCACAGCGGCCACCAAGCGCCGTGCTGCAGCCCTCGCCGCTCCGGCGTCCGTTCGGTACAGTCAACGAAGGGGGTGGCCGCTATCGAGTGCTGACCGGCAGCCCGTACACACAGCGGCGGCTCGATCCCTCGACTCGTTGCGGGCGGCCGCTGCTCCACAGAGAATGGACGCCGACTCGGGCGGAGAGTACAACTGAAAGCGTTCGCCCGGCGCTGGGGACGCCCCACTCGACCTCCGCTCTTTCGCATCCGTATGCCCCGGCCAGGTCCCGCTGCGCTCCCGCTCCGGCTCCCGCCCATCCCTCTTATGGGGTCTGGGGCTGCTCCCCGTCCCGCGAGAAACTGCGGCCGCCGACCCCGTCCGACGACGACGACACGCCGCCGCCATCGTCGCGCCACGCAGCTGCCCCTCCACGCCAGCCGTTTACATCCGCTCGCCGTTGTCTTTCTGATCGCAGCCGCTCGCCGGTCAGCCCAGACAGAGGGGCGTGCAGGTCATCATCGGCTGGCCGCTCGGGCTCCTCCAGCTCTTTGTCCGCTCTCGCACGCATCCGGGATGCGATTCGGCGGCGCCGCGGCCGCAGCGCAGAGCGGCGCCAGGCGTCCTCACCTCTGCCGGCCCGGCAGGGAGCCAGCCGGCCGACGACACCGTGGCGGCCTTGCGGGCCCCTGGCGGCCGCCCACCGGTGGACACCATCCGCTCCACTGAAGCCGCGGCCGACCCGCAGCTCACAGCAGCGCGTAGCAAGCACCCAACAGCGGTTCTACGCAGCGAACGATACCCACCAATGCGGCGGCGGTGGCCTTTCGTCGTCGACGCGCGAGTGGCTGGACGAGGTGCTGCAGCGTAAGGTACCGGGGTGGGGGCCGCGACTGGCAGACGCCGTGTGCTCTGCCGCTGCGGAGACGGCCGTCCCGGTCGTTGACTTGCGCCGTGAGTTCCGGCCCGAGGTGCAGCAGGCCCCTAGCAGCGTGTGCTCTTCTGCCACGCGCCGCAGCGCGGTGCGGCGGCGTGCCCCGTCTTGTGCCGCAGAGACGGAGTACAGCAGCTTTCGTGTCAAGGACCCTCGCCAGCCCTCTGCCTGGGCCCTCGGCCCTCCTAGAGACTTGGAAGGCACGCTGCCGGGGCAGGCGACGGCACGGCGGCGCCTCCGTAGTGCCGAGCGTCTCGCACAGAGCGTGCTGGTGGAGGAGATCCATCTGGATGAGCGGCGCCGGCCGTACGTCGTCGTGAAAGAGATTCCTACCGGGGCAGCTGCCCGGTCCCAGCGCCTCGCAACAGAGCGCCTTGCTCAGCCTCGCCGGCGTTTCTCTTTATAATTCCGCTCTCCACGGATTTGGCAATTGGAATCGAACGAGCTAACTTTTTTCTGCATTCGATGCGGCGGGGCCCCGTATCCTAGTGCCTTGTACTGTACCACATATACTGGATTACTGCTGTATGTGGCGTTTGCCACTCTCACCAATGACGAATTAAAGGTTGTAGACGATTGCTTCCTCTGCCCCATCTCGTCTCGATCAACAAATACAACGTACACCAGTGCCTATCTCCGCTAGGACACTACCCTCACGTACTGCCGCGGTGCTAGGTGGTACACTCTCCCACCTCGACACAGCTGCTGCCATTGACTGCTCTCCTGCCTTCTCCCTTTCTTTTCTTTTCCTTTTTCTTTTCTTTGTGCGGTGCTCATCTCAGTCCGGGCCGTTTTCTGCTCGTTTAAAGGAGCACCCAGCATCACACGAATCACGTGGTACCAAACCAACTCAGCAACAATTGTTATTTCTTTTATTTTCTTTCTTTCTTTCTCTCTTTATTATTATTATTATATATATTTATATTTATATATTTATATATTAGTCGTCGTTTTAAAGTCTTTTGTCAGTCAGGGGCATCTCTTTACGCACCAGCATCCGACGATTTCGGTTTACTTTGTCTTTCAAAGAGCAGAAGAGGAAAAAAAAAAGGGGTTTGGGATTCGGATTAGGATTGAGATTCGGATTAGGATTAGGATTGAGATTAGGCCTTGCCTCTCCCCTGTTGTTGTCGCTCTACCCACCTCTGTGTCTGCCTTGTAGCACTACGCTCCGCTCTTCTCTGTTGTAGGATATAATGGCCGCAGCGCCACATACGCACGTAGTCGAGAAGCAGCCGTCCGACGAGAGCGACCCGCCCGATGACGAGGAAACTTCCCGCCCCGCCCCGCCCAACGGTCCATCGTCGGACTCTACCGTTCCGTCCGAGGCACCCCGGGAGGCGGAGGAGGAGCTGCTGGAGTTCCATCTCGGTGCCCCCAACAGGGCACAGAAAACGCGTGTCGCACCACCAGCGCCCCCCGCTCTCCAGGCCCGGCAGTCGCCACAGAGCTTTCGCTATGCCGGCGTTTGCATGAACTACTGTATGACGATGTGTTGCCTAGAGGAGTACGGCACGGCAACAACACATGACAGTATTTTCCATAGCAAGGAGATCCCGAGAATTTCAGTGCGACACTACATGGATCGCTTCTTTGGCCATCCCGCTCTGAGCCCATCCGCGATGCTAGCTGGCCTACTCCTCATCTTCCGCTTTTCTTTCGTCAAGTATGCTGTGAACGTGTACTCGGTCCACCGCCTCATTCTTACCGGGGCAAGCGTCGGCCTAAAGGTTCAGGATGACGTGGCTCAAGGTGTCCCGTATCTCGCCTCTCTCGGCGGCGTCTCCACGAGTGAGCTCATCGCTCTGCAAAACACATTCTGCAGCACCCTCCAGTGGAACCTGTTTTTCCATCCCCAGGACTACGTGGAGTTGCTGGAGGTGATGGAGCAGATGCTGGCCGACCCGCACCCCGGCGAACTCGAAGCCTTCCGCAGCGCTCACCAAGAGGAAATTGGTGCATTCAACGTGAAACGACTGCGAGTGACAGAGGGCATGCTGTGGTTCCTAAGCGAGTACGACAGCCCGCCGTCAGACTCCCAGGACGTCGAGGGAACCCGCCTAAAAGCCGTGTTCGCCCTCCACCGATGGAACACCATCATGAAGCCGTGGTTGTTTGCCCTGCGGCAGCGCTGTGAACAGCGCGACGGGGATATTCAACGAATCATGAAGCAGGACTTCGACGCCTGCGCCGCTGCTTCGGTCAAAGCTCTCTCCGAGATGCCCAGCAGCCCCCTGCGCTCCTCGTCGTACAGCCACTCGCAGGGCTCTAGTGAGTACTCTGAGCAGAGCGGCTGGCCCAGCTACGGCGGGCGTCGGCAGCCCTGGGCAGCGCCGGCCTACGATCCCCACGCCTTTAGCGGCAGCCCGGCAAACTTTCACCGAGACCCTGTGGGCCGCACAACGGTTAGCCACAGTGGGGGGCGTATCAGCCAGAGTGTTATGGGGCCTGATTGCATGACGCGGCACAACTTCGGGGCCCGAATAGAAGGGAGCGGAAGCGGCAGCGCGTTGGACGGCAGGGAGGCACAGCCGAAGATGAACAAATTAACGTATGCAAAACCGTACGTGCGGAGTAGTGGCGCTCGCTCGCAGGAGGGGTACGAGCCAGGACTGCAGAAGCCGATGATTGGCCAGAAGCGAACGAAGCCGAGCAATTTTACGGATAACTACATACAATAGTGCGAGTCCACAGTGTGCTCTCCGTCGCTGCATCTTGAATCCACTGGAACATCTCGCGGCGTTTTTCTTGTTGTTTCACTGCAGCGCTACTATAAGTATAACAATAATATATTCGAAATATACACAAGTGATGCGCCGGAGTACTTGTTGTGTCCACTTTCTGGTTCCCTTATATATTATTATTATTATTAATTTTCATATTATGGGGCGAAGGAGGTTTCTTTTTTATTTCTTTACCCTTACACGTCGAACTCCTTCGGCGACCATCCCGCCTCTCCTCTCAATGGAATGGGATGGGATGGGGGGGGGAGGACGCACAACCTTTTCGCTCTGGCCTTCGCTATGAGTATCGTTGGCGAACACTGCATGCAGGCATGTCTCCTGACACAGGCCCGAGGAAATACACCATATTTGCCGCAGTGCACCGCACACATGTACTCGATCGTTTTATATGTTCTTTTTTTTTTTCTTTTGTTCAATCACCTGTCCCTCTGTTTGCTCTCCAGCACGGCACAGGCTCTTACGTGTTGCACTTCATCCCGATCGAAGGCGCGGGGATCTGCCTGGCAGCTATCCCTTTCTGGGGGGCCTTTCCCAAGCCCCGTGCCACGGTGAACCACGGGGCACTCGACTCGTTCTACATATGCAATAATGCGGTGAGGCGTGATCATAATTGTTATTTTTGACCTTCTTGCCCGCACCATGGCGAGCCACGCACAGCGAACAGCAGACACACGAACAGCAGCACTTACGCCAATCCTACGGCAAATATATTCGACCAAGATCCTTCCAAACGGCATGGGGAAATGGAGAAAAAAAGAAGAGGAAGTAAATCGAGGAACGCTTAAGGAACGCGCACTACCCAATATAATACATACAAAAAGAGAGCCCGCCACTGTGCCACCTCGTGGTACTGGTCCGCATCAACGACTGCCGGCTACAGCGCCGGCTACAGAGAACAACGGAAGAATCAGTAGGTGCGATGGGCTGCGAACACATGCGAACCATAACGCCGCATTCTCTGCCGTTGGCGAAGAAGAGGATACAGAGGATAAAGAGGTACGTACAGCGACAACTGTGAGGCCACAACAATGTGGTCGAACATAATAGTTGTAGCCAACGGAAGCTGTGCTAACCCTAACAGATAACTAAACGAATTAAAGATTTTTTTTTTGTTTTATTGTTTTATGACCCCTTAATAGTTCAACAGTATGCTCCGTATCGGCTTTGCACCCACGAGGTAGACTTAATTGCTAAGACAACAACAAACAAGCGATGCACCGTCGATCGCATCGGACTCTGACGAGCACAACAGCAGAAGGTTCTTGATCTTTGCCCTATTATGGAATAACCTCCTACCTCCCTTTCCTTCTACCTCGCCTCTGGGCCTCTTTACCGGCGCACTAGAGCCGCCGTTGAGACGTTCTTATTGTTCACTATACAACTTCGTTTTTTTTTTTGTTCTGACTGTTACCGTGTGCGCCAACACTTTTTTCTCTTTATATTTCGAGCTTTCTTTATATTGATTGCAACCTATTAACAGCCGCAGGTGATTGAAATACAACAAGGTTCTAGGGCTGGTGCTTGCTCATTATCTCGTGCCGTTGCGGTGCCAGAGCCCGAGCGTTCGACCGGCATCTGCAGGGCATCTCACCCTCCTCACTGGTATCCCGGCACCATGCTGATGCTGCACTTTGATAGTACGCCGTACTCGGGTGCAGGCAGAAGCGCGGGCACGAGCCCGCTGAGGCCACCCAGCGCATTTCTGGGCGACATCGGATTCTCCAATCCGAGCTTGCTGGAGAGCTCTCGTGGAGTGCCGGAGCCCATGCTGGGCACGAGCTACGGGATGGCTGGCGCTCTGGGGCGCAAGGCTTTCAGTGCCGATACAGGCCTCACGAAGAGCTGCAGCGTGGACGACGTCACGCGGGTGGAGAGCGAGAGATTACGGCCCAAGCGCCTCCCTCACGCCCGTCGCTCCAACACCTCAGCATCGCTTACGGACGATCCTCGGCCGCGTCTGTTGCTACACCTTCCTCAGGGTAACGCACGGATACCTTCGGCCGTTAGCAGCCCCGAGCTCGACCGCTGCGACTCGTTCTTTAGTCCTGTGCTGCCTCGCGCTCCCGCCTCGGGCTCCTGCCGCTGCGGCCCGGGCCGTTCCAGCTCGCTGCGGCGGTTTCCCTCCTTTGATGCCGTGGAGGTCGTTCCTGGCCTCTTTCTTTCAGCCCACCACTGCGCCGCAGATGTCGAGGCGCTGCGAGCCTTCAACGTTTCCCTCGTCGTGAACGTCGCAGTGGAGTGCGACATTGGGGCCGACCTGCGCCGCAACACACAGGGCGTGCGATACATACGCTTTCTACTGCGGGACCACTCCGATGAAGCCATTGCTCGGACGTTTCTACCTGTCACAAAAATCATACACAACCAGCTGCACCGCCGCAAGGCCGGGCAGGCGCAGCAGCTGGGCTCGGGCAGCTCCGCGACACCAGAGCCGGAATCCCGGCGCGGCGGCTGCGGCGGCGTGCTGGTGCACTGCCGGATGGGAGTGAGCCGCAGCGCGACTCTAGTGCTGGCGTATCTCATGCTCTATGGCTCAACTATTGCCGATATACCCCCTGAGGGGGAATGGGCGTCATCGTTGTGGAGTTCACAGACCTTACGGGAAGAGCGAGCTTCTGTGGAGCAACTTGGCGGCGAGGCGTTCGGGCTGCCATACGAGGAAGCCGGGAACGAAGTACCAACCGGCCCGCAGTGGACATCACCACCGCCGCCATCCACCTTTCTGGAAGATGAAACAAGTAGATCCGGCGACGCCGCCGCTCTCCAGATCACGAAACTCTGTTGCGTGTGTGCCGCTGCTCTAGCGCAGCCCGAGCTCTTTATCAGCCGCTCTTCTGTGGGCGTGCGGCCCCCAACCCCCGACCCGCCTCGTCGACTAGGGCTGAGGATGGAAGCGGCGCTGCAGGCGGTGCACCGCGTGAAGCCGGATATCAATCCCAACATTGGGTTTGTCATGGCCCTCAACAACCTCTCCGCCCAACTGGGGGACCATCTCCATCCTGCAGAGTGCACAGACTCAGCTTCGGCCAACGCCTCCTCCTCGACGCAGCACTGCCTCGAGAACAGTTTCTAGCCGCCACACTTCATTCCTCGAGTGCCGCATGTAGCGATATGCCATTGGTACTTCCATTTCTGGGACGTATCATCGTGGAAATATGCATAATACCTTGTTATTTCCCACGCCCGTGTCGATGGGCTGGACGTCGGGACTAATAGGTAACCCAATTGCGATCCGATTCGCCTATGGAGGAGCCGCCGTGACCTGGAAAGAAGCGTCTCCGCCTCTGCGATGGACGACGATGTCCTGCTAGACATCATGAAGAGGAGTAGCAGCTGTAGGAAGCTCTTATAGGAAGAAGTACCTCCACTGCTCTCCACATTTCTTGTGCTCCCAGCACATCCCTGTGACACAAAATAGTAACGATCCCCTTTCATCATTCTTTTCTTTCCTCTCTCTGTTGCTAGTTACCCGGCTCACTGCTGCTCTCCCCAGCCGTGAGCGCCTTGAAGCCAAGCAGGAAGCTGAAAATAAAAGCCTTCGCAGACGCAGAAGATGCCGTCCGAGGAGCAAGCCGCGTGGCTGGAAGTGATGCTGGATCGCGCCATCGCCTCATACGAAGCGCATCGTGATGCACTACAGATGGTCTCGACAGAGCTCTGCCGCGCTAAAGAGTCGGACGATGCGGTGTGCCTCCCAGGGCCGGAGCGCCGCCGCCTGCTGGCAGCCATCGACAACGTACTACACCACCACGCCTTGCGCTTCTCGCCGGTGCATGATGCGCCCAGTCGCTCCTCTACCCCATCACGTGGCTCAGGCGCCCTCATTCAGCAGCCACCAGTGACGGTAGAAGCAGGGAGGAGCGAAGAGGCGCCGCGCCACGCCTCGCCGTCCGACGTGAGTTCCATCCACTCGTCCCATCCCACCTACGAGGAGAGAGAGAAGCCGCCACCGCCGCCACCGCCGCAACGGGCGCCGCCGCCGCCCTCTTCCCCCCCACGCCGCTCCCACTCCGCTAAGACGGGTGTTCCGCTGAGCAGCTGGCCGCTGCCGGATGATGCAGGCGCAGAGCCCAGACACGCCGACTCCCCGACCCTGGCCGAGCAGTACCGCCGTCGCAGCAGCCGCTCCTCCTCGCGCCTCGGCTCCCGCCGGGCAGACGAGCAGTCAGACAGGTCCGTTGAGAGCAGCGCACTGCCCGGGGCGTCGCAGCACACAGACCCGATTCGAGGCGGCCCACGCTACCAGCGGCGTGAGCGGCCCCAGAGTCGTGCCACGCCGCCTCCGCTCGAGAAAGAAAAAGTGTGCGCGCGGGACACGAGCTACTCTGGCACGCAGCGACCCGCTTTGGAGAGGTCCCGCGAGTGGGCAAAGGCCAGCGCCGGTGTGCGGGAGGTGCGGGACTGGCAGCGCGACTACAGCAAGGAGGGCTGGGACGGGGAGCCGCGCGAGAAGGTAGAGCCCCGGCCGCTTCGCACTGCGACACCGCGCCGGGGAACTGGAAAGCCGACCGCCAGCCCGGAGATGGAGCGTGCCCTCTTCGACGGGGGCCTCAAGGCGCAGCTGCGCCACCCAAACGTGGTACAGAACTCACCTGCGGCGGAGCGCTACATGCAAGCCGAGGATGCAGACCTTCGCCAGCGCAAAGCAGCGTCAGACCAGCGCCTAAGAGACATGGCGCCGAAGGCCCCAGAGCGGACGCCCGGCCCCGCAGCGGACACCGCGATTGAAAACCAGCTGCGGCGTGAACAAGGAGCGCTCGAGAGCCAGCTGCTCCGGATGGAGATGGAGCGAGACTTTCTCCTCGGTAGGCGCCCCGAGGACACCGGCTCTGAGCCGCGATACGCACAGCTGAACCACCGCATCGGCAAGGTCACAGAGGATCTAAAGCGTGTGGACCGCGAGCTGCGCACCGTAAGACGGCTGGAACGCCGCGGATCGACATAGCTTAATCAATACACTTCCATGTCGAAACGAAGCGTTCTTTGCCTGCCAGACCTCCTTGTGTTGTATCCCACGACCTCCTTCACCCTCCTATTTTCTCTATTGTATTCATCTGCTGCTTCGCACGTGGTGCTGGTGCATCGGCGTTGCTTTTCTTCCCCAGTTCCACACCCGAATCAGCAAACCATTCTCTCTCTATCGGCTCCACAGATGACACGGGACCCCTCGATCCTTCATCCTGGAGAGGGCCCGCCTGTATCGCTTCTGGCTACTTCCACATCAACACTTGGCGGTCGTCCGTCATAGATTGCCCTGGTCCTAGCCTTAACCCCGTCCACTTTTTTTTTGTGTGTACTATTGATGAACAGGTCCTCCCTCAGGTGCCTCCTCTTCAGTGTTGCTCCCGCACTCCCTCTGTGTCTCCTCTTTCTCCTTCGTACTGTAGACCCGACTAGACAGGCTCCGCTACTCCGGCCGTGTTGTGCTCCCCCCGAGACGCCCGGCTTGGAACAACGAGCGGCACCGAGCTAACCGCCCCCCCGGCGACCCGCCCCAAGCGGCAGAACCCCCCCCACCAGCTGCCCCCCTTGAAGAGAGGTCGCCAGGGAAAGGAGCTATCGGGGCTGCCACAGTGCAAGCAACTTCAGCACTTCAACGCCAAGGGGTGCCAGGGCTCGGAATACGTCTCCCCCTCTCCGACTCCGAAGGGATCAGATGGACTCCCTTATCGCAAAGATTCCAGCCGCGTGGGTGCCCCACATTCGGCCCTTTCTCCAGCGGGCAGAGGAGTTCCAGCAGAAGGACCCGGTGGTGTCGTACTTCCTCCGCACTCACGCCGTGCATGTCGGGGCGAAGCGCCGCAGCAAGGACGATCAGGAGGGCGTGCACTTCCTCAACACCCTACTGGATGAACTTGGTCGCGAAAAGGCGGCCCTCGGGGCGCGGCTGCAGGGTGTGGACGGCAGGACAGCGCTGACCAAGACAGCCCTGGCCCTCTTCAGGCGTGCCGATGAAGAAGAACAGGCGGGGCAGTGCAACCTGTCGCTGGTGCGGCTCTTTTTCACTGCCGCGGTTCTTTTCGAGGCCACAGCCCAGTTCACCAAGGATGGAAGCATGGACCCCATTGCCGCGGAGCGGTGCCGGTACGCCAAGTACACTGCCTCCAGGATGAAGAAAGCGATTGACTCAGGGGCTCTTTACACGCGTGCCGACCACCCTGAGGGTGGCAGCCCCAGCAGGCCGACGCCGCCGGACCAGATGGCTGGGGCGGGGGAGGGTGAGGGGCGGCGGCAAACCGACGTTCCGCGACAGAAGAAGTCTTCAGTGACCATTAACGACTCCAGACCACAGATGCACCAGCCACCGAAGCAATCCCCGCCGCCGCCGCAGCCCAAGCCGGCGCCGGCATCCGATGCCCCAGAACCAGAGGATAGGGCGGGGAGAGTAACCATGGACGACATCTTTGCCGCCCAGAAACATGCAAAGCAGGCCGTCAGCGCTCTTCAGTTCCTCGACCATAAACAGGCGGTAGCGGAGCTGCGCGCCGCGCTGGCGCTGCTAGAGAAAGGAGATTAGACAACCCCTCCTTCCTCATAGGTGCGAGTGCTACGTAGTGCCAAGGCAGGCGCGACGTACCGTGGGCCGCCTATTGATGTATGGCCCACCACCGCTTTTGCGTGTGTGTGGCGAAGAGTTGCCCAACACCGTTTCGTGACGGATTGTCTCCCGCGCCTTTCCTCTCCCAGACATACCATTTAACTATTGAACTATATCAATGTACATCGCTAGTGTGGATTTCTGTTCGCTCAATGTTTCTTTCGTTTTTTCCCCCTTTCTTTATTATTGTTATTATGATGTTCGTTCCATGTTTGCCTTCAACAGATTGGTGAGCATACCTTTTATCCAGACGCCACGCAGAACCCGTAGTGAACCTTTTTCTCGCCATGCCCTTCTCCTTGTGGGATGTCGTCTGGGGCCTTGTCCTCCCGGCTGTCCTCTTCGTTATGTACGAGTACTTGGCTCGTGAACAGGCCGATCCAACCGAAGGCGACATGCTCTCTGCAGCACCAGCGCCCAAAGGAAAAGGTGCTGTACACGATAGTGACGAAGAGTCTGTGGAGGAGTTCGAGACAGCAGAAGAGGCGGAGGAGCCATCTGCCCCAGCCGTGCCAGTGCCAGCCCCAGCCCCAGCCCCAGCCCCAGCGAAGACACAGGCTCATAACACCCAACCGAAATCTAATAAAAAGCTCGCGCCTGAGCCGAAGAAGAATCAAGCGCTCCTGCAGCACCCGCGCCCAAAGGAAAAGGTGCTGTACACGATAGTGACGAAGAGTCTGTGGAGGAGCTCGAGGCAGCAGAAGAGGCGGAGGAGCCATCTGCCCCAGCCGTGCCAGTGCCAGCCCCAGCCCCAGCCCCAGCCCCAGCGAAGACACAGGCTCATAACACCCAACCGAAATCTAATAAAAAGCTCGCGCCTGAGCCGAAGAAGAATCAAGCGCTCCTGCAGCACCCGCGCCCAAAGGAAAAGGTGCTGTACACGATAGTGACGAAGAGTCTGTGGAGGAGCTCGAGGCAGCAGAAGAGGCGGAGGAGCCATCTGCCCCAGCCGTGCCAGTGCCAGCCCCAGCCCCAGCCCCAGCCCCAGCGAAGACACAGGCTCATAACACCCAACCGAAATCTAATAAAAAGCTCGCGCCTGAGCCGAAGAAGAATCAAGCGCTCCCTGCAGCACCCGCGCCCAAAGGAAAAGGTGCTGTACACGATAGTGACGAAGAGTCTGTGGAGGAGCTCGAGGCAGCAGAAGAGGCGGAGGAGCCATCCGCACCAGCCGTGCCAGTGCCAGCCCCAGCCCCAGCCCCAGCCCCAGCGAAGACACAGGCTCATAACACCCAACCGAAATCTAATAAAAAGCTCGCGCCTGAGCCGAAGAAGAATCAAGCGCTCCTGCAGCACCCGCGCCCAAAGGAAAAGGTGCTGTACACGATAGTGACGAAGAGTCTGTGGAGGAGCTCGAGGCAGCAGAAGAGGCGGAGGAGCCATCCGCACCAGCCGTGCCAGTGCCAGCCCCAGCCCCAGCCCCAGCCCCAGCGAAGACACAGGCTCATAACACCCAACCGAAATCTAATAAAAAGCTCGCGCCTGAGCCGAAGAAGAATCAAGCGCTCCTGCAGCACCCGCGCCCAAAGGAAAAGGTGCTGTACACGATAGTGACGAAGAGTCTGTGGAGGAGCTCGAGGCAGCAGAAGAGGCGGAGGAGCCATCCGCACCAGCCGTGCCAGTGCCAGCCCCAGCCCCAGCCCCAGCCCCAGCGAAGACACAGGCTCATAACACCCAACCGAAATCTAATAAAAAGCTCGCGCCTGAGCCGAAGAAGAATCAAGCGCTCCCTGCAGCACCCGCGCCCAAAGGAAAAGGTGCTGTACACGATAGTGACGAAGAGTCTGTGGAGGAGCTCGAGGCAGCAGAAGAGGCGGAGGAGCCATCCGCACCAGCCGTGCCAGTGCCAGCCCCAGCCCCAGCCCCAGCCCCAGCGAAGACACAGGCTCATAACACCCAACCGAAATCTAATAAAAAGCTCGCGCCTGAGCCGAAGAAGAATCAAGCGCTCCTGCAGCACCCGCGCCCAAAGGAAAAGGTGCTGTACACGATAGTGACGAAGAGTCTGTGGAGGAGCTCGAGGCAGCAGAAGAGGCGGAGGAGCCATCTGCCCCAGCCGTGCCAGTGCCAGCCCCAGCCCCAGCCCCAGCCCCAGCGAAGACACAGGCTCATAACACCCAACCGAAATCTAATAAAAAGCTCGCGCCTGAGCCGAAGAAGAATCAAGCGCTCCCTGCAGCACCCGCGCCCAAAGGAAAAGGTGCTGTACACGATAGTGACGAAGAGTCTGTGGAGGAGTTCGAGACAGCAGAAGAGGCGGAGGAGCCATCCGCACCAGCCGTGCCAGCCCCAGCCCCAGCCCCAGCCCCAGCCCCAGGGAAAAGGTCCGATGTACAACCGTGTACCATAGCCATTGTGTACGCCACGCATGGCCGGACGTGCTTGGCTTTGTCGCACAAACTGTTTAGCGCCATAAACGCAACGCTGTTTAAGCGGAACAGGGACTACACGCCTCCTGTCGTGATTCTCGAGATGAACGAAGCAGACGGGTTCACATCGGCGCAACTGCTGGAATGTTCCCATCGCTATGGGTTGACGGTGTTTGTGGTGAGCACTTTCACTGGGGGAACGGCTCCGCCAAATTCCCACCAATTTGAGGTTCTCCTGCACGATGCGTACACGGATCACCGGGTGCCGCGCACCGCACTGAAAAGTGGCCGTTTCGCCTTGTTTGGTCTCGGCGACAGCAACTACGGTCCAGAATACTTTAATCGCTTCGCAAAGAATTTAAATACATGGTGCCGTGGACTGGGGGCACCTAACTTCGTTGTTCCACCAGTTTACGCGAAGGATATACAGGCCGACAAGCTGTTCAAGACTTTCTCGCTCTCATTGCTTTCCTGGGTGGAGCGCGCAGAGTTCTTCGCGGATGGTACCGTCGTGACGTCCCGCGTCAGGCGCTGCCGGCCTGGCCAGTCGGAGGATCTTTCGTGCTGCCAGAGCTCTCATTTGGATAGCGATGAGGAGGGCAGCGAAAGCCTGGAGGACGTTGAGGACGCCGTTGAACAGGACGATGATGATGACCCGGAGAATCCCCCAGAACTAATGTACCCGGCGCTACGCCAGAGCCTCACGAAGCAGGGGTACCAAGTGATCGGGTCGCACTCGGGCGTCAAACTATGCCGTTGGACAAAGAGTATGCTGCGAGGTCGCGGCGGCTGCTACAAGCACACCTTTTACAACATCAATTCGTCTCAATGCATGGAGATGACCCCAAGCCTTGCCTGCGCCAACAAGTGCATCTTCTGCTGGCGGCACCACACCAACCCCGTCTCGCGGCACTTTCGGTGGAAGCAGGACCCCCCTGACTTCCTCGTGGAGCACGGCATGGAGCGCCACTACGCAATGATCCGACAAATGAGAGGCGTGCCGGGCGTTACGCCTGACCGACTCGAAATGGCAATGAACATACGCCATTGTGCCTTGTCGCTTGTTGGAGAGCCGATCATGTACCCCCAAATAAATGAGTTCTGCTCGTTGCTGCATCAGAAGCACATCTCCTCCTTCATGGTTACGAATGCTCAATTTCCAGAACAGCTTCGCAATTTGGACCCGGTCGTTCAGCTTTACCTTTCTATCGACGCGGCCACTCCAGAGGAACTGAAGCGTATCGACCGCCCTCTCTTCGAGGACTACTGGGAGCGATGCCTGCAGTGCGTGCAGGAGTTGCGCGTTAAGCCTCAGCGCACCGTCTTCCGACTCACGCTAGTCAACCAGTTCAACGAGTCGAATATTGCGGCCTACGCCGACCTTGTACTGCAAGGCTGGCCGGATTTCATTGAGGTGAAGGGCGTCACATACTGCGGCACCAGCAAGACCTCCACCATCCAGATGAAAGAAAATGTTCCGAGACATGACGAGGTGATCAAATTTTGCGAGGCGCTTTGTGCGGAGCTCGGCCGGCGGCATCCAAACTACACCACACCGCATATGGCCGGCTCTCTTTTGATAAAAGAGGAGGAGCTACACAGGCCATACCATATCGCATGCGAACACGAGCACAGCTGCTGTGTATTGATCGCCTTGGACAAGTTCTTCAAGGATGGGGAGTGGCACACATGGATCGACTACGAGAAGTTTTACACTCTTATCGAGGGCGGTCGCCGTGACTTCACGTCGCTGGACTACGCTGCTCCGACTCCGAGTTGGGCCGTGTATCGTTCACCAGATGCGGGGTTCGATCCACTCCAGGTGCGAACGGTCCGCAAACCTGGCAGAGCTCGGCCACAGGCGCCAAGCACCAATTAATAAATACGTCGTCTAAACAAAGTGAAACACTGCCCCCTGATTTATTTCGAATAAGCTTATTTTCCTCCCCCAAGCTGCTCTATCTCTATCTTGGCGCTTGACTTCCGATGGATGTGTTCCCTTCTTACGCCTGTGACTCTCGCCCTGACCCACTCGTTCTCTTCCCTCTACGCTTTCATCTTGAAGTGCGGGTGTCCAGCCTTTTTCTGCTTTGGCCCACATTCTCGTTTCACGACATCGCCGTTGACGCCGCGGCTCGCGCAGCGCACACCACCTCCACGTCTGAATCGTAATTGTAAGGCCCCAACAGTCAAAAAAAAAAAAAAACACAAAACAACAACAAGAAGAAAGCAAGAAACACAAATATCTGAGTGTCGGGGAAAGCAACACGAAGTTCGTTCAGATCGGTTGTTCATAGGTTCATAGGCTAGGTTCATAGGCTAGGTTCATAGGCTAGGTTCATAGGCTAGGTTCATAGGCTAGGTTCATAGGCTAGGTTCATAGGTTCCAGGCTACAGGAAAAAAGTGTTCTCATTGTTCACCTGTATCTTCGGCATCGGGACATTCTCTCCGACAGGTTTCGGGTACCAGTTGTTCTGCATTCGCCGTGAGCCTGTGATCCCTTAGCGCGGTATCCCTCCTCCGGAACATGAATCCCTTCTCTGGCAGTGACCCGGTGGTCATGGAGGTCCTCCCCCCCCCTTCTACCCCTGGCGCCGGGACGTCCGGCGATTTAGTTCCTGGAATAGCTCAGGTGCTCCCAACCAGCGACGGCACCGAGGCGCTCGATGAACCACATGGGATTTACGTTGGGGTGCGTCTTCGGCCCACGACCGATGCCTCAGAGCCGGTGGCACAGCGGATCATCGCTAACACGCTTGACAACGTCATCGAGTGTCCCGCCTCGGTGACCCCAGCTGGAATCCGTGACGATGCCGGAGCGAACCGGAGCAGCGCTGCCGCCGTTGGTCACACCGCTTCTGGCGCGCGCCGTGTGTTCGACTTTACCTACGACAAGGTGCTCAACCACCTTGCGGACCAGAGAGACGTTATGGCTGCTGTAGGAGACGTGGCTGTGGATCGCGTATTAGCGGGCTTTAATGGCACCGTGCTGTGCTACGGGCAGAGCGGCTCGGGGAAGACACACACAATGATTGGGTCTTCGGGAGGCCGCCTGGAGAATTTTTATTGCGACAGTGCTACTGGCCAGTGGAACTGGAGTGAGGAGGTCGGTCTCCTGCCCCGGATGCTCCACTCCCTCTTTCAAAAACTGGTCGCCAAGCACGGCCCAGCAACAGATGAGGCAGACCCGACAACAGGGGTGTGGACGGTGGAGCTCAGTGCACTGGAGCTGTACAACGAAGAACTGCGGGACCTTATTCCTGGGACACTAGTGCCGGCAACGTCTAGCAAGCTGTCACGTCTAGCGTCGCAGGTACCCACAGCGGATATGGGCGAGGAAGACGAACCTATCCCACGACCGCCCCCTACCCCCCGCTCCACCAAGTCACCGCAATCAGCGTCAATGCGACGACCGAGCTTCGCGTCGAAGGCGTCCACCACGTCCCCGATGTCAGCGGTGGAGCCGGTCACGTTGCGCATTCGCCAATCTGCACCGAACGATGCCATGGGGATGACGGTGTGGGTGGAGGGCTTGCGTCGCCACCGTGTGCCAGACTTCACCGCTGCTATGGCCGCTGTGCACCAGGCACTCCACGAGCGGAAGGTCAGCGGGACGCGCCTCAACGCCCGCAGCAACCGCTCGCATACTCTCTTTCTCGTGTCCGTATGCCAACGAGAGGCGCAAACCGTGTCCGGCACCGATGCCGAGCCCGTCGTCCAGGTCAAGCGCTCGGTTCTAACCTTGGTGGACCTCGCAGGGTCGGAGCGGGTCAGCCAAACCGGTGCCGAGGGCCAGCAGCTCATTGAAGCGCAGCGAATTAACCTTTCTCTCACTCTGTTGGGGAACGTCATCCGCCGACTGACAGAGGGGGGCGCCAAGGGGAAGAGCCATATACCCTATCGCGACAGCAAACTGACCCGGATTCTTCAAGACAGCTTCGGCGGGAACGCGGTGACGTATCTTCTCTGCAATATCTCGCCGGAAGAGCGCAACCGCTCGGAGACTCTCTCCACGCTGCGTTTCGCACAGGTCGCAAAGAAAGTGCGGAACCGCGCAACGGTGAATGCTTTTATCTCTTCTGGGTCGGTGGAAGAGCAGCTGAAGCAAGCCTTCGACTACATCGCGTGGCTGGAGAACCAGCTGCGAGCGGTAACACTGAAGGAGGAGGGCTCCCTCACCGCCACGCGATCGCCCGGCCTGGACCTCGCCGCTGGCTCCCCCTCAGCAAGTCTCCAATTTGTCCAGGGGCTGTTTCCCCCGGGGCCAAGTGAAACCGTACCGGAGTGCCTCTTGTCTCCACTCGCTCCGCATCCCGCGGACCGCTTCACCCACCGCGTAGCGTCAGACCGCCCGACTGCAGCAGAACAAGCAGACCCCAAGCCTTACGAGGCCGCAACAGCATCAGCAACACCAGTTCCAGCGGACCCTCCAGCGGATGCAGATCTCGCGGCAGAGGAAAGTGATGCGCCAGGTAGTTCAGCAATTGCTGGGGACCCTCCAGCGGACGCAGATCTCGCGGCAGAGGAAAGTGATGCGCCAGGAAGTTCAGCAATTGCTGGGGACCCTCCAGCGGACGCAGATCTCGCGGCAGAGGAAAGTGATGTGCCAAGAAGTTCAGCAATTGCTGGGGACCCTCCAGCGGACGCAGATCTCGCGGCAGAGGAAAGTGATGCGCCAGGAAGTTCAGCAATTGCTGGGGACCCTCCAGCGGACGCAGATCTCGTGGCAGAGGAAAGTGATGCGCCAGGAAGTTCAGCAATTGCTGGGGACCCTCCAGCGGACGCAGATCTCGCGGCAGAGGAAAGTGATGCGCCAGGAGACACACCACCGCCCCCGTTCTCCTTGCCAGCGATGGACCTGCTGGAGGACACACAGCAGTTTCTGCAATCCTACGGCTTCTCTACTCCACTTTCCGCCGCTGCAGAGTCGTACCGACGGCACCCCCTTGCGACCTCCTCCACCACGATTCTGGCCCAGCAACACGAGCTCACTGCTGATGGCGCCGCGTGGAACGATGACGATATGGAGATGGACTTCACACAGGCGGCAGTAGGGAAGCAACGGCAGCACAAGCGGAGCGCCTTGCAACGCATGATGGACGCCATTAAACTGGCGGCAGCCATCGCGAAGGGCCCGGAGGAGCCACAGTTCTGACCCTCTCCCCTTCCCCCCAAAGAGATACTGCCGGCTCATCATAGTGAGTAAGTTACCGTGGCAGTTAGCCGTCATTCAGCAGCGACATTCTTAGTTTCACCAACGTATACATCAATGGAATAGACTTGGCGTCTATGGGGTTGCACGCTACCCCTTTTGTCTTAGTAATTTATGCACTGCGGAGCGAACAAAGCGGATCACATGGCCCGCATTTTCACTCTCTTCTCCTTATCTTCACTTGCTGGACCAAATGTTGTGTGTGTGCTAACCAAGGGACAGAGAACCTGGCATACGCTCGATTAGGTTACTCCGCAGCGCTCAGCTTTTTCCTTTCGCGCCCTCAGCGATTGTGCATGCCCTCCTGACGTCTGCACCATGCAGCGGATGGAGATCTTCAACCGCTCTGAGGAACCTCCAACACTGAGGGAGACGCCGTGCAGGGACCCCACAGACCCGGCGCCGTCGTCCCCCCCGTCGTTGTGGTCCGTGTCGCTGCGCTCTCTCTCCCTCCTCTGCCCTGGACAGGCGTGGGGGGAGGGCGTAGACAGCACTGCTCGCTCCTTCACGGCCATCCGACGACTCTTCAGTGGGTCAGACGAGGAAACAGCCGAAGAAACCGCAACAACCACCGCTGGCGGATTGGCTGCCTATCGTCGCCCTGCGAGTCCCCGACACCGGAGACCAGCTGCACTTCCCTGCGTGCGATCGCCGTCGCAGCGCCACACTCCCAGCCGCCGACCCCGCAGCCCTGAGAAGAGCTCGTCGCAAAGAACCGCAGCCGTCAGCCCCGTCACCCCCCAATGGCACGTGGATCTGCGGCCGCCGCTCCCTGCCTACGACGATCCTCTGATAGTTGGCCTACGCCCCGCCTCCGCCAGCGTCGCGCCAGGCAGCCGGCCCTCCTCTGCGCGACGACGATTGGACATTCCTTCCCTCGCCAAGCGGAGTAGCAGCGCCGCACAGAGCCCGTGCCGCGCAGACGGGCAGGCTAGGTGCTCTGGTGCCCAAGGCCCCTCTCCTTCCCCCTCGATATTGCGCCGCACCGCTGCGCTGCACGTAGAGCAACTGTACTCCCCTCGGCGGTATGCCCGCCACCGCTCTGGGACGCCGCCCCCGGCACCCTTCTCCACGGTATGCAAAGCGGGCGAGCGCTGCGAGAGACGCGGGACGGCCCCGGCCCCGGCCCCGGCCCCGGCCCCGGCGCACACAGCCACATCCACAAGCACAATCGCCCACCCTGGCGCTCGCTACTGCCGAATTGCCTCCACCTCTTCGAGGCACGCGCCGGGCCCAGCCGGCTCGCTCCTCTCCCGCCTCCTCGGCTCCAGCGCTCCATCTCAAGTTGTGCGGGGTCGGGTAGTCGTTCCCCCGCAACGCCACACATCTTCTGCTGGCAGCCAGCAAGTGCCGCCGGGAAGAGGGCTGCGCAGAGCCGCTGAAGAACGGATGAGTTGATCGACAGCAGCTCCGCTTTACTCCGGGCTCATCAAAACAGACAGACAGACAAACAAAAAGAAACGACCGACCATTCCACATGACGTGTCGTGCCGCTCTCCATAGAGCTGCAGTTCTTTTCTATGACCGCTGCCTCCGCGACACACGCTTCCCCCCACTACCTTCTTGCCTTTCTTTTTTCTTCGAAACTAGCCAAACGAAAAACTTTCTCCCTCATGCAGGTGCTGCGATCGCGGCAGCGGCCTCTCCTGCGGCTCCGCACCACCGTGGCGGCTGCGGCAAGCCGCATCGGCGTACGTGCTTTTACCGCCACCTCTGTTCTGCGCGCTGGCGTCAACGCACCCCCTTCCCTGCGTAGCACGCTCCCGCCGAGCGCCACCGAGCTTCCTGAAAGCTCTTTCCTCAAGTGCATCGAAAAAGAGATCATGGACGAGAAGCTGCGGCTCGACAAAGAGGATGGCCCTCCTCCTGTGCCGGCGGACTGGACCTTCTTCCACCCCGAAGGAACAAGTCTTATTTATGGCCGGCGTTTCTGGGTGCCTCCACTGTCGGAAGGCTCTTGTGGCCGGCCGCGGCCGTCCGAGCTGCACTTCGTCCGGGCCCAGCTCACCACGAGAGATCCCTCGCTGGACCCCGAGTGCGACGTGCGGGGCGAGCACTTCCCCTTCTCCTTCTTTGTGCAGGTGCGCCGCGACGCATCGAGCCAACGTTCCGATGACGTGGCAGCGCCGGAGATTGATTTGCTCGAATTATTTGAAGGGCAGACGCAGTCCTTGTTCGAGGACAGCATCGAGGTGCGGTGCGACCTGATCGACGGGGAGCTTCGGACGGAGCACGTCCTCGTACACGGTCCTGTGAACCCGCGAGGGACCGCCGAGTCGACCCCGCTGGCGCGCCTTGTGGAGGGGTATCTCGGTCCAGCTCTCATCGAGCAGGAGGAAGACGTGCTGGACGGCCTGCAGGCGTGGCTGGCGGAGCGGCGCGTAGATGACATATTTGCAGAGTTCATTGGCAGCTACTCCGTGTGGGTCGAGCAGATGGAGTACGAACGTTGGCTCAAGCACCTCCGAAATTACGTGGCAGCTTGATGGTGACAAAGAAGGTCGGCCCGTCATGCACAGCCACGGGTCCTTGTGTTTGGAGAGTCAGGCGCCCTGATGCACAGCCACGGGTCCTTGTGTTTGGAGAGTCAGGCGCCCGTCATGCACGAACTGCTGCCCTACGAGCCAAGTAACCCAGTCACTCACTCTGCGTCGCCGAAATGGCCAGGACTACGACCCAACACATGCACCCTAACCGGAAAAATAAATAAATCCGATACTACAGACGTTCCTGAGAGAGGTACTTCTCTCTTCAAGAAGAGTATTTATTCCTGCCCGTTCTCCGCATCCTCTTTCTCCCCCATCTCCGTCTACCCCTCTACACGATAGCGTAGTGGCACGTAGGCCAAAACTTACCCAATCCTCCGCGATCTTTAATGCCCCCGAAGGTCCCGCCACCTCCGCAACCGGACCCTGTCACGCTGGACCAGATATACGCTGCTATCGTGTCCGCAGACAGCGACACGGAGTCCAGGGCGTACCACACGGTGGCACTCAACACGGTTGCGTTTCATCCCACAGTGAAGCGATTTTTTTTCGAACATCAGCCGGAGGACGGTGTAGAGGGCGAGACGCTGGAGGCCGTAAGAGCAGAGAATCGCATTCGACGGGAGGCCCTCGTAAAGAGCGTCGCGTTCCTCCTCAGCATCCGCACCAGCGCTGTGGCGCGCGAGTGCCGCTGGGAAACCATCTCTCTGCTGGGAGAGCTGTGCCGTATGGACCAGGATCCCAAGGCCACCTCGACCGCCAAGATCGAAGAAGCGAACCTCAACGCGTACGCCAAGGCAAATTTGGAGTTGTTGGCTACCTTGCCGTGGTTTCGGGCGACCCTCACTAGCATTGTGCCAGAGAGTTGCGCAGATGGGGCTGACGCCGCAGGGTCGTCACGCGAGACGATGCGCCGCAAACTGCACGAGCGAAGCCATCAGAACACGACAACGCCGAATGCGGCGGATTCCGATTGGGAAGAGTCGGACGAAGACGTAAAGATTGCTATTATGGATGTACTGCGGGCGTTGCCGACCCTGAAGATCGACAGCGACAAAAATGCCCTGCCGGAGGTGCACTGGTCTGACGAGAATTTGAAGCAGGCACATGACCTGATGTTCTTGGATGCGTCTACCTCCCTCACGCATCTCATCCCTGCCGTCTCGCGGTGCCGGCAGAACACCTGCGCCAAGTGCCAGAAGGTGGCCGCAGAAAGTGAATCGTTTCTACGCTGCAGCGCGTGCAAGGCGGTGTTCTATTGCAGCCCAGCGTGCCAGAAGGCCCACTGGGGGACGACGCATCGCTCCCCCTGCCTCGCGTTCAAAGAACTCTCCACGAGTATTTTGAACCAGTATTACGCTCTCAACGCGAAGAAGAAGAAGCGGGACGCCAAGAAGGGTGAAATTGCCATACTCGAGGTGCCCTTGGAACCGGCGCTCTTCTTCGAAACGCGTCGCTTTTTGTACGACCACCGAGACGCCGCATTCGCCAGCGTCGATTTCAGCGATTACTTCTTCAAGTACACCGTGAGAGGGAACTAGAGCGGGCCGCCAGTGAAGAGCAGGCATAGCAGGAACGAGCAGTGAAACTCTGAGTCATCAGACAACGTATAAATATGAATATAAATGAACATAAGGGAAAACCGCATTATATGCGTAGTGCTGGGTATGAGGCAAGATAAGTTATATCGAGTCACACACACCGTATAGGAAGGGTGTCTCTCGTGTGCTGTCGATGCGCGTCACCACGGATTACCTGCCGTTTGTTCAACCTTTTTTCTCTTTCTCCTCGATAAAACACCTCGACTCGTAGGTTGACTCGTAGGTTCACCAGCTACTCCCTCTTTCTACCAAAGTTGTGCCTCGATGGGCTGCAGCGAAAGCTCAGAACGGACGCCGCCTCCGCTCCCTTCCCTGCAGTGAAAACACCAGTCAAAGCGCTGCATCCTGCATTCAACCCATCGATGACTCGTCCACGGAGAGATTCGCCACCAGAAAGTGTTGGAATGCCCCAGGCCACCGATGCCATATGACGGTGACACGGAGGAGGAGGCTTCCAGTAGATCAGCGCAGTACATGGTGGCACAGGCCATGCCGCGCCGCGGCTACCCGGGACCCCCGTCCGCCCACTCAGCCGGCGCCACTCCCGTGCTCTAAAAAGAGCATATCGCCCCCATTTTTGCCGTTTCAGTACTACTTTCCTTGCTTCTCCTTCAGTAATCAACACCCCTGCGAGCTGTGGCTGCCGTACGCGGAAAAGGCATTTTCCAAAGTTTACGGATCTTATAACGCCATTGTTTCGCAGTCGTCAATCGGGGCCTTGTCGAGCATGACGGGATACCCCTATGGAGTTGGGATGAAAAAATAGATAATATAAATCCCGCAAAGATGAATCCAAGCCTTTAGGACTCCAACGCTTTAATTTCCAAATTGCAGGAGTGGATGGGCAAAAGCCACCCTGTAACCATCAGCAGCTGCACCACCGGCGACACGGAAAAGCAGAACAAGATGCACCGCATGAATCTCTCGGAAAAACACTGCCACAATCTCTTAGCTGTTGTGTCCATTGGGAAACAACGACTACTCAACATCTGGAATCCGCACGGCAAGAAGACTTGGACCGGGGACCCGGGTGCCTGGAGCTATGACAGTCCTCTGTGGCGCCCGCTCCCTGATGTGAAGCAAGTTTGTGAGCCGGAGAAGTGCCGACGCGGAGAGTTCTGGATGAAGTGGGAAGACGTCCTTGACTAATTCGACGGAAATTGCGAGTGCACCTGCCCCCCTGCCTGGGCGGCGAAGTGCTTCTATCGCACCCCCTGTGCGTTCAACAACTTTCATCCTGCGAGTCCTCCACGTCAACAACGGATTATACGGCTGTTGCCACTGCAACGTGGCCCGACGCCAACCAGTGGATTACTCTGCGGATAAGGGCGGAGCGAGATTTAACAACGGTTCAGAGAAACGGTACGTATACCCTGGTGGCGGCCTCATGTCAAGCAACAACCCCGATGGACCTCAGAAATCCATCAATTCGTTGACCTTCTAGGTTGACGCCTCTGAGATTGCGGTGGGCCTGCAAATATTAACTAGGAGTACGTCATCGTCCCGCATCGTAACACTGATGGCGTTCGTATGATGTGCTGCACAGACAAACGTTCACCGCCGACAGCTTCATATCTTCTGTGGGCTACTATCAAAAGAAAAGTAGTAGGGGAGCACTTTGAAACCATCAAGAGGGGAAGACTTTTTTTTTTGTCAAAAACAGCAGTCCCACCTCTTGGAGAATGTGGCGTACAGTTAACCCGTATCTGGTCCCATTTCTGTCATCATCCAGTGAAACATGTAGAGAGATATGCTGGTTGCTGGTTGCTGAAAAGCAAAACTAAACGCGGAGGTGAAGTGCGTGAGTCGAGAGTGCCCGCCGACCGCTCTATGGAGGCCGTGTGACGGAGACAAACTTCTCGCCGCAGGGATCCGTAAAAAACCTCACGAATACACACATACAGTGTAGTAATAAGTGGTAGTGTATTATATATGATACAAAAAAAAAGTAATCTTTTCTCCTTATCTTAGCTGCTGCAGGGGTCTTTCAGCTGCAGATTACTGGATGGCTCGGATCTGCTTAACGAGGGCTGGGCGCCGTCAAACTATTGTCTAATGGCGGATAACTCCTTTGTTCTTTACTATCTCTCTATCTCTCTCTCTCTCGTGTGTTCCGTTTTTTTATTCTCTGTGCGCGTTCCGTAGGGTTCCTTTGCCGGTGGTCTTTTCTCGCAGCTGCTCCGCTGAACTTTTCTCTGATGGCCCTCTGCTTCCAAGAAATTACCCGTGAGAGGGACCACGCGCTTGTGCAGGTCTTCTCGCAGTGCCGAAACCAAGTTGTCGCCGTTGCCTCGTCGCCGTTCCTTCCCTCTGTGGTGGGCATCACCGTTCAAAAGGGTTTCGTTGAGCTCATCGATGCCGCGACAGGCCAGTTTCGGCTGTTTCTGACGCATGTGGGGCGCACGCCACTCGACACCGACCTGCGGTGCTTCTCCCTCGCGCCGTGTCTCAACGCCGCGGTGGCTGGCTGGCGGCGCCTCCACCACCTACCTGATGTGAGCGACTGGGCCCGCTGCGTTCTCTACACTCTCAGCTACTCTAACGAGCTCCTAGTTGGATTTGTCGATACGGGTGCGGTCTCGGTGTTGGCCGCTCTCGCATCCCGCCCCAGCGCGTTACTGGCCGACGGGGACTACATCGTGTGCGGCGAAGGCACCGGGAGAGTGACGGCATGGCGCCTCAAGGAGCCCAGGCCACGGCCTGGAAGTGGTTCGGCGGATGGTCCACAGGCCGAGGATCTTGCGACGTGCCTGTGGAGCTCACCTTTGCTGGTGGCGGATTCCGTCCGCTGTCTTACCCGGAGGCGGCATCATCTGTTCTGCTGCGGGGCGGACCTGTCGTGCTGCGTGGCTGATATCGCTACGGGAGCCGCGTTGGGCCGCCTGGTGCAGGAGCCCACAATAGCGATGGTGACGCTGCAGCCACTGGATGCCGCAGACCAGCGCGGTGCGATGCTAGCGGCCTACCCACACGAAATCGTCCTCTACCGTGAGAGGGAGCCCGCGTACCGGCACGCGGAAGTAGAGCTCGTTGGTATGCGAGTGCTTCCGGCGGTGCCGGGGGCGATAACGTACAGTGAGGTAGGGCGTCATAGCCTAACAACGCCGCTGTCGTGTCTCACCACAAGTGGACCGTTCGCTGCCGCTGGGTCCGAGTCCGGGACGGTGCTGCTCTTTGCGTGCCGTCCCGACTTCGGAGCGACAGAGGAGGTGGTGCGATTCGACGTTGGGCACCGCGTGGCGGCGATTCAGTTGTATGCAGACGGCCTCACCGACACGAGCCTGCTGGTGGTGACGGGCGCCGGTGACGTGTGGCGGTGGCCGCTGGCGGACCTGTTGCCCCCACCCACCCCGCCGCCGCCGAGCGCTGCCGTCCCCGGCCCCACCGCCTCCAGCGGGTGCACCGGCGCATCTGACTGCACCCAAGAAGAAGTGAACGCACAGGTGGAAGACGCTGACGTGCCGTCACGCCATCCCAGTGAGCCGGAGAGCGGCAGCGCTCACACAGAAATAGAAATGAATGCGGTGAATGTCATACTGGAGGCGACGCCACCGTCTCCACGAGGGTGGACCCCGCAGCCGGAGAAGGAGGTGCGCCGCGGCATCTCAGGCCTCCGGTGCGGCCGGCGCATGGACCCACGAGTGGTGGACGCCGTTCTAGACAACGCTGCTGCACAGGAGGCCGTGGGAGAGGATCTGGACCTCATCGTTGAAGAGCTGCCGCCGCTGCCCCTGGCTGGACCAAGCAGGAACGGAGCAGCTCTCGCTAGCGCTGCCGCCGCGACTGACACCGTTGAGGAGTACGACGAGGCGGCATTTGCAGCGGCGCACCCGCTTCTGGTCGACGCTCTGGCGTTTGCGTTCCCCGTTGCCGCACAGCAGTACAAGCGAGGCGAGGAGGTGTTCGGCGGGGTGCCCGTTTCAGTGGCAGGGAAGTGCGTCGGCGGCCAGCTGCCCCAGCGCCTCCGCTCCGGTGCGGGGGATGCAGCGCTGGCGGCTAGCGACAGCTTGAGGGATACGACTCAAGGGCTCCTGCGGCGCTACCAGGACCCAAAACTGCTGGAAGAACGGCGCCGTGGTGGGCCGCCAGTGGCCCTTGGTACCGGGTGCCAGGCCCTGCTGACCCCTGCCGTCGGCGACGACGACGTAGTACTCTTCAAGGAGGGCGAGCTACAGGCCACTGCGCCTGCCCCCCCTATCGCTGGCGCTGCCGCTACCTTCCACATTTCCCGTCTACTAGCCGTGAGTGTACGCTACGACGCTGGCGCAACGGTCAAAGAACACCAATTGCCCCTTGCTGCTCAACCCTTCTTCACACGGCTTCCGGCGGCCTCCCTACTGGAATAGACTCCAAACCAACACCAACACATCTCCCTTTGAAAGACGTGGGTGGGTCACTTCCACTTTCACTTTCTCTGTGTGTGTGGCTCTCCCTCCCCCCTCCCCCTCGCGGGCCGGGCTAACTGTCCTGTCCTTTTCTTTCCATACCTGCGGCTGCCCCCTCTGCTCCCCTCTAGTCTCGTTGTTTATTCAATTCAACCTCTCCTACAGCATCTTCTAGTAGGCTAGCGTTTTGTGGGCCCCCAGCTTCACAGACACTTGTCTCAGCGGCACTTTCCTCCCACGCCAGCAGCGGTTCCAGAGCCGAGCACACCGATTGGAGGAAGGAAAGAAAAGGCCGCGCCGTGCATAGAGTTGGCCCTGCTGCGACACGTGCGTCACACCACACCGAGAAACACACTCCCCGGCATTGGTGCCGTTCCTTCTCCCGTACTGTTTGCCCGATGCGCCGCTTCGTGCTCCGCCACACTACATTCCTAGCGCCGGCCAAGGTGTGCGCCGAGTCCCATCGGTTCGCCGGAACCGCCCACCCACCATCTGCCATGACGACCACTCAAGGCAACCACGTCGCACACGGAACAAAGATCAGTGCTGGGGAACTGGCGATGCCGACCTCTGCTCCACGGGGGACGCAGCTCTCCGCGCGCCACATCGCCACGGAAGCCCTGCAGATGAAGAAACTGCACCAGGAGCGCGGCGGTAACCCAATGCTGGCGCAGCAGGCACGCCGGGTTCTGTTCGCGACGTCGATCTCAGGACAGCACATTGACGCTCGCTCTGTGGCGCTGCTGCTGAACACAGCAGTTTACTTTGGTATGGAGAGTGACGCGAGAGTTGTGCGGGAGTGTATCGACTACTGCTTGAAGAACGACAAGTTCATCACCCTCGACATTCTGCCGATTGTTGTGACAGCGTGCGCTACGCTGAAGTCTCGAGACGCCCGCGAGGTTATTGAGATGCAGGCGATCAAGGCGACCAAAAATGCGAAATATCTCGATGCGAAAGGCGTCACCAACATTATAAGCGCCTTCTCCAAGACGGGGATCCATCACGAGAAGATGTTCGGCCTACTCTCTAAGCGAGTGCAGACACTGGCGCGGGTGGGCGAGTTCGAGGCGGCGCACTTGGTCATCTTGGCGAATGCGTTCGCCCGCCTCCGGTTCCGCGACAAGTTCGTGTTCGGCAGCATCGCGAGGCGGGCGATGTCTCTGCGGGAGCGCGTCACGGTGAACGAGCTGGTGCCGCTCATCGTGTCCTTCTCCAAAGCAGGCCTCAAGGACGCGAAGCTCAGCAAACGCTTCGCTAGTAAAGCAATGGAGTACGTGGACCAAATGAATGCGGATCAGGTGGCGCAGATGTTCCAGGCATTCGCGTACTTCGGCATACGGTACGACCAGCTCTTTGGCATCTTAACCAATAGGGCCGTAGAACTGATCGATGAGTTCAACGCACAGCTCATCAGCACCACCCTTGGTGCTTTTCAACGCATCGGCATCAATAATCCAGAGCTGTTCGACAACCTTGCCGAGCGCGCCTTAGCGGTGGTGCAGGACCACGATGCAAAAGATATTTCAAAGACGGTGACGGCTCTGGCGCACTTTGGACTGAAGGACGAGGAGCTGTTTAAGCGACTAGCGTCACACGCGGCGGCCATTGCGGATGATTTTGATGCCCTGGGGCTGGTCAACACGGTCCACGCGTTTGCCCGGACTAATTTCCTACAGGAAGATATGGCGGTGGCGCTCTCGGAACGCAGTTGTCACCTCTGCCGCCACCTCGACGCTGGCGAGGTGCGCAGGTTGCTTTGGGCTCTGGGGAAGTTTCAGATTCGGGACCCCCGCATTCTCACCCCCGTGTTTAACCGCTGCCTCGCCCTCCACGCTGACTTCTTCGCGGACCCGACGGGCAGCGAAGAGATTGAGGAGATCTTCGACGCCTACGGCCCGAATTTCTGTCCACCGCTCTACCAGCTCTACCTTTCTCGAGGAAGTGCCACAGCGTAATGCTCTCTCCATCTCCAGAGTACGTTCACAGATGCATGATCGGCGTGGAGGCCCGAGTTGGGCAGCCGTATCTCAATTGTTTTACAAACACACCTCAATTTGTTCACACAAGGAGCTCGTACTCCCCCACGCTTGCTGTTCGAGGGTCCACGTGGGGCACGGCAGAGGACCTGCCCACTCCTATTGGTTGTGGCGCCCAGCCTCGCCTACAGGCTTTGATTCCATCAAAGCAACATATAGCTAAACCATCTACTTCTTTACACGCTGTTCGGTTCCATAGTGTAGGAAGGCCGTGCTTCCTCGGGAGTAGCGGTGAAACCGCAATCTCTGTACGCCGCATTCTCATGAAAAGCCCTTGAAGATCCCACATTGTTTTCCTTTTCCTCTCTCTATCTCTCTATTTCTCTATTTCGGCCGTTTTGGTACTCGCGTGCTCACTTAGACTACTCCAAATGGACACCTTCTCATCCGTTATTGCAGTGGACGGCGTACAGGAGAATGAGAGCATCTGTCCCTCCCTCCCTCTTAAGCAGCGGCTCATCGGCTTTGCTGCGTGCTTTCTTTTAGGACTTGTTTTGAATGTATTCAGCTGGGTGTCCGTCTTCTTTGGGAACTATGCTAGCTTCGGCCTCCTTTTCACTCTGGGGAACATTTCTGCCATCGCGGGCTCTCTCTTTCTCGCTGGTCCAATGAAGCAGGCGAAGCGGATGTTCAGCGAATCCCGCTGGATCGCCACAACGGTGTACGTTGTCAGTCTCGTCGCCACCATCCTCGTTGCGGTACTGCTTCACAACGGTTTCTTGGTGATTATCTGCTCCATTATACAGTGGGGGGGCGATGTGGTGGTACTTCCTCTCATACATTCCCGGCGCCAGAGAGTGCATCAAGGGCGTTATGGCCGCCAAATTCGGAGGTTGAGAACCATCAAATAAAGTAATATATATATATATATATATATATATATATATATATAGTGCCCTTCTTCCCGCTAATCCTGCGCCATAGGCCATAGCGAAGTGGTGGCTGCGTAGGATTGCACCCACCGAAACCGACCGGCCAAAGAGCGCAGATAGGAACTAGTATACTTATTCGAGGAACGCAATAGAGACGGTGTGCTCGACTCTCTGCGTAGCCGATTAAAAAAACTCTGATGCAGCCTTGTGTCTGCGGTCTGTACCGTTTGCAGACGATTGAATGGTTAGCAGCGAATAATGAGCCCTAGCTCAAACACCGGTAGAGGTCTGCGCCTCACACAGCGCACAGCTGCGCTCAAACTTTGCCTCTTCTTTCCACTGGTGATGGCCGTCGAGTTTCTTTTTTTCCTTTTTTTTTTTTAATAACCCCGAGTTTTTATAAATTATTTTCCCAGTAATTAGTCGACAATACTGTTTGAAGTTGGAGTGTTGGAAGACAAGGTTGAGCTTTAATAGTTTTTGTTCGTGTGCTACTGCGGTAATCGATGGGAGCAAGATCGAAGCGTATCAAACCAAAAGGCCGGCGCCAGAGCGGCCACGAGGATGACGGCTCTGCTGCTGCGGCGGAGGTGGGCGTGACGACGCACCTGCCTCGCTGCGTTTCCCTCCTTCAGTCCGCCAGCTACGCAGATCTCGCGGAGGCGTGCGGCGACCTGACCTTCTACGCTACACAAGCCAAGCAGCACGGAGCACTACTTGGTGCAGGGGTGCCGCAACGACTGGCGGAGCTGCTTGCCCCCCCTCCTCTGGACCCCTCCAGCGCCGCGGCGGACCCACTCCCGCGCCGACTGCACCAGGGCATTGTGAACATGCAGGTCTCAGCCGCCGAGGCACTGATTAACTGTATTACCAACAGCTCGTGCGATGAGGCAGTCGATGCACTGGCCTCCCACCAAGGCTTCGCAGACACCGCTGGCCAACCCGTGGCGTACGGCTCTCTGTTGCTGGGAAAAATACTGCAGACGTGGAGCCTAGTAGCGGAGGCGCGCCGCTTCGTGCCGCAAGACGAGGCTGGGCTTGCCAGTTTCTATGGGGGGAGCGCAGCCGACGACGACGACGACGATAACGAGGATGCCGACGGCCGCAGCGCATCCAGCTCACGCCGGACCATCCGGCTCTATTTTACACTGCTGCATCTCCACGAGCAGCTCTTACGACTTGCCGATGTGAGCGCCGATGGCTGCGAGGCCGTGGCCGCTGCGTTCTCTACCCCTCCCGCAGCCGCGGCGCTGCTTCAGCAGCTGGAGGATACGACAACCACGGCCTGGACGGCGGTGCAGCGCGAGCCGCTCTGTACCGGGGATGCCAGCAGCGCATTTTTGCAGCAGGAGGCGGGTCTACATGCTCACGTTGCCGCAGCGGTGGCCGACGCCCTCCAGACGCTGAGTGCCGACAATCCGGGACTTGCCGCCTGTTTCACTTGCCTCGTGCCGGAGGGGGCGGAGAGCAGCGGGGTGACCCCCCGACAGAAGGGTTGGCTGGACCAACTCGTCAACGGTTCCAGCCACCTCGAGTGGCTTCAGGCTCAACCAACGGAGCTGGCTGTGCCCCACGAGGGAGGGCACCGACTAGAGCTCGAACGGCTCTGCGTGGTGCATCAGCTGCTTCACTCGACTCTAGCCGTTCAGGCGATGCTAGTCAACTTGTTCCCATCCGCGGAGAACGTGCGGAGGGTGCTGCCCCTCACCGTGCAGGTCCTGTCGACGTTCAAGCCCATTCGCCAGTGGCGCCACGCGCTGCCCTTCCTGCAGGCCTCCTGTGGTCTCGAGGAGGAGGCACGAGCCGGCATCGTGCGGCTTACAACCGGCCGGCTGCGCTGTGCGAAAACGGCTATTGAAGTTCTCAACTCCTGCGTGGCCTTCATTTGCGAGGGCAATGCCGACGGCGTGGAGGATGAGGTTGGTTTCGGGAAGAATCCCCTCGCAGCTGTGCTCTTCGAGACCAACGCGCTGCACGTATTCGGGAGTGTGCTGAAAGACGCCCTGTGGTTGTCCGAGGAAGATCCCGCCGGGGACCTGAACGTTCTGCGCAGCGGAGAGCAGCGGGCCCTGCGACTCGCTGCCCAGTCGAACTCGGAGGTGACCACCATGCAGTTTGTCATCTTGTCGACGGAGGTCGGGGTGTGGAACCTCGCAAGCTCGCTGCTCCTCATGGTGGCCGCGGAGTCGCTGGGAGAAACACCAGCGATCTGGCGGGCAATGATCTCCGCCGTACAGAACCGCAGCGAACTCCTTCGACTGGCATACCTCGCCGATGCAGCGCACGCAGCAGCCCCGCAGCCCAGCTCGACCCCCGAGGCGCTAGTGCACAGCGTGGCGACGGAGTCACCGGCCGCGCGGCATCTGCTGTGGCTGCAGATCAAAGCCCTCGTTCAGATTCTGTGGACGCTGGGGCGAAAACAATCCAATTCGCAGGGAACGTACTTCGCTGCAAATTTTCTGGGAGCCGTTCCGGCGGATGTGGATCTATTGACTCGCCTCGCCTGGGAGAAGGAGTGCCCCCCAGCTGTGACTCAGGCCTGTGTCGCCGCAGTGGGGTTTATCTGTTGCTCCTTCCAGACATCAGAGGCGGCAGCGGTGGCAGCGAGGTTCGCCTCCGCCATATTGCAGAATGCCGGGGGCGCGGTGCCCCTTTCGGATCTAGAGGGTGGCGTGCTGCGTACGGGGATGCCGACGACACCAAAAGAGCGACAAACGTGGCTGGCGCGGCTGCAGAGGGCGGATACGTGGGTGGATACGCGGTGCGAGGCAGCCAACACCCTCATCGATATGTTCTCCGACGAGAGATATGATACCGATGTGTATCTTCCGCTGAACCAGCAGCGCGTACTCATTAACTTTCACCAGCAGTTGCGCCCCCACCTTGGGGCGCGGCAGCGCGTTGCCAAGGAGTTGTGGAAGAACTACAGAGTGGAGGCACCTCCCATTCGAATCGACTGGTGGGCTGAGGTAGATGAGAATCTTGAAGGCTTCATCTCGTACAAGAAGCAGAACACTCGGGCGTGAGCCCATAGCATTTTCGCTTTAAAGTTTATCTAAGCCATCAACGTGTAACTCGGTAAGAAGTAAACGAATTAACCAAATTCTGAAGGGCCCAAGGGGATAAATGGCAGTTGCGTATGGGCACTCATAAATCGCTATGATTGTGGGTGTGGATCCAGCCCACTCCCTATACATACAACATGCATACAACATACATACATACAACAATATATCTTGTTTTCTCTTCTTCTTCTTCTTCACTTTTTTCTTCCTCTGTGTCCTTTTCACCAGCATCTCCGCCTTCATTGCATTGACCACAGTGATGCCTTGCCCAGAGAAGAGTCCGTATCCTGAGCCAGTTCTGCTCGGCGTTATTGGGGGGAGCGGCGTGGGCAAGCTGGATTGCCTCCAGGACGCTCAGCAGCTTGACCTGGTGACACCGTTCGGGAAGCCCAGCGCTCCTATCACGGTGGCGAAAGTTTCCGGCTTCGCGTGCGCCTTTCTTCCCCGCCACGGCACCAACTACAACATCCTGCCCAGCGAAGTGAACAACGCAGCCAATATTTACGCTTTCAAGATGCTCGGCGTCCGGTACGTGTTGGCCATTAACGCCGTGGGGTCGCTCTCGGCGGACTACCGTCCCGGGGATCTTGTCCTTGTCGACCAGCTCATCGACAAGACGTTCCGCCGCCGGACCACATTCTTCGGCGACGGCGTTGTGGCGTTTACAGACTTCGCCTTTCCCTTCTCTACGCAGTTCCGCGACATCGCGTTTAATGCCATGACGGCCGTGTTCCCTGAAGCTTCTTCCGGCGCCTTCAAGATCCACAAGGCGGCTACCATTGTCACCATGGAAGGCCCCCAGTTCAGCACCAAGGCCGAGTCCTTGGCGAACAAGGCAGCCGGGGGGCATCTCATCGGGATGACTACCGCCCCCGAGGCCAAGCTCGCCCGCGAGGCGGAGATGGCCTACTGCACCGTCGCCATGGTGACCGACATGGATGCCTGGTCCGACGAACCGCACGTGGATGTTTCCCAGGTGATGGCGACGATGGCCGCAAACTCCTCCAAGGCACAGAAATTCCCGCCCGCGATCATCGGCGCGATTCAGAAGAACCTTTTCGAAGATCCGGCGCACAACGCCCTCAAGTTTGCCGTGATGACGAAGCCAGAAATCATTCCGAGAGAGACCAAGGAGAAGCTCTACCACCTACTCGGCGCTAAATACGAGCAATTCCGTGTGTGAGTAGGAATCGACGCGCCTGCCTTCACGACCACCGTTCTGTTCCGGTGGTGGTCCTCTCTCCTCCACCATTTTTTAAGCAGCGGATAACGATAAATACCCCCCGAAACATGCGAAGGGGTAACCCAGCGAGTAAGGATCTCCACGCGACTCACACTGGATTGGGTTGAGCTGCGCTGCGTACTATCGGATTCGATCCTTTGCTGTGAGCCTCATTTACATGAAAGATCTCCTCCCGGCCCACACCATTGCTTTCTCATCTAGTAGAAGTGCGACTAGGCGTACCACCCTTCTAAATCTAGGTCTAGGTCTAGACGCGACGTGCAGCCAAGTGAAGGGCTGTCTATGTCTTGCCTCAGCCAACCCTCAAGCTGTCTCCTGCCCCAGCGCGACACTGCGCTGGGGCAGGAGCCGAGAAGAGCCCAGCCACACACCGGCGCTGCATTCCACATCGCCACCGCCTCCGATGCCGATGACGGGTTAGTGTGGGAGGCAGCGGACAATGGCCCCGCGACACTGTTGCTCCCCCCGTACAGCGTACCACAGCGGTGCTTTTCTGTGGGGCGTCTTCGTCTCAGCCCGTCGTGGCACCGTCGAGCGAAGACCGACGTGCCCTTCACGGACTACAGCACTAAGCCATGCCCACTGCGCGTGTGCTGGGAGGTGGTGCGGCCAGTTCACCCACATAGTTCTCCACAGATTGTGCTGGCCCGCTGGCCCGCAGACGCGACACGCTGCCGACGGCGCCTCGAAACGGTGCTGTCGGCCAGCCGACTGCAGTTTATGGCGGACCCAGACCCCAAAGCAGATCTGGACGTACCGACGCGTACACCCGACGCCCCTCCGACGGGAGAAACTCTCTATTGGCCTGCGGCGATCAGAGACTGCAAGGGTGTGCTGGAAGGGCCCCTCTTCCAGCCCAGCGGTCCTGCGCTCTCTGATCTGCTTCTGGTGGAGTGGGACGTGGTGCGGGCTGCTGCCGAGCAGGCCCCCATGAGAATAACGCTAGACGTGCTATTCGCCGCCGACGAGGTCACCGAGGCGATTGACCTCTCTCTTACCCCGCTGGACAACACGCCGCTGCCGGGAAGCTTTCCGGACGTGGTCTCCTGCTGGAATGCATCGCTGGAAGGTCGGGATGGCGCCGACGCACCACCCTTTGCAGTGCTGCGGCGCCCACCATGGCTTCAATCGGGCCCTCATCGTCTCAACGACATGCTAGCGGGACCCATTTGCCAGTCGCAGTGCGCTGCGCTGCTCCAACCGTCACCGGCGGTTGTGGCGGCCTGCCGTGCGGGGGCGATCGCTGCCGTCCGCTGCCGATGGGAGGCCGTGCGAGCCAGCCGCGGCGTCGGCCGCAGGGTACTCGAAGCCGCTGCTCTTCGCCTCTCTAGGATAGAGGGGGACTGTCAGCCCTCCGAGCGGCCCCCAAGACCTCCTCCCGCCCCACAGGATGACGGGCTGGTGCCCTCCCGCCCGCCACGCCTTCAGACCTCTGCTCAGTTGGCGGCACATGCCGCAGCCGCAGACGTTATGCACGGAGAAGGTGCCACTCCCATACACAGTGTTGCAGCCCACCCTCCGCACCAACTTTCATTCCCACAAACGCCTGTGGGAACCTCGGGACAGCTCTGGTCATCCGCCGCGGTGTCACCCTCTCCGCGAGCACCCAGCGTGGTAGCTGGCCCAGCACCGGCACCCAGCGCGGTACCGACTGGCTTGCCCCAGCGTCAGAGCGCGCCGCAGTGGAGCCGAGAGGATCTCAATCGAATGGACAGTCCGGGAGCGGCGTGGGGCCGCACAACCGGCTCGGCGTCGACCCTGTCTGCCGACTCCCGAGAGAGCTCGTGCTGCTCGCATGCATCACACAGCCGGGAACGCCAGTCACACGGAAGCCTCGAGGGCTCGCTGGTGAGAGGTAGCTTTACGAAGCCAATTGCACGTGGCGGTACCAGTAGCGCCTGGAATCCGCGAAAGCCCTCGTCGCTTGGGGCGACGCGCGGCGTCAGCTGCTACGGAAAGGGCTGAGAGAAGTGGCGCGAAACCGCTGTGACAATTTAGAATGTCTTCTCTGAATTGATTTTTTTATTTTATTATTTCCCCGTCTGGGCGGCGACCGGCTCCCTTTCACATTTGACATTAGAGTAGAAATCTATTAGAGTTGAAATCAATGAAAGTTCAAAAAGTTCCAATGAAGGCGAGAGAGATCGGCTACGGAGTCGCCATTCGCTGTTGGATCGGGTGGAGGCACCGCCCCACCGCTGCACGCAGCCGCTGCTACTCACTTTGTTTGCTACTTTATTCTTTCTCTCTCCTTTCGCTTCTCGCTAACGGGGCACTGGCGTACGGCTGGTGACCTTCTCCTTAGCTTCATCGACCCGCTCTATCTGCCTTCAAGATATAAATAATTATCAGCATATCGGGCTTATTTTTATTCTCTCAGCTGCATCCAGGACCTTGTACCGTTCATGGCTTCGGACGCTGCGGTTGCTGACGGTGCGGCCATGGAACAGGCACACACCAACGGCCACCTGCTCTATCACCACGCTCTTATTCCCTCTCAGCAGGTCCTCCACGCCGTTGAGGGTAGCTTCACCTTGCCCAATGCTCACGACATGGTGCTCGTCCGGCACCGCACGCTGGAGCTCTGGACCCTCCACCCCCAGTCCGGCAGAATGGAGTGCGTCCACGCCACGCCGCTCTTTACGGATGTGTATGCCGCCGTCGCGGTGCCGACGGGTGTGACAACTCACAGGCGGCAGCGGCGCGCCGATTGGGGCGACGGCGTGGCTCGTGACGGCGTCGAGTACTTGGCAGTGACGAGCGAGACGGGGTACGCAACGCTCCTACGATACGAGCTCGAAACGCCGCCCGTACCCGCCAGAGTCCCTCTAGACGGCACTGACGCGACGGAACCTGGAACAACGGTTGTGGCGACGTCGCTGCGGGGGACCTTCATAAAGGTCAGCGAAGTGCTTCTGGGCCGCAGCGGCGCCAGGGTGGCCGTACCGGGGATGCGTATGACGGCCGACGAGCACGGCACCGCACTGTTCATCACAGCACTGATGCGATGCAAGGTGGTCGTTCCAGTGGAGCGCACTAACGTGGACGCGGCGGCGCTGCGTACCGTAGAGAACATGGAGGAGAGCGATGAAGACGACAGTAGCGAAGGCGAGGCTGAGGCGGCTGCCGTCATCTCCGTCGGGCGTAAGCGCCGCCGGCCCAGGCGGGCCAATGGGGTGATTACGCTGGGGAGCCCCATCGAGGTGCACCGCCAAACGGTGATCTACGCGGTGTGTGCGATACACTCAGGGGAAGGGGGGGAAACACTCTTCGCTGCGCTGGAGGAAGACATTGTTGAAGTGCGTGAGGAGGGCGGGGCCAACCAGCAGCAGAACCCGGACGGCGCCTTTGTGAGGGTCCCCGGTGCCGTTCCATCGAGAAGAAAGGCGCTGGTCGTGTACTCCTACGCAGCATCGCTGCGGCAGGTGCAGCGCACGCAGCTCATGTACCCCCCACCTACAGCGCACCGCCTTATCTCCCTTCCAGCGGCCCCATGCGGCCCGGGGGGCGTGCTAGTGTGCACCGACGTCGAGATGATGTGGTACGACTTGTCTTCCGCTGGCGACCTCGCAGCAGGTCTGCATGGCGGCAGCACCGGCGTCTTCCGCTGCTCCACAGCGTTTCCGCGGCGCGACGACTTCCCCGAAACGGCGTACGACCCGAGCATCGTTGCCCACGCACTAACGTCGGTGGCCGGGAACTACTTTCTGCTGGTTCAGGACGAGCATGGAGATCTTTACCGGGTGTCCATCTCGGCAAGCGGTGTCAAGGCAGCAAAGGACGCATGGAAGACACAGCGCGAGCGCACCAACATGGGCACCGCTGCGGCCGCCGTCCGCACCCCGCTCGCTGTGCATTACTACGAGACCATACCGCCGTCGAAGACCATGGCGCTGTTCCGCAGGGGATTCCTATTCGCCGCTTCCGACGGCGGCCCCACACATGTCTTGTACCGGGTGAAGGACGGGTACACGAGCGAAAAGGACTACATTATTAAGCGCATCAAGGCCACCACAGATCACAAAGGGCCTGGGGGTAGGCTCCCCCTTCCTCCGCCAAGCGCCGTGAACAAGCTTCCCCCCGCCCCAACCGCGTCCCGTACTATCTCAACCTTCGAGCCACATAAACAGCTCCAACACCTCGACGCCATGCAGGAGATGCCCAACACACCGCCTATCACCGCAATGAACGCTGTCATTCCTGGGGACGGCGGGGGCACCACCGGCACCGCGCAGCAGCAGCAGGTGCAAATAACTGCCGCGTGCGGCAGAGGCCCGATGAGTACTCTAGTGCAGGCACGCTACGGCCATGCGACGCGACAGATGAACTGTGTGCGGCTACCTACGGCGTACATCAGCATCGTTCCACTGAGCTCTGCCACGGCACTGTGCGAGTATCGGGCGCTGCAAGAGAACGTCGCAGAGCAGGCTGCCATGGCACAGCGCGAGACGGCGGCCGCCGGCACCAAGGGGCCTGTCAGCGCAACGCTCCGTCGACTGGCGGCGGTGGCCAGCCAATACAGCATAGAGACCGATCGGGTGCTCGTCTCCACCCTAAAGGCGACTGCCGTCTACCGCATCGGCCAGCAGGTGGAGCTCGACTCTGAAACTATGTTCGAGCGAGGGGAACGCACCCTGGCCGCCTGCACGCTGCAGGATGGCAAAGGATACCTTCAAGTCACTGTCCAGGGAATACATGTGGTGCCAGCCTCACATATTACAGGGGCATCCCCGGAGAGGTGGACAGACCCAAAGAACAGAACCATCCTAGCTGCCGCCGCGGCCCCCTACGGCGCAGTTGTCGCTTTTGCTGGCGGCGGTATCGCCTCGTTCGACTTGAATCACGGCGGGGCGGCGCTCGCCCAGCGGGACGCGCAGCCGGCGGTGCGGGCCACCGCTGTTGCGCTCCTCCAGCCACCCGCCAGCGTCCTCACCAGCGATGTTTACGCCGAGCTCCGAGCACTGCTTTTCCATCAGAGCCTCAGTACGAGGGAACGCAATTACCCAGAGCTGGCAGCCGTCGCAACAACCTCCCGAGAAGTGCTCCTCCTCATGCCGCGCTCCCTACATAAACCCCTTGACATCATTCAAAGCCGCGCCGGCATTCCGGGCCACTGCGAGATCCGCTCGGTGCTGCTTACCTACCTCGCGGAGCATGCGGGGGAGGACCCCCTGGCCTCCCGCACGCGTCGCCCGGACGCCGAGCGGCGGCTGTTTTGCTTTGTTGGGTACACCGACGGAATCTTGGTGCGTTGCGAAGTGGACCGCTCCACCGGCAAGGTGGCGGAGCGCCAGGAGCTCGTGTGCGGCTCGCAGCCGTGCCAAATGATAGCGGGCGACGGAGAGACGATGTGTTACGTGCAGTGCGGCCAGCAGTGTTGGCGCTGCAGCATTCGATCAGGGGTGCCAAAGGTTACACCGTGGCGGTTTCCTTCGCGGCAGACCGCTTTCGCCAGATTTGCAATGCCATCGAGACCGCAGCACGACGACGGCGACAGCGAGGCGATTCGTCTTGGGGCGGTCCACCCGCAGGAGGAGGCGGTGATATCCCTTCGCGACCGAGAGCTGCTTCTCTTTGCTGCACAGCACGCGGGGAGCGGGCCGAACGCGTCGCTGGAGTACAGCCTGGTGGCCCACTCGCTCCCCCTCGCGGGCCGCCGCATCGTGCGTCACCCTACCCGCCCGAGCTTCCTTCTCGTTGCCGGCACGGAGCACCGCGGGTACAGCAGGTCGGCTATGCAGCAGCGGACCGCCGAGGACAAACCGCCCGTCTACGCCGTCGGACAGCGGAGGTCGCTGCACAAGCCGGGACAGTACAACAGCACGCTGCAGTTCTTTCACGAGGAGAGCAACGCGCTGCTTCCCCCGTACCTTCTTCCAGATGGCGATGCCATCATGTCCATCACGTCCGGCAGCTTCACCGCTGCAATGGGGAAGGAACCCATTATTGTCGCCGGGGTGGCGTCGCGCTTCACGCATGGCGACCTGTGCGGCGCGGCCCCGAGCTACAGGGAGGGCTCCCTCCGAGCCTTTCGCAGCGTGCCCGTGGGCGGGGGAGAGGCCAACGAGCTGCGGCTAGAGCCGCTGCACAGCACGCTGCTGCAATCGCCCGGGTCGGACGCGGATGCTGACTACGCCTCGGCGCTGCATGTGTGCGAGGAGGTGGGCCTGCTGATCGTCGGCCTCGGGCGAGCCAACGGGCTGCGGCTCTACTCCTGCGGCCGAAACCAGTTCCTCCTCAAGCGGAGGCTGAAGAACGTTCCCGCGCGCATCACCGCTCTGGACGTCATCTTTCGCGCTCCCCCGACTATTGGGGCCGCTCGCTCCTTCTTCGTTCGGGGATTGTACCAGTGCCCCCCAGACAACGCCGAGACGCGGCGACGGGTTTCAGAGAAGCAGATGCTCGTGGTGTGTGGCACCGACGCGGACTCCGTCTTCATTGCCGCTCTGCAGCCAGAAAGCACGTACTTCCTGATGATCGTCGCGAGAGATACCGTGCCCCGGCGACTCACGTGCATGACTGTCATTGATGAGCAGACCATCGCCGTTGCAGATCGGTTTGGCTCTGTGGCGTTCCTGCAGATTCCTCCAACGGCGCGCACCACCTTCGCCGAGCCGGTGGAGGTCCTGACGGAGGCGGAGCTGACCGCCATTTCGGAGCATGCTGGGCGGGAGCAGCTCCTCGAAGAAGTCGCCTCCCACCACACCGGGCAGCTCGTGACCTCCATACAGGTCCAGTCGTACGACCCCAGCGGCGGCGCGGACCCAACGGTCGCTACCCGGATCGTCTTGTACGGGACGAGTCTCGGGGCGGTCGGGTGCTACACCCCCTTCGTCGCCGAGGCTGACGGGGCGCTGGCGGCCTACGCCCGACCACTGCTGCGCGACGAGGTGCGACTGCTTCTGCACCCCGGGGAGGGCCGCCTGCCCTTCCACTGGACACAGCACCGCGGCCAGGGGCACAACGTGGTGGAGGGGGAGTGGCTCGAGGCGTTCCGCCAGACAGGTAGCACTATCTTTCCGGCAGCTGCCAAGGAAGACATCGAGGCCCAGCTCAACCGCATCCGGGCCACGGAGCGACAGCGGCGGGCGCAACTGCAGCTACCGCCACGCGTCCTCCCCACCCTGGACGAACTAGTGGCCAAACAGCGCGCGCTCTCGACTCTGCCGTTGTAGCATTATATCCTTTCCTTCCCCTGACCAACAATGAGTTGCCAGCAGGCACGTGGCAGCCCTACGAGAGAGCTGGTTTGCCCTCCAAACGCTAGAACGATTCTTGTCGGCCTGTCTCTCTGTAGGCGCCGAAGTGCTCCCATCCTTCTCGCTCCCTTCCTTCTCCACCGCCATGTAGGTACACGCTAGGCTTGCGCCAGAACTGCAGTAGACCCCTCACCACTATCTCTCCCATCCTCTGTTGCGTCATCCATGTGCTGCGCGGCTGCTGCGGGGACCATGATACGGCGCCTCTCTTGCTCTATTTACGCTCGCCCCTGGACGTGTCGAAGGATGGCTACAAGCCTATCGCGCCCGCGCTGCTCTGCCGCCCCTCTCTTTGACGTGGAGGACCTGCTGCATGAACATGTGGCGCGGGGCTCCCAGCCTTCCCTCCGTGGCCCCGGCTTCGAATCCCTTGGGGCGGTGGAGGAGGATCTGGTGTTGGGAGTATCGGATGCGGAAGTGACGAATGCCCCACTCCCCGCGCTTTTCTCCACCGAATCGCCGCTGCCGTGCGTCTCGCACGATATTACCCGCCACAGCGATCTGATGTCTGCCGGCGTGGAAGAGGATTTCCTTGACGCACCCGGCCCCGCCCCGGTGGAGGATGACAGTGCGCCAGCGGGGGACGAGCTGGATGCCTTCATGGGGGATGAAGTGGAGGCGTTGCTGAGCCGGGAGACGCCGCTGGAGATGATGTGGCTGCCATCGGATAGGGATCCCAGGGAAGAAGGTCCACCGGGCACCTCTGCTCCTGGCGCGACGTTCGACCGCTGCACTGTATCCGCAGAGATGGAGAGCCTAGGAGAACGGTTGCCGTCGCGCACCTCGCTGGGCAGCAGCGCTACGAATACAGCTTACGGACAATTTAAAGATGGCTAACAACACGCATCTACAGCTCCCTTTTTGGATGTACTATAAGAGTGGCCGGGACCGCAGAGACCCACCGCTACGGAGAGACATGCGCCACCTGTCGTTGACTTCACCCGCTTCTCTCCTTCTTCTTTCTCATCCCACGCTACAGCCGAGGTCTGTAGGCATATCTACTTCCACTCTCATATCTCTCGCCATGCAGCGCATCACCCTGGCACAGATGCGGAGAGCAATACGCCCCCCCGCGACCCTCGCTAGCACGTACTTCTTTGCTCAGCGTCGGCCCGTTCAGTTCGAACAAACAAGCCAAACAGTCGGCGCCGTCGGTAACAGAAAGAAGCAAGCGGCCGCGGTCAAGTGGGTGACCAAGAGTACTAAGGACTACATGAAGGAGGGGGACACCGCGGCAACACACGCCGCATCGAGCCTTCTTGCTGAACACCGCAGCGGCAGCCGGTCGCTGGATGAGCGTGAGCGGGCCACAGAGATTCGAGATGCGGCGGAGGCTCGGGTGGAGCAGGAGCTCATGCGCTTCAAGGAGGAGAAGGGGCGGCGATGGTCAAAAGGCATTGGCTTCTTCAAACGCCAGGGAAAGTCTTTCATGATTGTTTACACAGTCGCTTATGTCGGCACTTTCCTTCTTCTCTATTTGGGTTTCGCCACTGATTTTCTCAAGAAGGAAGCTGCATTCGAATACATGTTCTTCTTCCTGGGACGATACGTGGACAAGGACGCCTTTTATGCCCGCATTGAGGCCTGGGACGATAAGATTAACCTTGGCTTTGCCTTCGTTATTAACGAGATGCTCGAACTTGTTCGCTTTCCGCTCGTAATGTTCCTGTTCTACCAGCTGCGACCACTTTTTGGCCGCTCACACCGCGGCATGCGAAAGTCGATGTTTCGTATGAATGCCGCGGAGTCGTAGTTCGAAGCGATTCCGCCCGTCATGCATGCAGCACACGCCTTCATTAATCAGCGATGGCCCCTTTCCCATTAACGTGCCGCAGTTTCTCCCAGGATAGGGGTTGGAGGAGTGCACGACGGCACCCTAAATGACATCTATTCTTCCGTTTCGTGGTGGCTGTCAGAATAATGCGTAGGCGTTGCGTCTCTATCATGTGCAGCAGAAAGTAGCTGCATCTATTCAGAGTCAATTACATGCTGAATGCATTGCAATCGGATCTAATTGCTTCTCTTTTTTTCTTCCTTTTTTTGTTGTCGAAGGTGTTCTAGCACTACAGTAGTAACCGACTCTCTGCCCACTGCTGTCGCATTGAAGTGTATTGCTGTGAGAAGGGAAAGCTTCATTTTCTTTGTAGTTTCGTTTCGGTGTATCGCCATTCATTTCCTTTCATTGAAGTACGTTCACCATGTTTGAGTCCCGAGGAAAAGTTGTGAGTGGCAAGAGGTATGCCACCGAGCAGGGAGGCAGGGACCGGGTGCTGTTTTTCCATCGCCCGGCGCTGCCAGACGGCGATCTGCCCAATGACACGGCGCTCTTGCACTTCGCTACAACCATGCCGCCGTCCGCACTCAATCGCCCGCCGTCACAAACCATCACTGGAAAGAAACGGCAGCATCACCTACCAAAGATGGCCTCGACCGCTGAGGAGGCCGCACTGCGCTACGACGCGAAGACGAGGGATGCAGGGAACCAAACCGAGTACCGTGAGAACGACACGCAGACGAACCCATACACCCCCAGCTACTACATTCCAGACGGGATCCCCGACCCGGAGATATTGGCGCTGCAAGGCCTGACGTGGGGGGACGGGCTGCCGGCCGGCGTGGAGGAGGTGGAGCTGATTCAGCGCCTGCGCCGCCGCCGCGAGGTGGAGAGCCGGCTCCCGCAGGGCAACGACCACGAAACCATCGAACGCCGCATGAAAATTCTGCATGAGCTGGAGGAAGAAGAGTGGCGAGATCGGGAGCAGCACGTCGAGAAGCTGCAGCAGCGTCGTCTGGAGAGCATAGAGCAGGCGCTGCGGGAGCGCGAAGCGGATCGTGAGCGCCTCAACGAGGAGCGACTGAATCGGATTCGCAACAACTTCATCGCCAGCCTCCGCACGAAGCTGGAAAACACGGAGTCGAAGCGAATGGCAGTGTCGCGCCGGGCCGTGGATCAGAAGCTTTCCTACGGCGCCACCCCTCGAAAGCCCATTTCCAGCATCGCAAAGAGCAAATCGGCGAGGCCGGACTTGATCGAGTCGTACGTGAAGTATGGCAGAGAGGCCGCTCCGCCGGACACTGGAGCGGACCAGCTGATGAAGAACAAGCGTCGCGCGGCGGACTACGATATTCGGCCTGCCCTGCTGGCGGAGCGCGATGGCGCGGAGGAGGTGGATAACCTGCGCGGCAAGAAAATTGAGAGAGTGAGGGAGAAGACGTTCGAGGTCCCCGACAACGAGGCGCTGCGAGGGCTGCCGTCGCTCTACCAACGCAGAGAGGCAGAGCGTGTGATCAACTCGCTGGAGTACGCCTGGGAGAAGATCCAGAAGGGCAAGTCTGTTGACAACGAGCCGGCACAACACGTGTTGGACCTCTACCGCGCGACCCCAAAGCTGCAGCGGCCGGACACGCCGGAACTAGAGCTGGCGACCGACCGCGAGGAAGAACAAGACGAAGCGTGCATTCTCTTGCAGCGCCTGCTCCGCGGCCGTGCTGTCCAAAACGACTTCTTCGAAGGCAAAGAGCGTTGCAGGGGCCTTATCGAGGAACTGCAGGCGGCCTCCAATGCCAAATACGCCGAGCGCAATCTCACCGAGATCAAGGAGCGCGAGGAGGTTGCCAAGAGGCAGGAATCCATGGTCTCCGCCGTCCTCGACGCTGCACAGGGCGACATCGTCAGCGACACCCTCGGGTACCTCTTCCAGGAGCTCTTCCGCCAGCAGGATATCAGCCGGCTCGAGGCACTGCGTACCGAGGCCGAGGACGTCAGAAAACAGCGCGAGGCGCTCGAGATATCTCGCCGCGAGCAGGAACGGGCCCAGCGCGACCGCGAGGAGGTTCAGTACGCCGCCTACGCCCGTGCCACAAACCTTTCGATCCAGTGCTTCTTACGAGATGTGTATTCCGCCGCAGTGGAGCGCACTGCGATGGAGGAAGCAGCAATGGCGGAGCGCAAGCGGCAGGAGGCGATCCCGGCCCCTGTGGACCCCGAATCCTCCATTGCCAAGGAGATCCTGGTCTGCGACATGCTGGACGGCTTTGTGCTGCCTGCTGCGGTGGATCTCATCGACCTGCGGCTCCACACACTGGACAAGATCGCTCCCGCTGCCGCTGCGCTGGAGGTAGTAGACAACAACCTCAATGGAGAGGAAGAAGAACTTCCAACCCCCCCGCAGTCCCGCGGCTCCACCCCCTCCCTCTCCGAGACCTAGCCGCCGTCTCGCCGCCCACGATGTCGAGGAGAAGTACGTATGGGGGCGGCCAAAAGAGTAATGGGAAGCCTACGCACCGGCGCCCAATGTACAAAACAGCAGCACGAAAGTACCGACTGAGTGATCGCATATGAGCAACACCCACCGATCAAGAGGTATATGCTCTGCCTTCGGCGTTATAGATTGTTTCTGATCCACCTAGCAACATAAACTGAAACTTTAGTGACCACTACCAATGAGATACGCGCTGTGTGTATGTTGAGTTTCTTGTATTCTCTACCTCTATGTAATTATCCATACTGTACTTCTCTTCTCCTCTCAGCGTCTTTACTTCAAGGGCAGATCCATCGAAGATCCGTTGGTGAAACAACGCAGGAGTCCACGCTGTCACCAGCGTCAACGCGGTAGAACAGAGGAACGGTGGGAGAAGAGGCTCGTGTGGATGCTGCGAAGTAAGTGATAGTTGTCTACACGGCTCATTTTTGTGCATCCCCGGAGCATGCACTACAGCGGAGAGTGGCGCCAAGGTACGCGGGTTCCGCGGCTGCGGTTCGGTTCTACCGCAGTCCGGACGCCACCCGCCCTGCCCCAACCCAGCGAACGGGCCGTTTCTTTGCCTGTGCCTTCGGAGTGGGGTCCGCCGCCAGACGCACCACCTCTGCCGAGTAGCCCTCTACGGCCTGATGTTCCCCACTCCGGGCTGGAATCACCGCCCTCTGCGGCGCAGCACAGTTCCTCCGTGCTGAACGGGGCAATGACGCCATCCCTCGCGGAGCCGGCAGTAACTCTCCTTCGAGAAAGTTCCAGTGCCTCGATGTCCACAGAGTGCGCTGAAAACCTCGCGCAGCACATCACCATCGATGCGGAGCCGGTCATCCCAGCACATATACTGCGCCGCCTTGAGAAGCCAACATTCCGTTGGCGGAAGCACCCCAGCCACATCATCGTGATGCTGCTACTGCAGCAACGCGGCCTGTATTACCCCAGATATCGTGACGTCTACGACTACCATATGGCCGAACTGTTCCTGCACTACATCGATATATGCCGCGAGGGCTCGTACTTTGTGCTCTACGCGAAGGGGTGCCGACCGAAGGAGCGCTTCTTTCGGGTGCGCATGTGCTCCACGAAGTGGTACGCGGAGACGGAGTCCTCGCTCCTGCCGTACCTGGTTGGAACGGTGCACAAGTCCGGCGCGACGATCGTTACCTCCCTTCCCCTGGATCAGCTCGTCGACGTGACGCTGGGGCCGGACGGGCCCGCCTTCCGCCCATTTCTGCTGAAGCACGATGCCATCCAAGGGTGCATGGATGTCAGCGGCCAGCGCGCTACATTTCCCACATCCGGAACATTTAGATTGCACTTCTTCAATCCCGAGACTCGGGCGTCGCAGACAATCGATCTGCTCACCTGCGACCCGGACGTGTACAGCATATGGACTAAAACGTTTCAAGGTGTGGTGAGCGTCAACTCCAGCGCCGTGGTGCAGGTCCCGTTTCAGTAGCGGCGCACGCACCGATTGGCTTTAGCAGATTTTCTGTCGGAACGACTCACGGACGACAACACAGCTTCCCTAAAGGATATGAGAGCCAGTGCCTGGGCGCCCATACAACAATAGGCCTCATTTTCAAAATCAACACGTTCTCTTCCTCTCTGTCTCCCCCCCCCTCTTTTTTTTTTTGTACTAACGTGCTTGTGTTGGGCACCGGAGACTGCCGGAAAGCTTCGAGGTGCAGTGCATCGAACTTCTGATTTCTCTCTTAGCGCAGAGCATACATAGACAACTGAAAGATGAACACAAGGCGAAAATTTCTGCAACCAAAGCCGGACGTTCCGTCCTCCCACTGGCACTTAATGAAGGAATCGTATCACGTGATATTTGTTCCCGAGTACCGGGATCACGTAGAATACTGGTACAACATGGGCGCCACAGGTGTCCAGCGCGACCTGTTTCGGGATATCTGCAAGGAGATTTATGCCCAGAACCCGGACGCAGCAGACCCGGACTACCCCTCCGAGTTCACCGCTTTGATGCATAAAGAAGAGGCGTACCTGATGCTGAAGAACTTCGGTCTTACACTCACCGACCTCGGCCAGCGAAAGGCACGTGTGTGGATTCTACATGTAGCGAACCGCCGTCGACGAGACAACTTCCGCGATGTGTTCACAGGGTGCCAGTCGATCTTCAAAAATATCTCGACGATGAAAACGGATTACGCGCCTCCGGAGGACTACCGGTACCCCGATAACAGAACATACTTCCATCGAGATGTGGACTGGACTAGTTTGAGAGGGCGCAACAACATTCAAAAGCTGAATGAGCAGCGTGAAAAGGAGGCCGGCTTGGAGCGCGAGATGAAACTGGAAGTAGGGCCACAGCGGCCACGATTCACCAAGCCGAAGAATCAGTTCGACGGTGTCAACGTGCTGAGTACGCTGGGGTACGGCGATATGTCTCCAGAAGAGGCCATCGCGCAGATGACGGCTCGACGCAATGCCCACCAGGAGTCGGAGAAGTACTACGTGGATAAGGATGGTTCCACTGTCTATCGGGCGGGAGTGCAGTACAAGGCTACCTCCAGCAAAGGCGAAGGCCGTAATCTCATTGGTGGGGTGATCACTGAGCCCATTGGAGAGTGGAAGGTGAAGGTGTGCGACTAGGTGTCGTGGTGTGGGCCTGCTGGCGAGAGTGGCCCCCATTACGTTATGTGTATTACAATTCCAACGGGTGCGGCTCGGATCATACCGACGCGCTCTACGTGGCATAGACAGTGAGCGGACTCCCTGGCAGAGGGGCCTCGCAACGACAAGACAATTTCGACCTTACGCTCCACACACACACACACACATGACTACGTGTGGTAAATGGTGAAGAGCTGTTGCGGCTGCTGCACAGGGTGTTATTGTTTTACTTGAGCGGTCTCACATGACGTAACATTTATCTTTATGTTTCGCTCTCTCTCTCTCTCGCGAACTTCTCTCTCTATCTCTACGCTTCTTCTGAGCGCTGCGGCCCGGCTACCCCCTCGTGCTCTACAGCACCATGGCAATTGAGGGTATTGTGTCGTATCGACTGCTGGGGAACGACCACCCCGCCGCCTCCGGCAAACACATGCAGCTGTCGTTCCCGGGGGAGTCGACCCTCGTCTCCACTGTGCTGGACATCATCATTCAGAAACACCACATCAACGAAGGCATGTACAAGTTGGTGATGACGCTTCTCCGCCCCAGCGATGGATCAGTGCCCCAATCGGTGCGCCTTACTCGCAACGATGTGCTGCGCAACTACGATCGAATAGAGATTGACATATCGAAGCGGAACTACACGGAGGAAGCGCGGCTTGATGCGGTCGCCGCTCGGCAGGAGGAGGTGGAGCCCGTGGTGGTGCTCAAGGATGTCCGACCGCCGACCGCACCGCGTCGGGCGAATAACGATGCCCTTCTCTATCAGCGCGCGGCAAACATTACGGCGAAGGCTCTTCCGCTACGGCTCTCCGCATCAAAGGTGAAAGAATCAGAAGAAGATGGTGTGTGCGTTTTATGCGACTTGCCGTTGATGAACCCCGCGCGATTACCGTGCTGCGGCCACATGGTGTGTAACAGCTGCAGAGACACAGCAGAGACGATGATGCCGTCTGGCTCCCAGTGTGCCGTGTGCGGGAACAACATCCAATCCAGTAGTGCCCAGTTGTCGAAGCTACAGCCCAAGGCCTCAAACGACATGGGAGGAGGGCAAGGACTAGACCTGCGAGATGGCGTCAAGAGCGAGGCGCCGGGGGAGATCAAGGCACACACCAAGCCCATGAGCACAAAGCTGGCCCTTGGCGGCCCAACAGTGCCAAACCAAGAACGCGCCGTGGAGGAGTTCACCGCGAAGCTGCGCGATTACTTGCACAACAGCCTTTCCATGCTTGACGCGGATACGACGACCCCACTTTCGGCTGCGTGCCGGCACAAGCGTCAGCGCAGCGAGGAGCTGACGGCGCTGGATCTGCTGGCAAAGGCAGGTACACTCGGCAGTCGGAAATACGGAGCACGCTGAGATGCGGAAGACGCGTGTGACGATGGGTTGGAAAGCAAACGTTTTCTTCTAGAGATCGACTCTAACACATGCTGCGTGCGATACACAGCAAAAGCCTTCTGTTATGATGTGGAAACGTATTACGTATCACGCTGATGTGTAAAGTTCACACTTGCTTCACTGGTGCTGCTCTGCTTGCTTCTTTTCTCTCTCTTCGCCGCTCTCTGCCAGCAACGCATCGCGGAGTCAATGAATATCCCTCTTCTGTGCCCCAGCACGGAGTGCCCGACAGAGGCAACTCTGTTCGGAACTGAACCGCCGCCCTCCTCTGCTTTCGTGTACGTCAATGATATGCTGCCGCTGTACGAGGAGCTCTTCACAGAGACGCAGGAGCTGAACGTCTGCATCACAACGTTCAACGTTGCCTGCAAGAAGCCACCGCTGCCCCTCACCGGCATTGCGGCGCTGAAGAACACCAAAACGGGGAAGCCGACGGATGTCATTGCACTTGCTTTTCAGGAGGTGGACATGAGCGCCTCCGCTCTCTTTCGCGAGGAGACGGAGGCCTCTCAGCCGTGGATCGCGGGGGCGAATGAGGCGCTTGGCGCCAACAGTCAGCCACGCGCAGATTCTCCATCGCCGTATTTCGCATTGCCACCAAAGCAAATGGTGGGACTACTGCTGTGCGTCTACGTGCGGCGAGAGCTGGTTGGCTTTATTCGAGAGTATAATATCGCGCTGGTCCCGACGGGGGCGCTGGGTAGCGTCGGAAACAAGGGGGCGGTGGGACTTCGCCTTGCGTTGCACCGCTCCTCCATCTGCTTTCTTTCGGCCCATTTGGCCGCAGGACAGAACAGCGTGTCAAAGAGGAATGCAAGCATCGAAACCATTCTTACCACGATGGACTTCAATGCTCTTAAGCGAGCAGAATACGAGCAGCTGCAGGGCAACAGTAACCCGATGCATGCGATGAGTCTACTGCCCCCTATTCGCCTTCGCGAACAGGATATTGTTATCATTGCTGGCGATCTGAACTACCGGCTCAACCTCACTTATGAGCAGTCGCTGCGTCTGACAGTACTCAAGCGGTACAAGGAGTTGCTGACACATGATCAACTCATTGCTGAGCTCAAAAACCGCCACACGCCGTGGTGGGGCTTCCGCGACCTGACACCTACGTTTCCACCAACTTACCGCTTCGACATTGGAACGAATGTATACGATACCAGTGAGAAGCACCGTATCCCGGGTTACACGGACCGCTATTGTGTCTACATGAAGGACCCAAACCAGTGGGATGATGTTCAGGTGGACTCGATGGAGGCGCTTATGAACGTCAAGAGCAGTGATCACAAGCCGGTCGTCGCTTGCCTGCGCCTTCCAGTGCGGGTGGAGATCCCTTCGAAGCGTGAGGCTCTGGAAGCCAACTTGAAGCAACAGTTCGAAACCCTGAACCCCACCTCAGTGTTCCGCACAGACACGACGGTTAGCTGCTCGGTGCTTCCATTCGGGAAACTTCAGATTTATCGAGATTCCGCTTCCCAGAGCGTGACCCTCACCAACACCGGCAGCGTTGCCGCCTCCATCCGCATCGTCCGTGTAAGGGATACGAAGTCAGACCCAACCGAGGCCTCGTGGCTCCGCGTCAGTCCACTCGAATTGGTTATTCTTCCGGGCAAGTCGAAATCCATTACAGTTACCACAGCCATTGACCCTGGGCTATGCCCCTGGCTGAGCAGCTGGCGGCCGTTTGAGGGGCGCGGTACGCTCTCCCTTTGCTCTTCTATTAAACTCGTCGTACGTTCTAGCCCAAGCCATCTACTCACTTGCACAGCGGAGCTTCTTCCTAGCATATTTGGGAACCGCCTCGACTACATCTCGGCTCTTGGGAACAAGGTCTGCGCTGAGGCGTACCACCTGCGCGGCGACTTTGCCTACGAGATGCGCAATGTTGTCGCTCAAGTCCCCAAGGAGCTGTGGCGGATGGCCGACGCCATCGCCCGGTTCCCCGATCAACCAGGAATATTTACGCGTAGCCTAGACACTAGCTGCGTGCAAAAGAGTATGGAGCTGCTGGACATGAGCAACACGTCCTTGCCCGGGGAGCACTCCAACTCTGCCCTTGTCGCTGGGGAGTGTCTTCTGTCCTTCCTGCGGCAGCTCCTCGACCCAGTCATCCCCCGAGAGTTTTATGAAGCCGCGCTGGACGCTATCAAAGGCAAGGGCCCGTCCCCCCCCACGGTACTAAAGAAGGTGCCTGCCGTGCATGCAAACGCATTCTTATACATCATGTCTCTCCTTCAGTTCCTCCTTCTCCCCGAGCATGCGGAGCACAACGGACTGACCAGCGACATCGTCTCGGATCTCTTCAGCGACGCCATGTTCAGACCTCAAATCAAGCCGTCCCCTTCTCCAGCGAGTCCCGCGGCATCCCCCGCGGCGTCCAAGGTCCCCAACGTGAACCAACAGGACCGCGAGAGACTGGAGGATGAGCAGGAGCTGGCAAAGCGTTTCATAGCGTTCTTCCTAACGGGTCCTTCACCGGTACTGTAGATTCGAACGTCAACCATGTCTTTAAAGTTTAAGCTTCACTCCACGGGATAGCTGCAATCGGCTTTCTTTTGTTTCTTCTGGGCGATGAAGCGGCGCTGTGTCTGGCGTTGCAGCGCAGGACTACAAACGCGGAATCCTTTTTTCTATCTACCCTTTTTTTTGGCCGTTTCTAGAACTTTTCATCTGTACTGAGTGCTGTGCCTTCTACTTTTAGACATGCCAGACACACCTGTGTACTTGTACCGCTATGACCTCAGCAAGGGGATGGTTCGCAGCCTAGCGCCACTGCTCCTCGGTAGGCCGCTGGAGGGTATCTGGCATACGTCCATCGTAGTGTTTGGGGCGGAATTTTACTTTGGGGGGCAAGAGTCGGTGATGCGCACTGCTCCGGAGACAACGCACTACGGCGTCCCCAACAAGAAGGAACTACTGGGGACAACAGCCAAAACAGAAACGGAGTTCCTGGCGTGGATAGAGGAGCAAAAGCGAGGCACGTTTGGACCAGACCACTACGACATCCTTCAGAACAACTGTAATGACTTCACACAGGCGGCGGCACAGTTTCTAATGGGGAAAAATATCCCCGAAGATGTTCGAAAATTGATACCGGAACTGATGGCATCGCCTCTAGGCCAGATCATTGGGCCCGTGCTGCAGCAGAGTACAGCGGCCCAGCGAGGGCCGTAAGGAAATTTCCGAAACCTTCAAAAAATAATTGAACGACAATTCGAGCCGGCAACTTTGTTCCGCTGTTTTACCCGGCAGCGTTGGGTAAATGCGGTCATTAGCGCCGGTATTATCATGTATCAGTTGCTGACAAACAAACCACCACCACCCGGGAGGTAACGGGCAAACTCCACTGCAACTCATTTTCTTTCGCAGTCTATGTGCCTTTAAGTATCTGCCTCTTTTGTCTTCCTTGATTCTTTTTTTTTTCACCTCTTGCTCTTCCTCCCTGCAGGATACACGAAGTTACGTTCACACGCGAAATCGAAATAAAGACGTCGTTACCAGCATGGCCGAGTATGATGTCCGCCTCTGTCGCTACGATTTGTCCCAGGGGATGGCCCGCTCCATGAGCCTCATGATCCTGGGTGAGCAGCTGGACGGCATCTGGCATACGTCGATTGTAGTGTTCGGTAAGGAGTTCTACTTCAATGGAGGGGTCGGGGTGGAGGTGGCCGCTGTGCCCGGGACAACACCGTTCGGCACGCCGTATGCGTCAGAGCCCATTGGCCGCACCTCCAAAACCCTCGAGGAGTTCCTCGTATGGGTCTCGCAGATTCGTCGCAACGGCTTCGGGCCGATGGACTATAATCTGCTAGAAAACAACTGCAACCACTTTACACAGGCGGCGGCGAAGTTTCTTGTTGGCGTGGACATCCCGCCGGAGATTCGGGAAATGATCCCCAGAATCATGGCGACACCGTTGGGCCGCATGCTTGGTCCTATGATCACTCAAACCGTTGGCGCAGTTGCCAGCGCGAACGGCGGCAGCGCCGTACGCCTGACAACTTCCGGCGTCCCTCTCGGCCTTGCGGCGCAGAGTTCCGGCAGCGGCACTGCTTGCGGTGTATCCCTCGCCTCACAGAGGATCCTTTCCGAGGAGGAGGAAGCTGACCTCGAGCTCCATTGTGTGATGCTGGAGAGCTGTGATGTACCCGGGGAGGCCGACGCAGCTCCATCTGCCGGGAAGCTGCAAGTGGCGAAGCTCTTACAGACGATGGTACATAACGTCCTTAAGAATCCCGCGTCAGAGCGGTACAGGTCTATCTCGACGAGCAGCGACGCATATACCAACAAATTGTTCCCCTTCGAGGAGTTCGGTGTTGTAGGCATTCTTCACGCTGCGGGCTTTCGGCTGAAGCAGGAAGGGTCAGGGACAGGGCAGGGGTGGAAGCTCCTGGACGTGGACGCCTCTCCGGTCGTTCTCGAGCGGGTTCTTGAGGCGTTGCAGCACCTGGTACTCCGTATGGAAGCCCAGATGGAGAGGGAAACCTGCTCCCTGCAGGATGGAGTGGAGGATCCGTCGACAGACCAGGACATCTTCCGGTACTGCCCCCCCGGGACGTATGGCGGAGACACGCCGTTCCTGCCGCTCAGCATTGGACCGCGCGGTGGATGCTCGACGACCCTCTCCCTCTTCTCTATTCTTCAGCTGCGTGGGGACGAGGGGCACTGCTTCGGTAAGTGCCGCTTCACCACCGACATGGGCCATCTGGAGGCGTGGGTCTGCACTCGCGCTGGCTTGGAAGAGAAGGTGCGAGATGGCTCGTACCTGGTCCTGTGCGTGAGGAAGGGCTGCGAGAGCCGCGCCATGTGGGTCCCCGCTGTCATGACCTTCGCCCCCGGCCCCCACCACCCTGACATGGGGGCGGCGCCATTCATTTTTCATCCCACCGTGCACTGCGGCGTGGCACGAGCGTTCCGAGGTGGACAAGCACACCCTGGTGTCATGGAGTCGTCCGGCCGGTGCGTCATTCCGTTTGGGGGGCGGGCAGTGGACGTCACGGCCGAGGCGCAGGTGCTGTGCGACCGCGACCGCCTGCCCGCTGCCCTGCGTGCAACCGTTGAGCGGCTCTACGAAGCAGAGGACCTACTCAGCACGTGCTTGGAGGGCTCGGGGTATCCGATTGGTAGTTTCGATGAGCTGTGCAACTGCCCAGCGGTGCGGTGCAGCACGCGGCGCCCCTGCGTGCCGCTGCAGCCGCGGCGTGACGACACGACCTCAGGCGACGGATCAAGACCGAAACTGCTAGTGTGCCACGATATGCGCGGGGGCTACCTCCCGGGCGACTACGCTTTCTTTTCTTTGCAGAAGGATTCGAAGGTCTTGGAGACGTGCTACACCCCAGAGTTCCTGCGGCTCGTCGACTATTTCGTGTACTTCTCGCACCACCGCATTAGCGTTCCTCCTCGTGAATGGATCGATTCGTGCCACCGCAGCGGCGTCCCCATTTTGGGTACGGTGCTGCTAGAGGGCGGGACCGGGGCTGGGGAGGTCGACTATCTCCTCACGAACCCGCAGCGCATGGCAAAGATCTTAACCGCTTTGGTGGATTTATGTGATCTGTACGAGTTTGATGGGTACCTCATAAACTGTGAGGCAACGACGTCCCCGAAGCTTGCAAAACGAATGGCTGCCTTCTGTGATATGCTCCGCCGTGCCCTACGTGTGCGAGAAGACTGCCAGCGCCGCGCCGTTGTATGGTATGACGCGATGACCATTTCTGGTGCCTTGAGCTATCAAAACGGTCTCACCGCTGAGAATGCTGCGTTCTTTGATGTTTGCGACGGCATCATGACCAACTATTTCTGGGGACCGACGCATCTGCACCTTAGCAGCGCCGTCGCTGCTCCGTCCGGAAGATCACGGGACTGTTTTATTGGTGTCGATGTTTTTGGGCGGCACATGCGCCACAACGGTGGCTTCGCCTCTGGACGCGCTGCCACTGAGGCGACAGAGGCGGGTCTCTCCGTCGGCCTTTTCGCCCCTGGCTGGACCATGGAGGAGAAGGGCGGCGGCTCCCGAGCGCAGTATCTGCGAGCGGAGTCACAGCTGTGGTCCTCCCTCCAGATCCCCTTCCTCGAACGGCCCGCTGTGGCAATTACCGACCTGCCGCGGTGGACATGCTTTACTAGCGGGGCCGGCCGGCACTTCTGCGTGAATGGATCAGCTATCGCGCTCGACGGCAGCTGGTGCCAGCTCTCCGGCTCGCATCTGCTTCCGCCATGCCGTTACACATCAGTCGGCCTTGACATTGAAGCCCCGTGCGGTGGCCCCACGCTGCTGCCCACCCGTCCACTAGGTGGCGGGACTGTGCGGTGGGCACCGGCTACGTGGGTGTGCAGCGACACCGCTTGGTTCGGAGATCGCTCCCTGGAGCTCACCCTTTCCCCACGGGAGCAGGTACAGTTGCTGGACTGGTTCGTGCCGCATACTACCCTGGACAGCACCGCGGGGCAGCACGTGGCGGTGGACGTCGCCGTGTGTGCTCCGGACTGGTCTGCTAGTGGGGCCAGCGGGGTCGCTGCTTCGCAGCTAGCGGCCGTCGTAGAAGTTTCTGTGTCTGGGAGTGGCCCCGAGTCATCCACATCACAATGGAGAATTTTGGAGGGGAAGTCGGTCCCTTTTCGACGGGGCCCCTGGTTCATCGTCCGGTTCGTGCTCCCGGTGGACCCACTGCAGAGGGCTTGCATTACGGGGATCGCTCTCGGCAATACCTCAAGCAACAGACCCCTTCAAAACTGTCGAATTGGTGGCGTCGCGTTACTGCGCGTTGACAAGAGAAAAGAAGCGGCTGGGAGCTGCCCGAGCCCTCTCACCGCTAGCGGGCCCAAGCCCTGGCCTGACGCCAAACTGCTGGATACCCTACACCCCACAGAAAAGGTTCTGCTGCTATCCAATGCCCGCGACGTGCTCGCTAGTGACCTTCAGGGGGGTGGCGGGACGGCACTCATCGCTGTCGTGGCGGAGGTTGGCAGCCCCGACAGCACTCATCATCGATCAATTTTCCTTGGTCAACATCAAGTCTCCGTGGCGTCCACTGAGACAAATTCGAGCATTGTTGTGCGACTCGCTGAGACAGCGGCGCAGGAGGAGCTTCGGCTAGAAATGGTGAAGTACGTGACGGTACCACAGGGACTGTAGGGCTACACGTGCCCTTACTGTTGTAAATTCTATTATGACGCTTGATTCGTCTGTTCTTTTTTCGCAAAACAAAGATCTGCGTTCTTAACCTGTGGTGGTTTGTTGTTTACCCCTCCAAACACACACCAACACACACTCCTAGTGGGAGGAGATGATAAAAACGCCGCTTCTGTCGAGCCGTCTTCGCGTGCCTCCCTCCGGAAAGCTTCATCTCCCGACGTTTCCTTGCTGCCCCCTTTTAAAATTCTTTTAGTTGATAAACTAACCATACTCTCCTCCGCTGCATTCCACTAGAAGATGCCGGAGGTCAAGAACATATCCCCGTTCTCGTTCCTATGTTGGAAAGATGATGCCTGCTCGCTCGTGTCCTCCATGCCGGAGACAGGGGACTACATTACCCTCATCAGTGTCGACGGCGTTGACGCGGACGAGATTGTTCGTTACGCCAGAGAACAAAGCGACGACTGGGAAAATACCATTGCGGAGAAATTTCCGACGTATATCGCTGCCTTAGCCAAGTCCCCATGCTTCCTTGAAACCGGAAATGCAACCGTTGACTACGCCGATCTTCAGACGTGTGAGGTGATGCAGAAAACGCTGGCCGCCACCTCAGAGAACTACAATGAAGCCGTGAGGATTGAGGGACAACGAAGGGAAGTCCAAGGAGGCAACGAGTACGGTGGAGAGGAAGACGAATACGAAACGGTTGACGACGAAGAAAGTGACGATGAAAGCAGTGAAGAAAACGGCAAAGAGCAATCGCTCGTCTCGATGATTGGAAACCAGATGGAGGTGGCCATTTATATCGCCGCAGAAATGGGGCTCACACCCGAGGAAATCCACGAAATATTCCGAACTACGGTCTCTTGCGACGTCCCGCTCGGTCAAGAGGAGTGTCTCCACCAAACCACTCATCACGCTGTGAAGAAATACCTGATGTCCCTGCACTAGGCTCACTGTCGAACCTAACACTGCCGCAAGGAAGTTCATCTTCGTGCACTTCTAGTGTGCCGGACACAATCGTAAACACACACAGAAGCCCAATGATTAATACAATAGCAGCGTGATGGGGCTCAGCGTAGGATAGAAGGTTGAATAGCTCACTTCATACCACCTACCCGAGAACCTTTCCTCAGAATAAACAACAACACCACCACCACCAACAACAAGCACCACAACAACAACTATTCTCTCCTCAACTTGTTCTGATAAGGTCTCGACCCGTCTTTTAGTTCCGTGTATGAAGATTTGCTGCGCCTTTTTCCCTGTGCACTCCTGCTGGCTCTTCTGATACTCCTCTTCCCACACTATTATACATGTACCTGACGCTAGCAACATACACATTCAAGTTCGTTTAGGACACTGGCCCGTCGGATTACCTGGTGGCGACACCTCCTCTCCTGTACGCATCCATCCAGTGAGCAGGGCCGCCCCATTAATCCACCATGTCTGTGTCCTTCTCCGAGTACTCGGAGAGTAGCCTGGACCGCAGTACCACGTACAGCGTCGGCTCGCTTCACGAGCCTCGAGATGAACTGGAAATGGAGCTCTCGCTGGCAAAAAAACGCATAACGGAGCTGGAAGATGCATACGACCAGCTCGCCGCACAACTGCGACAACAGCAGCAGCACCCCATTCCTGCCACAGCTCCCTCCGCTGCAGGGTCCATCGGCACGTTGTCCCCAGAACCTCCAAACGAAACCCACCTTCTCTTCCCCGCACGTCGATCAACTGCAGAGAATCCCAGGTCGCCAACGTCTCCGGCCACGGAAGCGCCACTGCCCCCTGCCATCGGGGCGGAGCACGCCCTGCTCCAGACCATACGTGACATGGACGTGGAAAACGCCTCTCTAAAGAGAGCACTATCCGAGGCAACGTCTCTCACCATAGCTGCACAAAAAGAAGCAGCCGATACGGTACATGCACTTGAAAAGGAACTCGATACCGTCCGTGAAGAAGTCCGCACCACGCATGCCCAACTCCAACAGATTCAACGCGAGAACCAAGCGTTGCATACCGCTGCAGTAGTAGCCCAACAACAGCTCTCTGAAGCTCAACAAAGCCTCGACACCGCAAAGCAGGAGAGAGATAATATCCAGACGGCGAACGCCACAGAGACGCACCACCTCAAGCAGAAGCTGGCTGAGACAAACGAACACCTCATTCAACAGCAAAACGAGACAAAACGATTACAGCAGTACCTTGTGGACTCGAAGAAGGCTCTGACGGATGCCGAGCAGCGCGCCACGGACAGCGCGGCCATTTCCAAAGAAAAGGAATCTCTGAAGAAGGCCCTGGCGGATGCCGAGCAGCGCGCCAAGGACAGCGCGGCAATTTTAAAGGAGAAGGAGTTGGTTGATAGGCAGCTGGAGAACTGCAAGAAACAGCTTGCGGATGCGCTGAAGAATCTTGCGGACTCGAAGAAGGCCCTGGCGGATGCCGAGCAGCGCGCCACGGACAGCGCGGCCATTTCCAAGGAGAAGGAGTTGGTTGATAGGCAGCTGGAGATCTGCAAGAAACAGCTTGCGGATGCGCTGAAGAACCTTGCGGACTCGAAGAAGGCCCTGGCGGATGCCGAGCAGCGCGCCACGGACAGCGCGGCCATTTCCAAGGAGAAGGAATCTCTGAAGAAGGCCCTGGCGGATGCCGAGCAGCGCGCCAAGGACTGTGCGGCCATTTCGAAGGAGAAGGAGTTGGTTGATAGGCAGCTGGAGATCTGCAAGAAACAGCTTGCGGATGCGCTGAAGAACCTTGCGGACTCGAAGAAGGCCCTGGCGGATGCCGAGCAGCGCGCCACGGACAGCGCGGCCATTTCCAAAGAGAAGGAATCTCTGGAGAAGGCCCTGGCGGACGCCGAGCAGCGCGCCAAGGACTGTGCGGCCATTTCGAAGGAGAAGGAGTTGGTTGATAGGCAGCTGGAGAACTGCAAGAAACAGCTTGCGGATGCGCTGAAGAACCTTGCGGACTCGAAGAAGGCCCTGGCGGATGCCGAGCAGCGCGCCAAGGACAGCGCGGCCATTTCCAAGGAGAAGGAGTTGGTTGATAGGCAGCTGGAGATCTGCAAGAAACAGCTTGCGAATGCGCTGAAGAACCTTGCGGACTCGAAGAAGGCCCTGGCGGATGCCGAGCAGCGCGCCACGGACAGCGCGGCCATTTTCAAGGAGAAGGAATCTCTTGAGAAGGCCCTGGCGGATGCCGAGCAGCGCGCCATGGACAGCGCGGCCATTTCCAAGGAGAAAGAGTTGGTTGACAGGCAGCTGGAGAACTGCAAGAAACAGCTTGCGGATGCGCTGAAGAACCTTGCGGACTCGAAGAAGGCCCTGGCGGATGTCGAGCAGCGCGCCAAGGACAGCGCGGCCATTTCCAAAGAGAAGGAATCTCTGGAGAAGGCCCTGGCGGATGCCGAGCAGCGCGCCAAGGACTGTGCGGCCATTTCCAAGGAGAAGGAGTTGGTTGATAGGCAGCTGGAGATCTGCAAGAAACAGCTTGCGGAAGCGCTGAAGAACCTTGCGGACTCGAAGAAGGCCCTGGCGGATGCCGAGCAGCGCGCCACGGACAGCGCGGCCATTTCCAAGGAGAAGGAGTTGGTTGATAGGCAGCTGGAGATCTGCAAGAAACAGCTTGCGGATGCGCTGAAGAACCTTGCGGACTCGAAGAAGGCCCTGGCGGATGCCGAGCAGCGCGCCACGGACAGCGCGGCCATTTCCAAGGAGAAGGAATCTCTGAAGAAGGCCCTGGCGGATGCCGAGCAGCGCGCCAAGGACTGTGCGGCCATTTCGAAGGAGAAGGAGTTGGTTGATAGGCAGCTGGAGAACTGCAAGAAACAGCTTGCGGATGCGCTGAAGAACCTTGCGGACTCGAAGAAGGCCCTGGCGGATGCCGAGCAGCGCGCCACGGACAGCGCGGCCATTTTCAAGGAGAAGCAGTTGGTTGATAGGCTGCTGGAGAACTGCAAGAAACAGCTTGCGGATGCGCTGAAGAACCTTGCGGACACGAAGAAGGCCCTGGCGGATGCCGAGCAGCGCGCCAAGGATAGCGCGGCCATTTCCAAGGAGAAGGAGTTGGTTGATAGGCAGCTGGAGATCTGCAAGAAACAGCTTGCGGATGCGCTGAAGAACCTTGCGGACTCGAAGAAGGCCCTGGCGGATGCCGAGCAGCGCGCCACGGACAGCGCGGCCATTTTCAAGGAGAAGGAATCTCTTGAGAAGGCCCTGGCGGATGCCAAGCAGCGCGCCATGGACAGCGCGGCCATTTCCAAGGAGAAAGAGTTGGTTGACAGGCAGCTGGAGAACTGCAAGAAACAGCTTGCGGATGCGCTGAAGAACCTTGCGGACTCGAAGAAGGCCCTGGCGGATGCCGAGCAGCGCGCCAAGGACAGCGCGGCCATTTCCAAAGAGAAGGAATCTCTGGAGAAGGCCCTGGCGGATGCCGAGCAGCGCGCCAAGGACTGTGCGGCCATTTCCAAGGAGAAGGAGTTGGTTGATAGGCACCTGGAGATCTGCAAGAAACAGCTTGCGGATGCGCTGAAGAACCTTGCGGACTCGAAGAAGGCCCTGGCGGATGCCGAGCAGCGCGCCAAGGACAGCGCGGCCATTTCCAAGGAGAAAGAGTTGGTTGATAGGCAGCTGGAGATCTGCAAGAAACAGCTTGCGGAAGCGCTGAAGAACCTTGCGGACTCGAAGAAGGCCCTGGCGGATGCCGAGCAGCGCGCCACGGACAGCGCGGCTATTTCCAAAGAGAAGGAATCTCTGGAGAAGGCCCTGGCGGACGCCGAGCAGCGCGCCAAGGACTGTGCGGCCATTTCGAAGGAGAAGGAGTTGGTTGATAGGCAGCTGGAGAACTGCAAGAAACAGCTTGCGGATGCGCTGAAGAATCTTGCGGACTCGAAGAAGGCCCTGGCGGATGCCGAGCAGCGCGCCACGGACAGCGCGGCCATTTCCAAGGAGAAGGAGTTGGTTGATAGGCAGCTGGAGATCTGCAAGAAACAGCTTGCGGATGCGCTGAAGAACCTTGCGGACTCGAAGAAGGCCCTGGCGGATGCCGAGCAGCGCGCCACGGACAGCGCGGCCATTTCCAAGGAGAAGGAATCTCTTGAGAAGGCCCTGGCGGATGCCGAGCAGCGCGCCACGGACAACGCGGCCATTTCCAAGGAGAAGGAATCTCTTGAGAAGGCCCTGGCGGATGCCGAGCAGCGCGCCACGGACAGCGCGGCCATTTTCAAGGAGAAGCAGTTGGTTGATAGGCCGCTGGAGAACTGCAAGGAACAGCTTGCGGATGCGCTGAAGAACCTTGCGGACCCGAAGAAGGCCCTGGCGGATGCCGAGCAGCGCGCCACGCACAGCGCGGCCATTTCCAAGGAGAAGGAGTTGGTTGATAGGCAGCTGGAGATCTGCAAGAAACAGCTTGCGGATGCGCTGAAGAACCTTGCGGACTCGAAGAAGGCCCTGGCGGATGCCGAGCAGCGCGCCAAGGACAGCGCGGCCATTTCCAAGGAGAAGGAATCTCTTGAGAAGGCCCTGGCGGATGCCGAGCAGCGCGCCACGGACACCGCGGTCATTTTCAAGGAGAAGGAGTTGGTTGATAGGCAGCTGGAGAACTGCAAGAAACAGCTTGCGGATGCGCTGAAGAACCTTGCGGACTCGAAAAGGCCCTGGCGGATGCCGAGCAGCGCGCGCACAGCGCGGCCATTTCAAGGAGAAGGAGTTGGTTGATAGGCAGCTGGAGATCTGCAAGAAACAGCTTGCGGATGCGCTGAAGAACCTTGCGGACTCGAAGAAGGCCCTGGCGGATGCCGAGCAGCGCGCCAAGGACAGCGCGGCCATTTCCAAGGAGAAGGAATCTCTGAAGAAGGCCCTGGCGGATGCCGAGCAGCGCGCCACGGACACCGCGGCCATTTTCAAGGAGAAGCAGTTGGTTGATAGGCTGCTGGAGAACTGCAAGAAACAGCTTGCGGATGCGCTGAAGAACCTTGCGGACACGAAGAAGGCCCTGGCGGATGCCGAGCAGCGCGCCAAGGATAGCGCGGCCATTTCCAAGGAGAAGGAGTTGGTTGATAGGCAGCTGGAGATCTGCAAGAAACAGCTTGCGGATGCGCTGAAGAACCTTGCGGACTCGAAGAAGGCCCTGGCGGATGCCGAGCAGCGCGCCACGGACAGCGCGGCCATTTTCAAGGAGAAGGAATCTCTTGAGAAGGCCCTGGCGGATGCCGAGCAGCGCGCCATGGACAGCGCGGCCATTTCCAAGGAGAAAGAGTTGGTTGACAGGCAGCTGGAGAACTGCAAGAAACAGCTTGCGGATGCGCTGAAGAACCTTGCGGACTCGAAGAAGGCCCTGGCGGATGCCGAGCAGCGCGCCAAGGACAGCGCGGCCATTTCAAAGAGAAGGAATCTCTGGAGAAGGCCCTGGCGGATGTCGAGCAGCGCGCCAAGGACTGTGCGGCCATTTCCAAGGAGAAGGAGTTGGTTGATAGGCACCTGGAGATCTGCAAGAAACAGCTTGCGGATGCGCTGAAGAACCTTGCGGACTCGAAGAAGGCCCTGGCGGATGCCGAGCAGCGCGCCAAGGACAGCGCGGCCATTTCCAAGGAGAAAGAGTTGGTTGATAGGCAGCTGGAGATCTGCAAGAAACAGCTTGCGGAAGCGCTGAAGAACCTTGCGGACTCGAAGAAGGCCCTGGCGGATGCCGAGCAGCGCGCCACGGACAGCGCGGCTATTTCCAAAGAGAAGGAATCTCTGGAGAAGGCCCTGGCGGACGCCGAGCAGCGCGCCAAGGACTGTGCGGCCATTTCGAAGGAGAAGGAGTTGGTTGATAGGCAGCTGGAGATCTGCAAGAAACAGCTTGCGGATGCGCTGAAGAACCTTGCGGACTCGAAGAAGGCCCTGGCGGATGCCGAGCAGCGCGCCACGGACAGCGCGGCCATTTCCAAGGAGAAGGAGTTGGTTGATAGGCAGCTGGAGATCTGCAAGAAACAGCTTGCGGATGCGCTGAAGAACCTTGCGGACTCGAAGAAGGCCCTGGCGGATGCCGAGCAGCGCGCCACGGACAGCGCGGCCATTTCCAAGGAGAAGGAATCTCTGAAGAAGGCCCTGGCGGATGCCGAGCAGCGCGCCAAGAACAGCGCGGCCATTTCCAAGGAGAAGGAGTTGGTTGATAGGCAGCTGGAGAACTGCAAGAAACAGCTTGCGGATGCGCTGAAGAACCTTGCGGACTCGAAGAAGGCCCTGGCGGATGCCGAGCAGCGCGCCACGGACAGCGCGGCCATTTCCAAGGAGAAGGAATCTCTTGAGAAGGCCCTGGCGGATGCCGAGCAGCGCGCCACGGACAACGCGGCCATTTCCAAGGAGAAGGAATCTCTTGAGAAGGCCCTGGCGGATGCCGAGCAGCGCGCCACGGACACCGCGGCCATTTTCAAGGAGAAGCAGTTGGTTGATAGGCCGCTGGAGAACTGCAAGAAACAGCTTGCGGATGCGCTGAAGAACCTTGCGGACCCGAAGAAGGCCCTGGCGGATGCCGAGCAGCGCGCCAAGGACAGCGCGGCCATTTCCAAGGAGAAGGAGTTGGTTGATAGGCAGCTGGAGATCTGCAAGAAACAGCTTGCGGATGCGCTGAAGAACCTTGCGGACTCGAAGAAGGCCCTGGCGGATGCCGAGCAGCGCGCCACGGACAGCGCAGCCATTTCCAAGGAGAAGGAGTTGGTTAATAGGCAGCTGGAGATCTGCAAGAAACAGCTTGCGGATGCGCTGAAGAACCTTGCGGACTCGAAGAAGGCCCTGGCGGATGCCGAGCAGCGCGCCACGCACAGCGCGGCCATTTCCAAGGAGAAGGAGTTGGTTGATAGGCAGCTGGAGATCTGCAAGAAACAGCTTGCGGATGCGCTGAAGTACCTTGCGGACTCGAAGAAGGCCCTGGCGGATGCCGAGCAGCGCCACGCACAGCGCGGCCATTTCAAGGAGAAGGAGTTGGTTGATAGGCAGCTGGAGATCTGCAAGAAACAGCTTGCGGATGCGCTGAAGAACCTTGCGGACTCGAAGAAGGCCCTGGCGGATGCCGAGCAGCGCGCCAAGGACAGCGCGGCCATTTCCAAGGAGAAGGAATCTCTTGAGAAGGCCCTGGCGGATGCCGAGCAGCGCGCCACGGACACCGCGGTCATTTTCAAGGAGAAGGAGTTGGTTGATAGGCAGCTGGAGAACTGCAAGAAACAGCTTGCGGATGCGCTGAAGAACCTTGCGGACTCGAAAAAGGCCCTGGCGGATGCCGAGCAGCGCGCCACGCACAGCGCGGCCATTTCCAAGGAGAAGGAGTTGGTTGATAGGCAGCTGGAGATCTGCAAGAAACAGCTTGCGGATGCGCTGAAGAACCTTGCGGACTCGAAGAAGGCCCTGGCGGATGCCGAGCAGCGCGCCACGGACAGCGCGGCCATTTCCAAGGAGAAAGAGTTGGTTGACAGGCAGCTGGAGAACTGCAAGAAACAGCTTGCGGATGCGCTGAAGAACCTTGCGGACTCGAAGAAGGCCCTGGCGGATGCCGAGCAGCGCACCACGGACAGCGCGGCCATTTTCAAGGAGAAGGAATCTCTTGAGAAGGCCCTGGCGGATGCCGAGCAGCGCGCCACGGACAGCGCGGCCATTTCCAAAGAGAAGGAATCTCTGAAGAAGGCCCTGGCGGATGCCGAGCAGCGCGCCAAGGACTGTGCGGCCATTTCCAAGGAGAAGGAGTTGGTTGATAGACTGCTGGAGAACTGCAAGAAACAGCTTGCGGATGCGCTGAAGAACCTTGCGGACTCGAAGAAGGCCCTGGCGGATGCCGAGCAGCGCGCCACGGACAGCGCGGCCATTTCCAAAGAGAAGGAATCTCTGGAGAAGGCCCTGGCGGATGCCGAGCAGCGCGCCAAGGACTGTGCGGCCATTTCCAAGGAGAAGGAGTTGGTTGATAGGCTGCTGGAGAACTGCAAGAAACAGCTTGCGGATGCGCTGAAGAACCTTGCGGACTCGAAGAAGGCCCTGGCGGATGCCGAGCAGCGCGCCACGGACAGCGCGGCCATTTCCAAAGAGAAGGAATCTCTTGAGAAGGCCCTGGCGGATGCCGAGCAGCGCGCCACGGACAGCGCGGCCATTTTCAAGGAGAAGGAATCTCTGAAGAAGGCCCTGGCGGATGCCGAGCAGCGCGCCACGGACAGCGCGGCCATTTCCAAGGAGAAAGAGTTGGTTGACAGGCAGCTGGAGAACTGCAAGAAACAGCTTGCGGATGCGCTGCAGAACCTTGCGGACTCGAAGAAGGCCCTGGCGGATGCCGAGCAGCGCGCCAAGGACAGCGCGGCCATTTCCAAGGAGAAGGAGTTGGTTGATAGGCAGCTGGAGATCTGCAAGAAACAGCTTGCGGATGCGCTGAAGAACCTTGCGGACTCGAAGAAGGCCCTGGCGGATACCGAGCAGCGCGCCAAGGACAGCGCGACCATTTCAAGGAGAAGGAGTTGGTTGATAGGCAGCTGGAGATCTGCAAGAAACAGCTTGCGGATGCGCTGAAGAACCTTGCGGATTCGAAGAAGGCCCTGGCGGATACCGAGCAGCGCGCCAAGGACAGCGCGACCATTTCAAGGAGAAGGAGTTGGTTGATAGGCAGCTGGAGATCTGCAAGAAACAGCTTGCGGATGCGCTGAAGAACCTTGCGGATTCGAAGAAGGCCCTGGCGGATGCCGAGCAGCGCGCCACGGACAGCGCGGCCATTTCCAAGGAGAAGGAGTTGGTTGACAGGCAGCTGGAGAACTGCAAGAAACAGCTTGCGGATGCGCTGAAGAACCTTGCGGACTCGAAGAAGGCCCTGGCGGATACCGAGCAGCGCGCCAAGGACAGCGCGACCATTTCCAAGGAGAAGGAGTTGGTTGATAGGCAGCTGGAGATCTGCAAGAAACAGCTTGCGGATGCGCTGAAGAACCTTGCGGATTCGAAGAAGGCCCTGGCGGATGCCGAGCAGCGCGCCACGGACAGCGCGGCCATTTCCAAGGAGAAGGAGTTGGTTGACAGGCAGCTGGAGAACTGCAAGAAACAGCTTGCGGATGCGCTGAAGAACCTTGCGGACTCGAAGAAGGCCCTGGCGGATGCCGAGCAGCGCGCCAAGGACAGCGCGGCCATTTCCAAGGAGAAGGAATCTCTTGAGAAGGCCCTGGCGGATGCCGAGCAGCGCGCCACGGACAGCGCGGCCATTTCCAAAGAGAAGGAATCTCTGGAGAAGGCCCTGGCGGATGCCGAGCAGCGCGCCACGGACAGCGCGGCCATTTCCAAGGAGAAGGAGTTGGTTGACAGGCAGCTGGAGAACTGCAAGAAACAGCTTGCGGATGCGCTGAAGAACCTTGCGGATTCGAAGAAGGCCCTGGCGGATGCCGAGCAGCGCGCCAAGGACAGCGCGGCTATTTCCAAGGAGAAGGAGTTGGTTGATAGGCAGCTGGAGATCTGCAAGAAACAGCTTGCGGATGCGCTGAAGAACCTTGCGGACTCGAAGAAGGCCCTGGCGGATGCCGAGCAGCGCGCCACGGACAGCGCGGCCATTTCCAAAGAGAAGGAATCTCTGGAGAAGGCCCTGGCGGTTGCCGAGCAGCGCGCCAAGGACTGTGCGGCCATTTCGAAGGAGAAGGAGTTGGTTGATAGGCAGCTGGAGAACTGCAAGAAACAGCTTGCGGATGCGCTGAAGAACCTTGCGGACTCGAAGAAGGCCCTGGCGGATGCCGAGCAGCGCGCCAAGGACAGCGCGGCCATTTCCAAGGAGAAGGAATCTCTTGAGAAGGCCCTGGCGGATGCCGAGCAGCGCGCCACGGACAGCGCGGCCATTTCCAAAGAGAAGGAATCTCTGGAGAAGGCCCTGGCGGTTGCCGAGCAGCGCGCCAAGGACTGTGCGGCCATTTCGAAGGAGAAGGAGTTGGTTGATAGGCAGCTGGAGAACTGCAAGAAACAGCTTGCGGATGCGCTGAAGAACCTTGCGGACTCGAAGAAGGCCCTGGCGGATGCCGAGCAGCGCGCAAGGACAGCGCGGCCATTTCCAAGGAGAAGGAATCTCTTGAGAAGGCCCTGGCGGATGCCGAGCAGCGCGCCACGGACAGCGCGGCCATTTTCAAGGAGAAGCAGTTGGTTGATAGGCTGCTGGAGAACTGCAAGAAACAGCTTGCGGATGCGCTGAAGAACCTTGCGGATTCGAAGAAGGCCCTGGCGGATGCCGAGCAGCGCGCCAAGGACAGCGCGGCTATTTCCAAGGAGAAGGAGTTGGTTGATAGGCAGCTGGAGATCTGCAAGAAACAGCTTGCGGATGCGCTGAAGAACCTTGCGGATTCGAAGAAGGCCCTGGCGGATGCCGAGCAGCGCGCCAAGGACAGCGCGGCTATTTCCAAGGAGAAGGAGTTGGTTGATAGGCAGCTGGAGAACTGCAAGAAACAGCTTGCGGATGCGCTGAAGAACCTTGCGGACTCGAAGAAGGCTCTGGCGGATGCCGAGCAGCGCGCCAAGGACAGCGCGGCCATTTCCAAGGAGAAGGAATCTCTGGAGAAGGCCCTGGCGGATGCCGAGCAGCGCGCCACGGAGAGCGCGGCCATTTCCAAAGAGAAGGAATCTCTTGAGAAGGCCCTGGCGGATGCCGACCAGCGCGCCAAGGACAGCGCGGCCATTTCCAAGGAGAAGGAGTTGGTTGATAGGCAGGATCAAGGGAAGGCTGAGGAGGTTGAAGTAACAGAGAGTGGGACGTGTGCTGTCGTTTCTGGGCGGTCGCTGGAAAGGAGGTCGAGGTGTCGTGTTGATGTTGGAGTGAGGGTATTAAATAGGGAGTTGATGGTGCTGCGTTCCCGTTGTGAAGAGGATGCGTCGCAGATTTCTCTCCGGGATGCTCAATTGAGGGAGTTGGAGGAAAGAGTAGCGGTGGCGGAGTCGTTGTTGTCAAAGGAGGAGTTGAAGGCTCTCTCTCTGGAGGCGGAACTTGAGGAGACGCGTCGCGGTGGCCTTTCGGTTGTGGTCGATGGTGGTGAAGAACGTGCGGAGAGGTTTATGGATGCGGGAAATGTAGAAAGGACGACGCTTTGTGGAGTGCAGCAACTGTCTATGAGTCCATCACGAAGGTCTCTCTGGTCTCGATTTTGGCTTGCCGTTTTTTATCCTTTTGTATTTCTGTGGTTTTTATTGCGTTATTTTTTTTCTTTTGTTTCTGGGAGAAGAAGATGATCTAGCATTTAGGAGCATTGTTCTTTGATCGGTGTCGGAGCATTGCGTACATCATTCATGTGCGTGTCGGGATGCTCTGTGGCGCTTGTTGCTTTCTCAACATTTTACGTTCTTATTTTCATCATTCGGCTTTGTAGGATCGCTGGGACACTGTAGAGCTCGTCCCATCGACCCTCTCGGAAGCAAACAGTAATTCTTTTCCAGATCGTTCGAAATTCGTCTTCGTTTCGCCTACTCGTTTTCTCGAATGAAGAAAAATAATTTCAGTTCATAAAACAAAAACAACCAAAGATATGAATCTGATTCATTCTGATATTTTATCTCCTCAACTTGTTCGGATGGGGTCTCTCGATTTGCTGCGCCTTTTTCCCTGTGCACTCCTGCTGGCTCTTCTGATACTCCTCTTCCCACACTATTATACATGCACCTGACGCTAGCAACATACACATTCAAGTTCGTTTAGGACACTGGCCCGTCGGATTACCTGGTGGCGACACCTCCTCTCCTGTACGCATCCATCCAGTGAGCAGGGCCGCCCCATTAATCCACCATGTCTGTGTCCTTCTCCGAGTACTCGGAGAGTAGCCTGGACCGCAGTACCACGTACAGCGTCGGCTCGCTTCACGAGCCTCGAGATGAACTGGAAATGGAGCTCTCGCTGGCAAAAAAACGCATAACGGAGCTGGAAGATGCATACGACCAGCTCGCCGCACAACTGCGACAACAGCAGCAGCACCCCATTCCTGCCACAGCTCCCTCCGCTGCAGGGTCCATCGGCACGTTGTCCCCAGAACCTCCAAACGAAACCCACCTTCTCTTCCCCGCACGTCGATCAACTGCAGAGAATCCCAGGTCGCCAACGTCTCCGGCCACGGAAGCGCCACTGCCCCCTGCCATCGGGGCGGAGCACGCCCTGCTCCAGACCATACGTGACATGGACGTGGAAAACGCCTCTCTAAAGAGAGCACTATCCGAGGCAACGTCTCTCACCATAGCTGCACAAAAAGAAGCAGCCGATACGGTACATGCACTTGAAAAGGAACTCGATACCGTCCGTGAAGAAGTCCGCACCACGCATGCCCAACTCCAACAGATTCAACGCGAGAACCAAGCGTTGCATACCGCTGCAGTAGTAGCCCAACAACAGCTCTCTGAAGCTCAACAAAGCCTCGACACCGCAAAGCAGGAGAGAGATAATATCCAGACGGCGAACGCCACAGAGACGCACCACCTCAAGCAGAAGCTGGCTGAGACAAACGAACACCTCATTCAACAGCAAAACGAGACAAAACGATTACAGCAGCACCTTGTGGACTCGAAGAAGGCTCTGACGGATGCCGAGCAGCGCGCCAAAGACAGCGCGGCCATTGCCAAGGAAAAGGAGTTGGTTGATAAGCAGCTGGAGAACTGCAAGAAACAGCTTGCGGATGCGCTGAAGAACCTTGCGGACTCGAAGAAGGCCCTGGCGGATGCCGAGCAGCGCGCCAAGGACAGCGCGGCCATTTCCAAGGAGAAGGAGTTGGTTGATAGGCAGCTGGAGAACTGCAAGAAACAGCTTGCGGATGCGCTGAAGAACCTTGCGGACTCGAAGAAGGCCCTGGCGGATGCCGAGCAGCGCGCCAAGGACAGCGCGGCCATTTCCAAGGAGAAGAAATCTCTTGAGAAGGCCCTGGCGGATGCCGAGCAGCGCGCCACGGACAGCGCGGCCATTTCCAAGGAGAAGGAGTTGGTTGATAGGCAGCTGGAGAACTGCAAGAAACAGCTTGCGGATGCGTTGAAGAACCTTGCGGACTTGAAGAAGGCCCTGGTGGATGCCGAGCAGCGCGCCAAGGACTGCGCGGCCGTTGCCAAAGAGAAGGAATCTCTTGAGAAGGCCCTGGCGGATGCCGAGCAGCGCGCCAAGGACATCGCGGCCAGTTCCAAGGAGAAGGAGTTGGTTGATAGGCAGCTGGAGAACTGCAAGAAACAGCTTGCGGACGCGCTGAAGAACCTTGCGGACTCGAAGAAAGCTCTGGCGGATGCCGATCAGCGCGCCAAGGACAGCTCGGCCGTTGCCAAAGAGAAGGTGTTGGTTGATAGGCAGCTGGAGAACTGCAAGAAACAGCTTGCGGATGCGCTGAAGAACCTTGCGGACTCGAAGCAGGCTCTGGCGGATGCCGAGCAGCGCGCCAAGGACAGCGCGGCCATTTCCAAGGAGAAGGAGTTGGTTGATAGGCAGCTGGAGATCTGCAAGAAACAGCTTGCGGATGCGCTGAAGAACCTTGCGGACTCGAAGCAGGCTCTGGCGGATGCCGAGCAGCGCGCCAAGGACAGCGCGGCCATTTCCAAGGATAAGGAGTTGGTTGATAGGCAGCTGGAGAACTGCAAGAAACAGCTTGCGGATGCGTTGAAGAACCTTGCGGACTCGAAGAAGGCCCTGGCAGATGCCGAGCAGCACGCCAAGGACTGCGCGGCCGTTGCCAAAGAGAAGGTGTTGGTTGATAGGCAGCTGGAGAACTGCAAGAAACAGCTTGCGGACGCGCTGAAGAACCTTGCGGACTCGAAGAAGGCCCTGGCAGATGCCGAGCAGCGCGCCAGGACTGCGCGGCCGTTGCCAAAGAGAAGGTGTTGGTTGATAGGCAGCTGGAGAACTGCAAGAAACAGCTTGCGGACGCGCTGAAGAACCTTGCGGACTCGAAGCAGGCTCTGGCGGATGCCGAGCAGCGCGCCAAGGACAGCGCGGCCATTTCCGAAAGAAGGAATCTCTTGAGAAGGCCCTGGCGGATGCCGAGCAGCGCGCCAAGGACATCGCGGCCAGTTCAAGGAGAAGGAGTTGGTTGATAGGCAGCTGGAGAACTGCAAGAAACAGCTTGCGGACGCGCTGAAGAACCTTGCGGACTCGAAGAAAGCTCTGGCGGATGCCGATCAGCGCGCCAAGGACAGCTCGGCCGTTGCCAAGAGAAGGTGTTGGTTGATAGGCAGCTGGAGAACTGCAAGAAACAGCTTGCGGATGCGCTGAAGAACCTTGCGGACTCGAAGCAGGCTCTGGCGGATGCCGAGCAGCGCGCCAAGGACAGCGCGGCCATTTCCAAGGAGAAGGAGTTGGTTGATAGGCAGCTGGAGATCTGCAAGAAACAGCTTGCGGATGCGCTGAAGAACCTTGCGGACTCGAAGCAGGCTCTGGCGGATGCCGAGCAGCGCGCCAAGGACAGCGCGGCCATTTCCAAGGATAAGGAGTTGGTTGATAGGCAGCTGGAGAACTGCAAGAAACAGCTTGCGGATGCGTTGAAGAACCTTGCGGACTCGAAGAAGGCCCTGGCAGATGCCGAGCAGCACGCCAAGGACTGCGCGGCCGTTGCCAAAGAGAAGGTGTTGGTTGATAGGCAGCTGGAGAACTGCAAGAAACAGCTTGCGGACGCGCTGAAGAACCTTGCGGACTCGAAGAAGGCCCTGGCAGATGCCGAGCAGCGCGCCAAGGACTGCGCGGCCGTTGCCAAAGAGAAGGTGTTGGTTGATAGGCAGCTGGAGAACTGCAAGAAACAGCTTGCGGACGCGCTGAAGAACCTTGCGGACTCGAAGCAGGCTCTGGCGGATGCCGAGCAGCGCGCCAAGGACAGCGCGGCCATTTCCGAAGAGAAGGAATCTCTTGAGAAGGCCCTGGCGGATGCCGAGCAGCGCGCCAAGGACATCGCGGCCAGTTCCAAGGAGAAGGAGTTGGTTGATAGGCAGCTGGAGAACTGCAAGAAACAGCTTGCGGACGCGCTGAAGAACCTTGCGGACTCGAAGAAAGCTCTGGCGGATGCCGATCAGCGCGCCAAGGACAGCTCGGCCGTTGCCAAAGAGAAGGTGTTGGTTGATAGGCAGCTGGAGAACTGCAAGAAACAGCTTGCGGATGCGCTGAAGAACCTTGCGGACTCGAAGAAGGCCCTGGCGGATGCCGATCAGCGCGCCAAGGACTGTGCGGCCATTTCCAAGGAGAAGGAGTTGGTTGATAAGCAGCTAGAGAACTGCAAGAAACAGCTTGCGGATGCGCTGAAGAACCTTGCGGACTCGAAGAAGGCCCTGGCGGATGCCGAACAGCGCGCCAAGGACAGTTCGGCCATTTCCAAGGAGAAGGAATCTCTTGAGAAGGCCCTAGCGGATGCCGAACAGCGCGCCAAGGACAGCGCGGCCATTTCCAAGGAGAAGGAGTTGGTTGATAGGCAGCTGGAGAACTGCAAGAAACAGCTTGCGGATGCGCTGAAGAACCTTGCGGACTCGAAGAAGGCCCTGGCGGATGCCGATCAGCGCGCCAAGGACTGTGCGGCCATTTCCAAGGAGAAGGAGTTGGTTGATAGGCAGCTGGAGAACTGCAAGAAACAGCTTGCGGATGCGCTGAAGAACCTTGCGGACTCGAAGAAGGCCCTGGCGGATGCCGAACAGCGCGCCAAGGACAGTTCGGCCATTTCCAAGGAGAAGGAGTTGGTTGATAGGCAGCTAGAGAACTGCAAGAAACAGCTTGCGGATGCGCTGAAGAACCTTGCGGACTCGAAGAAGGCCCTGGCGGATGCCGAGCAGCGCGCCAAGGACTGTGCGGCCATTTCTAAGGAGAAGGAGTTGGTTGACAGGCAGCTGGAGAACTGCAACAAACAGCTTGCGGACGCGCTGAAGAACCTTGCGGACTCGAAGAAGGCCCTGGCGGATGCCGAGCAGCGCGCCAAGGACAGCGCGGCCATTGCCAAGGAGAAGGAGTTGGTTGATAGGCAGCTGGAGAACTGCAAGAAACAGCTTGCGGATGCGCTGAAGAACCTTGCGGACTCGAAGAAGGCCCTGGCGGATGCCGATCAGCGCGCCAAGGACTGTGCGGCCATTTCCAAGGAGAAGGAGTTGGTTGATAGGCAGCTAGAGAACTGCAACAAACAGCTTGCGGACGCGCTGAAGAACCTTGCGGACTCGAAGAAGGCCCTGGCGGATGCCGAGCAGCGCGCCACGGACAGTGCGGCCATTTCCAAGGAGAAGGAATCTCTTGAGAAGGCCCTGGCGGATGCCGAGCTGCGCGCCAAGGACAGCGCGGCCATTTCCAAGGAGAAGGAGTTGGTTGATAGGCAGCTGGAGAACTGCAAGAAACAGCTTGCGGATGCGTTGAAGAACCTTGCGGACTCGAAGAAAGCTCTGGCGGATGCCGAGCAGCGCGCCAAGGACAGCGCGGCCATTTCCAAAGAGAAGGACTCTCTTGAGAAGGCCCTGGCGGATGCCGAGCAGCGCGCCAAGGACAGCGCGGCCATTTCCAAGGAGAAGGAGTTGGTTGATAGGCAGCTGGAGAACTGCAAGAAACAGCTTGCGGATGCGCTGAAGAACCTTGCGGACTCGAAGAAGGCCCTGGCGGATGCCGATCAGCGCGCCAAGGACTGTGCGGCCATTTCCAAGGAGAAGGAGTTGGTTGATAGGCAGCTAGAGAACTGCAAGAAACAGCTTGCGGATGCGCTGAAGAACCTTGCGGACTCGAAGAAGGCCCTGGCGGATGCCGAACAGCGCGCCAAGGACAGTTCGGCCATTTCCAAGGAGAAGGAATCTCTTGAGAAGGCCCTAGCGGATGCCGAACAGCGCGCCAAGGACAGCGCGGCCATTTCCAAGGAGAAGGAGTTGGTTGATAGGCAGCTGGAGAACTGCAAGAAACAGCTTGCGGATGCGCTGAAGAACCTTGCGGACTCGAAGAAGGCCCTGGCGGATGCCGAGCAGCGCGCCAGGACTGTGCGGCCATTTCTAAGGAGAAGGAGTTGGTTGACAGGCAGCTGGAGAACTGCAACAAACAGCTTGCGGACGCGCTGAAGAACCTTGCGGACTCGAAGAAGGCCCTGGCGGATGCCGAGCAGCGCGCCAAGGACAGCGCGGCCATTTCAAGGAGAAGAGTTGGTTGATAGGCAGCTGGAGAACTGCAAGAAACGGCTTGCGGATGCGTTGAAGAACCTTGCGGACTCGAAGAAGGCCCTGGCGGATGCCGAGCAGCGCCAAGGACAGCGCGGCCATTTCCAAGGAGAAGGAGTTGGTTGATAGGCAGCTGGAGAACTGCAAGAAACAGCTTGCGGATGCGTTGAAGAACCTTGCGGACTCGAAGAAAGCTCTGGCGGATGCCGAGCAGCGCGCCAAGGACAGCGCGGCCATTTCCAAAGAGAAGGACTCTCTTGAGAAGGCCCTGGCGGATGCCGAACAGCGCGCCAAGGACAGTTCGGCCATTTCCAAAGAGAAGGAATCTCTTGAGAAGGCCCTGGCAGATGCCGAGCAGCGCGCCAAGAACAGCGCGGCCATTTCCAAGGAGAAGGAGTTGGTTGATAGGCAGCTGGAGAACTGCAAGAAACAGCTTGCGGATGCGCTGAAGAACCTTGCGGACTCGAAGAAGGCCCTGGCGGATGCCGAACAGCGCGCCAAGGACAGTTCGGCCATTTCAAGGAAGGAATCTCTTGAGAAGGCCCTAGCGGATGCCGAACAGCGCGCCAAGGACAGCGCGGCCATTTCCAAGGAGAAGGAGTTGGTTGATAGGCAGCTGGAGAACTGCAAGAAACAGCTTGCGGATGCGCTGAAGAACCTTGCGGACTCGAAGAAGGCCCTGGCGGATGCCGATCAGCGCGCCAAGGACTGTGCGGCCATTTCCAAGGAGAAGGAGTTGGTTGATAGGCAGCTAGAGAACTGCAAGAAACAGCTTGCGGATGCGCTGAAGAACCTTGCGGACTCGAAGAAGGCCCTGGCGGATGCCGAACAGCGCCAAGGACAGTTCGGCCATTTCAAGGAGAAGGAATCTCTTGAAGGCCCTAGCGGATGCCGAACAGCGCGCCAAGGACAGCGCGGCCATTTCAAGGAGAAGGAGTTGGTTGATAGGCAGCTGGAGAACTGCAAGAAACAGCTTGCGGATGCGCTGAAGAACCTTGCGGACTCGAAGAAGGCCCTGGCGGATGCCGAGCAGCGCCAAGGACTGTGCGGCCATTTCTAAGGAGAAGGAGTTGGTTGACAGGCAGCTGGAGAACTGCAACAAACAGCTTGCGGACGCGCTGAAGAACCTTGCGGACTCGAAGAAGGCCCTGGCGGATGCCGAACAGCGCGCCAAGGACAGTTCGGCCATTTCAAGGAGAAGGAATCTCTTGAAGGCCCTAGCGGATGCCGAACAGCGCGCCAAGAACAGCGCGGCCATTTCAAGGAGAAGGAGTTGGTTGATAGGCAGCTGGAGAACTGCAAGAAACAGCTTGCGGATGCGCTGAAGAACCTTGCGGACTCGAAGAAGGCCCTGGCGGATGCCGAGCAGCGCGCCAAGGACAGCGCGGCCATTTCCAAGGAGAAGGAGTTGGTTGATAGGCAGCTGGAAAACTGCAAGAAACAGCTTGCGGATGCGTTGAAGAACCTTGCGGACTCGAAGAAGGCCCTGGCGGATGCCGAGCAGCGCGCCAAGGACAGCGCGGCCATTTCAAAGAAGGAATCTCTTGAGAAGGCCCTAGCGGATGCCGAACAGCGCGCCAAAGACAGCGCGGCCATTTCCAAGGAGAAGGAGTTGGTTGATAGGCAGCTGGAGAACTGCAAGAAACAGATTGCGGATGCGCTGAAGAACCTTGCGGACTCGAAGCAGGCTCTGGCGGATGCCGAGCAGCGCGCCAGGACAGCGCGGCCATTTCAAGGAGAAGGAGTTGGTTGAGAGGCAGCTGGAGAACTGCAAGAAACAGCTTGCGGATGCGTTGAAGAACCTTGCGGACTCGAAGAAGGCCCTGGCGGATGCTGAGCAGCGCGCCAAGGACAGCGCGGCCATTTCCAAAGAGAAGGACTCTCTTGAGAAGGCCCTGGCGGATGCCGAGCAGCGCGCCAAGGACAGCGCGGCCATTTCCAAGGAGAAGGAGTTGGTTGATAGGCAGCTGGAGAACTGCAAGAAACAGCTTGCGGATGCGTTGAAGAACCTTGCGGACTCGAAGAAAGCTCTGGCGGATGCCGAGCAGCGCGCAAGGACAGCGCGGCCATTTCAAAGAGAAGGACTCTCTTGAGAAGGTTCTGGCGGATGCCGAACAGCGCGCCAAGGACAGTTCGGCCATTTCCAAAGAGAAGGAATCTCTTGAGAAGGCCCTGGCAGATGCCGAGCAGCGCGCCAAGAACAGCGCGGCCATTTCCAAGGAGAAGGAGTTGGTTGATAGGCAGCTGGAGAACTGCAAGAAACAGCTTGCGGATGCGCTGAAGAACCTTGCGGACTCGAAGAAGGCCCTGGCGGATGCCGAACAGCGCGCCAAGGACAGTTCGGCCATTTCAAGGAGAAGGAATCTCTTGAAGGCCCTAGCGGATGCCGAACAGCGCGCCAAGGACAGCGCGGCCATTTCAAGGAGAAGGAGTTGGTTGATAGGCAGCTGGAGAACTGCAAGAAACAGCTTGCGGATGCGCTGAAGAACCTTGCGGACTCGAAGAAGGCCCTGGCGGATGCCGAGCAGCGCGCCAAGGACTGTGCGGCCATTTCCAAGGAGAAGGAGTTGGTTGATAGGCAGCTGGAGAACTGCAAGAAACAGCTTGCGGATGCGCTGAAGAACCTTGCGGACTCGAAGAAGGCCCTGGCGGATGCCGAACAGCGCGCCAAGGACAGTTCGGCCATTTCCAAGGAGAAGGAATCTCTTGAGAAGGCCCTAGCGGATGCCGAACAGCGCGCCAAGGACAGCGCGGCCATTTCCAAGGAGAAGGAGTTGGTTGATAGGCAGCTGGAGAACTGCAAGAAACAGCTTGCGGATGCGCTGAAGAACCTTGCGGACTCGAAGAAGGCCCTGGCGGATGCCGAGCAGCGCCAAGGACTGTGCGGCCATTTCTAAGGAGAAGGAGTTGGTTGATAGGCAGCTGGAGAACTGCAACAAACAGCTTGCGGACGCGCTGAAGAACCTTGCGGACTCGAAGAAGGCCCTGGCGGATGCCGAGCAGCGCCAAGGACAGCGCGGCCATTGCCAAGGAGAAGGAGTTGGTTGATAGGCAGCTGGAGAACTGCAAGAAACAGCTTGCGGATGCGTTGAAGAACCTTGCGGACTCGAAGAAGGCCCTGGCGGATGCCGAGCAGCGCCAAGGACAGCGCGGCCATTTCAAAGAAGAATCTCTTGAGAAGGCCCTGGCGGATGCCGAGCAGCGCGCCAAGGACAGCGGCCATTTCAAAAGAAGGAATCTCTTGAGAAGGCCCTAGCGGATGCCGAACAGCGCGCCACGGACAGCGCGCCATTTCAAGGAGAAGGAGTTGGTTGATAGGCAGCTGGAGAACTGCAAGAAACAGCTTGCGGATGCGCTGAAGAACCTTGCGGACTCGAAGAAGGCCCTGGCGGATGCCGAGCAGCGCGCCAAGGACAGCGCGGCCATTTCCAAAGAGAAGGACTCTCTTGAGAAGGCCCGGATGCCGAGCAGCGCGCCAAGGACAGCGCGGCCATTTCCAAGGAGAAGGAGTTGGTTGATAGGCAGCTGGAGAACTGCAAGAAACAGCTTGCGGATGCGCTGAAGAACCTTGCGGACTCGAAGAAAGCTCTGGCGGATGCCGAGCAGCGCGCCAAGGACAGCGCGGCCATTTCCAAGGAGAAGGAGTTGGTTGATAGGCAGCTGGAGAACTGCAAGAAACAGCTTGCGGATGCGTTGAAGAACCTTGCGGACTCGAAGAAGGCTCTGGCGGATGCCGAGCAGCGCCAAGGACAGCGCGGCCATTTCAAAGAAGGACTCTCTTGAGAAGGCCCTGGCGGATGCCGAACAGCGCGCCAAGGACAGTTCGGCCATTTCCAAAGAGAAGGACTCTCTTGAGAAGGCCCTGGCGGATGCCGATCAGCGCGCCAAGGACTGTGCGGCCATTTCCAAGGAGAAGGAGTTGGTTGATAGGCAGCTGGAGAACTGCAAGAAACAGCTTGCGGATGCGCTGAAGAACCTTGCGGACTCGAAGAAGGCCCTGGCGGATGCCGAACAGCGCGCCAAGGACAGTTCGGCCATTTCCAAGGAGAAGGAATCTCTTGAGAAGGCCCTAGCGGATGCCGAACAGCGCGCCAAGGACAGCGCGGCCATTTCCAAGGAGAAGTTGGTTGATAGGCAGCTGGAGAACTGCAAGAAACAGCTTGCGGATGCGCTGAAGAACCTTGCGGACTCGAAGAAGGCCCTGGCAGATGCCGAGCAGCGCGCCAAGAACAGCGCGGCCATTTCCAAGGAGAAGGAGTTGGTTGATAGGCAGCTGGAGAACTGCAAGAAACAGCTTGCGGATGCGCTGAAGAACCTTGCGGACTCGAAGAAGGCCCTGGCGGATGCCGAACAGCGCGCCAAGGACAGTTCGGCCATTTCAAGGAGAAGGAATCTCTTGAGAAGGCCTAGCGGATGCCGAACAGCGCGCCAAGGACAGCGCGGCCATTTCAAGGAGAAGGAGTTGGTTGATAGGCAGCTGGAGAACTGCAAGAAACAGCTTGCGGATGCGCTGAAGAACCTTGCGGACTCGAAGAAGGCCCTGGCAGATGCCGAGCAGCGCGCCAAGAACAGCGCGGCCATTTCCAAGGAGAAGGAGTTGGTTGATAGGCAGCTGGAGAACTGCAAGAAACAGCTTGCGGATGCGCTGAAGAACCTTGCGGACTCGAAGAAGGCCCTGGCGGATGCCGAACAGCGCGCCAAGGACAGTTCGGCCATTTCCAAGGAGAAGGAATCTCTTGAGAAGGCCCTAGCGGATGCCGAACAGCGCGCCAAGGACAGCGCGGCCATTTCAAGGAGAAGGAGTTGGTTGATAGGCAGCTGGAGAACTGCAAGAAACAGCTTGCGGATGCGCTGAAGAACCTTGCGGACTCGAAGAAGGCCCTGGCGGATGCCGATCAGCGCGCCAAGGACTGTGCGGCCATTTCCAAGGAGAAGGAGTTGGTTGATAGGCAGCTGGAGAACTGCAAGAAACAGCTTGCGGATGCGCTGAAGAACCTTGCGGACTCGAAGAAGGCCCTGGCGGATGCCGAACAGCGCGCCAAGGACAGTTCGGCCATTTCCAAGGAGAAGGAATCTCTTGAGAAGGCCCTAGCGGATGCCGAACAGCGCGCCAAGGACAGCGCGGCCATTTCAAGGAGAAGGAGTTGGTTGATAGGCAGCTGGAGAACTGCAAGAAACAGCTTGCGGATGCGCTGAAGAACCTTGCGGACTCGAAGAAGGCCCTGGCGGATGCCGAGCAGCGCCAAGGACTGTGCGGCCATTTCAAGGAGAAGGAGTTGGTTGATAGGCAGCTGGAGAACTGCAACAAACAGCTTGCGGACGCGCTGAAGAACCTTGCGGACTCGAAGAAGGCTCTGGCGGATGCCGAGCAGCGCAGCGACAGCGCGGCCATTTCAAGGAGAAGTTGGTTGAGAGGCAGCTGGAGAACTGCAAGAAACAGCTTGCGGATGCGTTGAAGAACCTTGCGGACTCGAAGAAGGCCCTGGCGGATGCCGAGCAGCGCGCCAAGGACAGCGCGGCCATTTCCAAAGAGAAGGAATCTCTTGAGAAGGCCTTAGCGGATGCCGAACAGCGCGCCAAAGACAGCGCGGCCATTTCCAAGGAGAAGGAGTTGGTTGATAGGCAGCTGGAGAACTGCAAGAAACAGCTTGCGGATGCGCTGAAGAACCTTGCGGACTCGAAGCAGGCTCTGGCGGATGCCGAACAGCGCGCCAAAGACAGCGCGGCCATTTCCAAGGAGAAGGAGTTGGTTGATAGGCAGCTGGAGAACTGCAAGAAACAGCTTGCGGACGCTGAAGAACCTTGCGGACTCGAAGAAGGCCCTGGCGGATGCCGAGCAGCGCGCCAAGGACAGCGCGGCCATTTCCAAGGAGAAGGAGTTGGTTGATAGGCAGCTGGAGAACTGCAAGAAACAGCTTGCGGATGCGTTGAAGAACCTTGCGGACTCGAAGAAGGCCCTGGCGGATGCCGAACAGCGCGCCAGGACAGTTCGGCCATTTCAAAGAGAAGGAATCTCTTGAGAAGGCCCTGGCGGATGCCGAGCAGCGCGCCAAGGACAGCGCGGCCATTTCAAGGAGAAGGAGTTGGTTGATAGGCAGCTGGAGAACTGCAAGAAACAGCTTGCGGATGCGCTGAAGAACCTTGCGGACTCGAAGAAGGCCCTGGCGGATGCCGAGCAGCGCGCCAAAGACAGCGCGGCCATTTCCAAGGAGAAGGAGTTGGTTGATAGGCAGCTGGAGAACTGCAAGAAACAGCTTGCGGACGCGCTGAAGAACCTGGCGGACTCGAAGAAGGCCCTGGCGGATGCCGAGCAGCGCCAAGGACAGTTCGGCCATTTCAAGGAGAAGGAATCTCTTGAAGGCCCTAGCGGATGCCGAACAGCGCGCCAAGAACAGCGCGGCCATTTCAAGGAGAAGGAGTTGGTTGATAGGCAGCTGGAGAACTGCAAGAAACAGCTTGCGGACGCGCTGAAGAACCTGGCGGACTCGAAGAAGGCCCTGGCGGATGCCGAGCAGCGCGCCAAGGACAGTTCGGCCATTTCCAAGGAGAAGGAATCTCTTGAGAAGGCCCTAGCGGATGCCGAACAGCGCGCCAAGAACAGCGCGGCCATTTCCAAGGAGAAGGAGTTGGTTGATAGGCAGCTGGAGAACTGCAACAAACAGCTTGCGGACGCGCTGAAGAACCTTGCGGACTCGAAGAAGGCCCTGGCGGATGCCGAACAGCGCGCCAAGGACAGTTCGGCCATTTCCAAGGAGAAGGAATCTCTTGAGAAGGCCCTAGCGGATGCCGAACAGCGCGCCAAGAACAGCGCGGCCATTTCCAAGGAGAAGGAGTTGGTTGATAGGCAGCTGGAGAACTGCAAGAAACAGCTTGCGGATGCGTTGAAGAACCTTGCGGACTCGAAGAAGGCCCTGGCGGATGCCGAACAGCGCGCCAAGGACTGTGCGGCCATTTCCAAGGAGAAGGAGTTGGTTGATAGGCAGCTGGAGAACTGCAAGAAACAGCTTGCGGATGCGTTGAAGAACCTTGCGGACTCGAAGAAGGCCCTGGCGGATGCCGAGCAGCGCCAAAGACAGCGCGGCCATTTCCAAAGAGAAGGAATCTGAGAAGGCCCTAGCGGATGCCGAACAGCGCGCCAAAGACAGCGCGGCCATTTCCAAGGAGAAGGAGTTGGTTGATAGGCAGCTGAAGAACTGCAAGAAACAGCTTGCGGATGCGCTGAAGAACCTTGCGGACTCGAAGAAGGCCCTGGCGGATGCCGAACAGCGCGCCAAGGACAGTTCGGCCATTTCCAAGGAGAAGGAATCTCTTGAGAAGGCCCTAGCGGATGCCGAACAGCGCGCCAAGGACAGCGCGGCCATTTCCAAGGAGAAGGAGTTGGTTGATAGGCAGCTGGAGAACTGCAAGAAACAGCTTGCGGATGCGCTGAAGAACCTTGCGGACTCGAAGAAGGCCCTGGCGGATGCCGAGCAGCGCGCCAAGGACTGTGCGGCCATTTCTAAGGAGAAGGAGTTGGTTGACAGGCAGCTGGAGAACTGCAACAAACAGCTTGCGGACGCGCTGAAGAACCTTGCGGACTCGAAGAAGGCCCTGGCGGATGCCGAACAGCGCGCCAAGGACAGTTCGGCCATTTCCAAGGAGAAGGAGTTGGTTGAGAGGCAGCTGGAGAACTGCAAGAAACAGCTTGCGGATGCGCTGAAGAACCTTGCGGACTCGAAGCAGGCTCTGGCGGATGCCGAGCAGCGCGCCAAGGACAGCGCGGCCATTTCCAAGGAGAAGGAGTTGGTTGAGAGGCAGCTGGAGAACTGCAAGAAACAGCTTGCGGATGCGTTGAAGAACCTTGCGGACTCGAAGAAGGCCCTGGCGGATGCCGAGCAGCGCGCCAAGGACAGCGCGGCCATTTCCAAAGAGAAGGAATCTCTTGAGAAGGCCCTAGCGGATGCCGAACAGCGCGCCAAAGACAGCGCGGCCATTTCCAAGGAGAAGGAGTTGGTTGATAGGCAGCTGGAGAACTGCAAGAAACAGCTTGCGGATGCGCTGAAGAACCTTGCGGACTCGAAGCAGGCTCTGGCGGATGCCGAACAGCGCGCCAAAGACAGCGCGGCCATTTCCAAGGAGAAGGAGTTGGTTGATAGGCAGCTGGAGAACTGCAAGAAACAGCTTGCGGACGCGCTGAAGAACCTTGCGGACTCGAAGAAGGCCCTGGCGGATGCCGAACAGCGCGCCAAGGACAGTTCGGCCATTTCCAAAGAGAAGGAATCTCTTGAGAAGGCCCTGGCGGATGCCGAGCAGCGCGCCAAGGACAGCGCGGCCATTTCCAAGGAGAAGGAGTTGGTTGATAGGCAGCTGGAGAACTGCAAGAAACAGCTTGCGGACGCGCTGAAGAACCTGGCGGACTCGAAGAAGGCCCTGGCGGATGCCGAGCAGCGCGCCAAGGACAGTTCGGCCATTTCCAAGGAGAAGGAATCTCTTGAGAAGGCCCTAGCGGATGCCGAACAGCGCGCCAAGAACAGCGCGGCCATTTCCAAGGAGAAGGAGTTGGTTGATAGGCAGCTGGAAAAAGAAACAGCTTGCGGATGCGTTGAAGAACCTTGCGGACTCGAAGAAGGCCCTGGCGGATGCCGAGCAGCGCGCCAAGGACAGCGCGGCCATTGCCAAAGAGAAGGAATCTCTTGAGAAGGCCCTAGCGGATGCCGAACAGCGCGCCAAAGACAGCGCGGCCATTTCCAAGGAGAAGGAGTTGGTTGATAGGCAGCTGAAGAACTGCAAGAAACAGCTTGCGGATGCGCTGAAGAACCTTGCGGACTCGAAGCAGGCTCTGGCGGATGCCGAGCAGCGCGCCAAGGACTGTGCGGCCATTTCCAAGGAGAAGGAGTTGGTTGATAGGCAGCTGGAGAACTGCAACAAACAGCTTGCGGACGCGCTGAAGAACCTTGCGGACTCGAAGAAGGCCCTGGCGGATGCCGAACAGCGCGCCAAGGACAGTTCGGCCATTTCCAAGGAGAAGGAATCTCTTGAGAAGGCCCTAGCGGATGCCGAACAGCGCGCCAAGAACAGCGCGGCCATTTCTAAGGAGAAGGAGTTGGTTGATAGGCAACTGGAGAACTGCAAGAAACAGCTTGCGGATGCGTTGAAGAACCTTGCGGACTCGAAGAAGGCCCTGGCGGATGCCGAACAGCGCGCCAAGGACTGTGCGGCCATTTCCAAGGAGAAGGAGTTGGTTGATAGGCAGCTGGAGAACTGCAAGAAACAGCTTGCGGATGCGTTGAAGAACCTTGCGGACTCGAAGACGGCCCTGGCGGATGCCGAGCAGCGCGCCAAAGACAGCGCGGCCATTTCCAAAGAGAAGGAATCTCTTGAGAAGGCCCTAGCGGATGTCGAACAGTGCGCCAAGGACAGCGCGGCCATTTCCAAGGAGAAGGAGTTGGTTGACAGGCAGCTGGAGAACTGCAACAAACAGCTTGCGGACGCGCTGAAGAACCTTGCGGACTCGAAGCAGGCTCTGGCGGATGCCGAGCAGCGCGCCAAGGACAGCGCGGCCATTTCCAAAGAGAAGGAATCTCTTGAGAAGGCCCTGGCGGATGCCGAACAGCGCGCCAAGGACAGCGCGGCCATTTCCAAGGAGAAGGAGTTGGTTGATAGGCAGCTGGAGAACTGCAAGAAACAGCTTGCGGATGCGTTGAAGAACCTTGCGGACTCGAAGAAGGCCCTGGCGGATGCCGAGCAGCGCCAAGGACAGCGCGGCCATTTCAAAGAGAAGGAATCTCTTGAGAAGGCCCTAGCGGATGCCGAACAGCGCGCCAAGGACAGCGCGGCCATTTCCAAGGAGAAGGAGTTGGTTGATAGGCAGCTGGAGAACTGCAAGAAACAGCTTGCGGATGCGTTGAAGAACCTTGCGGACTCGAAGAAGGCCCTGGCGGATGCCGAGCAGCGCGCCAAGGACAGCGCGGCCATTTCCAAAGAGAAGGAATCTCTTGAGAAGGCCCTGGCGGATGCCGAACAGCGCGCCAAGGACAGCGCGGCCATTTCCAAGGAGAAGGAGTTGGTTGATAGGCAGCTGGAGAACTGCAAGAAACAGCTTGCGGATGCGTTGAAGAACCTTGCGGACTCGAAGAAGGCCCTGGCGGAGGCCGAGCAGCGCCAAAGACAGCGCGGCCATTTCAAGGAGAAGGAGTTGGTTGATAGGCAGCTGGAGAACTGCAAGAAACAGCTTGCGGATGCGTTGAAGAACCTTGCGGACTCGAAGAAGGCCCTGGCGGATGCCGAGCAGCGCGCCAAAGACAGCGCGGCCATTTCCAAAGAGAAGGAATCTCTTGAGAAGGCCCTAGCGGATGTCGAACAGTGCGCCAAGGACAGCGCGGCCATTTCCAAGGAGAAGGAGTTGGTTGATAGGCAGCTGGAGAACTGCAAGAAACAGCTTGCGGATGCGTTGAAGAACCTTGCGGACTCGAAGAAGGCCCTGGCGGATACCGAGCAGCGCGCCAAGGACAGCGCGGCCATTTCCAAGGAGAAGGAGTTGGTTGATAGGCAGCTGGAGAACTGCAAGAAACAGCTTGCGGACTCGAAGAAGGCCCTGGCGGATGCCGAGCAGCGCGCCAAGGACAGCGCGGCCATTGCCAAAGAGAAGGAATCTCTTGAGAACGCCCTAGCGGATGCCGAACAGCGCGCCAAAGACAGCGCGGCCATTTCCAAGGAGAAGGAGTTGGTTGATAGGCAGCTGAAGAACTGCAAGAAACAGCTTGCGGATGCGCTGAAGAACCTTGCGGACTCGAAGCAGGCTCTGGCGGATGCCGAGCAGCGCGCCAAGGACTGTGCGGCCATTTCCAAGGAGAAGGAGTTGGTTGATAGGCAGCTGGAGAACTGCAACAAACAGCTTGCGGACGCGCTGAAGAACCTTGCGGACACGAAGAAGGCCCTGGCGGATGCCGAACAGCGCGCCAAGGACAGTTCGGCCATTTCCAAGGAGAAGGAATCTCTTGAGAAGGCCCTAGCGGATGCCGAACAGCGCGCCAAGAACAGCGCGGCCATTTCTAAGGAGAAGGAGTTGGTTGATAGGCAACTGGAGAACTGCAAGAAACAGCTTGCGGATGCGTTGAAGAACCTTGCGGACTCGAAGAAGGCCCTGGCGGATGCCGAACAGCGCGCCAAGGACTGTGCGGCCATTTCAAGGAGAAGGAGTTGGTTGATAGGCAGCTGGAGAACTGCAAGAAACAGCTTGCGGATGCGTTGAAGAACCTTGCGGACTCGAAGAAGGCCCTGGCGGATGCCGAGCAGCGCGCCAAAGACAGCGCGGCCATTTCCAAAGAGAAGGAATCTCTTGAGAAGGCCCTAGCGGATGTCGAACAGTGCGCCAAGGACAGCGCGGCCATTTCCAAGGAGAAGGAGTTGGTTGACAGGCAGCTGGAGAACTGCAACAAACAGCTTGCGGACGCGCTGAAGAACCTTGCGGACTCGAAGCAGGCTGTGGCGGATGCCGAGCAGCGCGCCAAGGACAGCGCGGCCATTTCCAAAGAGAAGGAATCTCTTGAGAAGGCCCTGGCGGATGCCGAACAGCGCGCCAAGGACAGCGCGGCCATTTCCAAGGAGAAGGAGTTGGTTGATAGGCAGCTGGAGAACTGCAAGAAACAGCTTGCGGATGCGTTGAAGAACCTTGCGGACTCGAAGAAGGCCCTGGCGGATGCCGAGCAGCGCGCCAAGGACAGCGCGGCCATTTCCAAAGAGAAGGAATCTCTTGAGAAGGCCCTAGCGGATGCCGAACAGCGCGCCAAGGACAGCGCGGCCATTTCCAAGGAGAAGGAGTTGGTTGATAGGCAGCTGGAGAACTGCAAGAAACAGCTTGCGGATGCGTTGAAGAACCTTGCGGACTCGAAGAAGGCCCTGGCGGAGGCCGAGCAGCGCGCCAAAGACAGCGCGGCCATTTCCAAGGAGAAGGAGTTGGTTGATAGGCAGCTGGAGAACTGCAAGAAACAGCTTGCGGATGCGTTGAAGAACCTTGCGGACTCGAAGAAGGCCCTGGCGGATGCCGAGCAGCGCGCCAAAGACAGCGCGGCCATTTCCAAAGAGAAGGAATCTCTTGAGAAGGCCCTAGCGGATGTCGAACAGTGCGCCAAGGACAGCGCGGCCATTTCCAAGGAGAAGGAGTTGGTTGATAGGCAGCTGGAGAACTGCAAGAAACAGCTTGCGGATGCGTTGAAGAACCTTGCGGACTCGAAGAAGGCCCTGGCGGATACCGAGCAGCGCGCCAAGGACAGCGCGGCCATTTCCAAGGAGAAGGAGTTGGTTGATAGGCAGCTGGAGAACTGCAAGAAACAGCTTGCGGACTCGAAGAAGGCCCTGGCGGATGCCGAGCAGCGCGCCAAGGACAGCGCGGCCATTGCCAAAGAGAAGAAATCTCTTGAGAAGGCCCTGGCGGATGCCGAGCAGCGCGCCAAGGACAGCGCGGCCATTTCCAAGGAGAAGGAGTTGGTTGAGAGGCAGCTGGAGAACTGCAAGAAACAGCTTGCGGATGCGCTGAAGAACCTGGCGGACTCGAAGAAGGCCCTGGCGGATGCCGAGCAGCGCGCCAAGGACAGCGCGGCCATTTCCAAGGAGAAGAAATCTCTTGAGAAGGCCCTGGCGGATGCCGAGCAGCGCGCCAAGGACAGCGCGGCCATTTCCAAGGAGAAGGAGTTGGTTGATAGGCAGCTGGAGAACTGCAAGAAACAGCTTGCGGATGCGCTGAAGAACCTGGCGGACTCGAAGAAGGCCCTGGCGGATGCCGAGCAGCGCGCCAAGGACAGCGCGGCTATTTCCAAGGAGAAGGAGTTGGTTGATAGGCAGCTGGAGAACTGCAAGAAACAGCTTGCGGACTCGAAGAAGGCCCTGGCGGATGCCGAGCAGCGCGCCAAGGACAGCGCGGCCATTGCCAAAGAGAAGAAATCTCTTGAGAAGGCCCTGGCGGATGCCGAGCAGCGCGCCAAGGACAGCGCGGCCATTTCCAAGGAGAAGGAGTTGGTTGAGAGGCAGCTGGAGAACTGCAAGAAACAGCTTGCGGATGCGCTGAAGAACCTGGCGGACTCGAAGAAGGCCCTGGCGGATGCCGAGCAGCGCGCCAAGGACAGCGCGGCCATTTCCAAGGAGAAGAAATCTCTTGAGAAGGCCCTGGCGGATGCCGAGCAGCGCGCCAAGGACAGCGCGGCCATTTCCAAGGAGAAGGAGTTGGTTGATAGGCAGCTGGAGAACTGCAAGAAACAGCTTGCGGATGCGCTGAAGAACCTGGCGGACTCGAAGAAGGCCCTGGCGGATGCCGAGCAGCGCGCCAAGGACAGCGCGGCTATTTCCAAGGAGAAGGAGTTGGTTGATAGGCAGCTGGAGAACTGCAAGAAACAGCTTGCGGACTCGAAGAAGTTGCCAGTGGGTGAAGCGAATAGACAATCTTGTGAGGGTTTGGAAGTTGTTGGAGGGTGTCTCTCACCGGATTCTGAAAGGCTTTTTGGTCTTCTGTCGGATATGAGGCGAGAAACAGATCGGCGCGTGATGCTGCTTAATTCGAAGTTAATGGCGAAAGAGTGCTTACTGGGGAGTCTTCGTCGCGACTTCGAGGAAGTGTCGCAGAAATTAGTCGAGGCAATGGCGCAGCTGGATAGGCGGTAGAGGAATGTTTGTGTGTTATTACGATGATTGCTGTTATTGTTGTTGTTGTATTTATCGTTAACGAATGCATAAAGTTGTTTTTTTCCGGTTGTGTTTCACATTTTCTCCTCTTGTTTTTTCACTTTTGTTTAGATTGTTTTAGATTGTTACCTTTTTTTTTGATGATTATCGTTTTTCTTTGTGTCGGCGAGAGAAATGCTGTACGTTCATGCACTCTATATGAACACCTGGTGGACATTCGGCCGACATTCTTGTTCATACTAGCATGATTTCTATCTTATTATGAAAAAGAAATAAGAATAATGATTGGTGGCAATGATTTTTTTTTTTGGTTTTTCCGATGTGATTCTTCGCTATTATTCGGCGTACAACTTGCTCTGCTTTTGGGTTTCCTCTATCCTTCTTTCTCTTTGTAGTGACAGACGTAGCCTGCGAAACGCGTTTTCTCTCTCGCTCTCTCTCCATATATATATTGGAACGCTGGTTTCTTTTTTTCTTCGCTCTGCCTATATCCTTCTCTTGCGCTCTTCAATATTGTTCTTTAAGAATATTTGCTTCTCCTCCTAAAGAAATAAATAAATTATTCTTCGTCTTCTTCTTGTTGCTGCACTTCAAAGGAGTGTGACAGCGGAGCGTATTTTTTTTTTTTGTACAGTGCGCCTCCTCAGAATTTGTGCACTTTAGGCATAACGTTCCTTAGTTCCTCTACGCATGTCTGTGCTGGAGACCTTCTTGCGCGGTGGTCGTCCGTGCCAGTGCGTGGAGGACTGGCGCAAGTTTTCTGGCTGTTATGCTCGGTGGCGGTGGCTCGCATACTTTCCGCGGCAGTGGGCGCATGACATCCGTGGGAACCAGCTTTCGGCTCCTGCCGCGCACTTCCTTATGGGCGAGGCTGCTGGGGGTGAATGGCATCTGCTGCTAGTGCAGGCATCTCTGGACGGCGTCAAAATGCTGGAGACGGAGCTATTGGAAATGGTGCAGCAGTTCCTCCAGGAGACCCCAGTAGGCTTGCTGCCGTCGCAACTGGATGTGGTGGCTGTTGTGGAGGGCGACACGCACACCGCCCTGCACCTGTTCGACCCGCGCCGGTGGAGGGCATGCTGGGAACGCCTCCGCCTGCGTGATGCCGCCCCCTCGACGTTGGAACAGCACGTGAGCATTGGGTGCGTTGTCAACGGCTCGGTGTTGTTGCTGGAGGGGCTCTCTGCGGCGTGCGACCCTGCGGAGATAACAGAGAGCGCCAAGGGGTGCTTCAGCTGGGCGCAGTCCAACTGCCGCTTCGAAGCGCTGCATGACGCGTCTTACCCGGATCCTGTCCCAGCGGCGCCGCTCCTGGATGCGCTGCTGGATTTGAACCCCCTGCTGTACCGCGGGATGTTTACCACCGTTGAGGGGCCCTCTGCCACGTCGGGGGCTAGCCGCGAAAAGGCGGGGGCAAAGAGCCGCTTCGCCCGCCTGCTGGAGAATAAGGAGGCGGCGCACCAGACGCTGAAGCGCCAGGTGGGAGAGTGTACGACCTTCTCCGTCCATGTGGGCGGGCCAGACGCGCCAGCGTACCACGTGCTCCTCTGGCAGAAGCCGATCCTTGGCAAGGTGCCGGTGGACTTGGAGAACATCGACCCCGGACCGCTGACCCCGCAGCCGCTTTCCTGCCAGCTGCACATCTATCGTGATCGTGGGGAGCCTCTGTATCTGCAGGATTACATCCGCGACGTATCGTCCACGCTGGACTTCTGCTTCGACGATTACCTGCACGAGGACGGTGAGGTCTTTGTTCAGCTGGCCCCCGTGGAGGGCGTTCCGTTCCGCACCTTGGACGCGTTTCTGCCTTTTGTGCGGCGCTACCCCGAGCGCTTCCCCGAGGATCCGTTCTTGGAGGGGTCCTGCGTGGGGTTCGTGTTTCCGCGCGTACTGCGCCGCACACCGACCGGGAAGACGACCAAGCTGAACCCAATGACGAAGACGAGGGCCGGGGTCGCCCAGGCCCCTCCCACGGAGGAGGACGTCGCTGTCGCCGTCGCGGCCCTCCGGACGCTCTCCCAGCACGTTCGCCCATGCACCGACGCGGACGCGGCCGCTGGCCCATCCATGTCCTCCAGCCCGCCGCCGCGGCGCTACTACCTTAGTGGTCTGTGCGTCGTTGAAGACACCGCTCGGTCGCTGTGGGATGACGGTGGGCTGCGGAGGGCTAAAAGGGGTGTAAAAACTGCTCCACGCACGGCTGTTTCTCGTGAAAGTGCGACGGGGTGTCGCGAAGCGCCTCTACAGAAGGAAACCGAAGATCTGCGTCGTGAGCTTGGCGTGGCACGAGACAGCGTTGCGGATCTCACGGCCCGAATTCGTCAACTCAAAAAGGAAGGTGCTGCGGCAGCGAAGGCGTTGCTGGAAGCGGAGGCACGCTCTAAGCGAGATGCGGCAGCACTGCTGCTGATGCAGCGCCAAAAGGACTATATGGAACGCCAGCTGGAGGAGGCACGGCACGGCACCGGGGATGCCGCTTCGAGGCTGCGTGAAATGCGACGAGAAAACTCTGCCGTCCGCAAGGAACTATCGGAAGCACAAGAAGTTGTAAAGCGAGACGCCCTATACGAAACGGCCATCGTGTCCAAGCTAGAGCGAGAGAAGTTTATGCTGCAGAAGCAGCTGGCAGACCTGCGACAAACTACAGGAGATCATACCAGCCGTCTTCGGGAAGTGGAGCTGGAAAACGAAAGCCTGAGAAAAATTCTAGCGGATACCCAGCGAGCTGCTTCCAATGCAGAGCACCGTTTCATCGCGGAGAGAGAACTTTTGGAAAGACAGAAGAAAGCACTCGAAAAGCAGTCGAAGCAGGAACACAAAGAACTAGCGGCTGCGCATAAAGCTCTTGCAGACGCGGAGACACAGGCAAAGTGTATTGCAGCTGTTGCGGAGAAGAAGGCTCTGAAAGAGCAACTGGCTGCCGTGGAAAAGGAGCTGTTTGACACCAAGAAATCACTAGAGGACGTCCAGCAGCTGTTACCAACCAGGAGTCGCAGTCGCAGCAGGACTGGGGCGGAGGACGTGTGTAGGGCAGCCAGTAGTACGGCGACAGTGCAACACCAAGAGACGGGCTATTCGGCTGTTTCCCAGTCATTATCGACCCCCCAGAATGCCTTGGTGGAGTTAGCCACGTTTGTAAAGCAGTATGCACCGCAACTCGCGGCGTATCGCCCCGAGGAACGACTACTTCATACGCCACAGTCGGTGCACCTAGCAGCACATGATGCCGATCCAACGCGTTGGAAGGACTCCAATGAGGCAGTCTCTAGCACCAGCGTTGAAGACGGGCTGGGTGTGTCCTCTAGCACGGCGGTGGCCCTCACATATTTAGGCTCAGGGGCGGTTCCATCGCTGCGCGTGGCGGTTGCAAGCGAGAAATCCCCCGGACATCAGATTAAAGATTCAGCGAGAAGCGAAGACCTTTATGCTTGTGAGCAAGGCAATCATGACGCAGCCTTCGTTTGCGGCCCGTCTTCTTCCCCAGCGTCAGAAGGGGAATTGTGCCGCGACACGGACGACCGGCCTCCGCCTTGTCTGAAAGGGGAAGTAGAGGCACTGCTCGCGACACTGCAGCACCTTAGAGCGGAGACCGATGAGCGGGTATCAGCGATGAAAGCACAATTGCGAGCGAAGGACGCTCTAATCCTTCATCTGCAACAACAGTTCGACCGGCTGTTGCAGACGATGTGCACGGCGCTGATAAAGCTCACCGCTGATGAATAGCGAGCGCTCTAGCTCTCGTAGCTGGAAATTCATTATCAATTCTTTACCGAAAACGTCTTTTTCTTTTATTTGTCTCTTACGATACGCACTTGCGAGGATCCAACTCCTGCAGCAGGCAAAGCACCTACGGAAGATGACTGCATTTGCCGTCCCTCGGCATCTCCGAGGTGACTGGTGGTTGCTGATGGCACTTCACCGCCTATCACGCTGAGGCACTAGTCTCCTTGCTGCTGCTTAACGAAATGGAACGATAACGATGCCTTCGCTACCCTACACCCTTAAGGAAAATACAAATAAGGGTCAGGGATATCCTCTACATTGAACAGTTTTAATTCATCTTCTTCTTTTGTATTTTTTATTTTTTATTCCTTTTTTTCTCATGTTTTCTATTTTATTTTAAGAGACGATCTCTCCTTGCCATGAGGGAGGTCCAAATAAGATAATAAACGAAAAGCAGCAGAGTGCTTTCCTCGGAAAGAAGAAAGCAACAGCAACAAACAAACATTAACGTCAAAAATAAAATAAAAATAACCCATTTTTTTCCCCTACAACTCAAGGAGGAATCCATGCCTACCGCTGTTTCACAAATAAACCTCAACAGCAAACTTCGAACGCCTTCTTCACCTCCACTGTCTCCGCTGTTTCGCTGTATTTTCTTTGGATGTAATAAGAACTCTTTTCCACCGTCGTTCATCTTTCGAATCCCATTATCCTCATAACGTTCCTTAGTTCCTCTACGCATGTCTGTGCTGGAGACCTTCTTGCGCGGTGGTCGTCCGTGCCAGTGCGTGGAGGACTGGCGCAAGTTTTCTGGCTGTTATGCTCGGTGGCGGTGGCTCGCATACTTTCCGCGGCAGTGGGCGCATGACATCCGTGGGAACCAGCTTTCGGCTCCTGCCGCGCACTTCCTTATGGGCGAGGCTGCTGGGGGTGAATGGCATCTGCTGCTAGTGCAGGCATCTCTGGACGGCGTCAAAATGCTGGAGACGGAGCTATTGGAAATGGTGCAGCAGTTCCTCCAGGAGACCCCAGTAGGCTTGCTGCCGTCGCAACTGGATGTGGTGGCTGTTGTGGAGGGCGACACGCACACCGCCCTGCACCTGTTCGACCCGCGCCGGTGGAGGGCATGCTGGGAACGCCTCCGCCTGCGTGATGCCGCCCCCTCGACGTTGGAACAGCACGTGAGCATTGGGTGCGTTGTCAACGGCTCGGTGTTGTTGCTGGAGGGGCTCTCTGCGGCGTGCGACCCTGCGGAGATAACAGAGAGCGCCAAGGGGTGCTTCAGCTGGGCGCAGTCCAACTGCCGCTTCGAAGCGCTGCATGACGCGTCTTACCCGGATCCTGTCCCAGCGGCGCCGCTCCTGGATGCGCTGCTGGATTTGAACCCCCTGCTGTACCGCGGGATGTTTACCACCGTTGAGGGGCCCTCTGCCACGTCGGGGCTAGGCGGGGGCAAAGAGCCGCTTCGCCCGCCTGCTGGAGAATAAGGAGGCGGCGCACCAGACGCTGAAGCGCCAGGTGGGAGAGTGTACGACCTTCTCCGTCCATGTGGGCGGGCCAGACGCGCCAGCGTACCACGTGCTCCTCTGGCAGAAGCCGATCCTTGGCAAGGTGCCGGTGGACTTGGAGAACATCGACCCCGGACCGCTGACCCCGCAGCCGCTTTCCTGCCAGCTGCACATCTATCGTGATCGTGGGGAGCCTCTGTATCTGCAGGATTACATCCGCGACGTATCGTCCACGCTGGACTTCTGCTTCGACGATTACCTGCACGAGGACGGTGAGGTCTTTGTTCAGCTGGCCCCCGTGGAGGGCGTTCCGTTCCGCACCTTGGACGCGTTTCTGCCTTTTGTGCGGCGCTACCCCGAGCGCTTCCCCGAGGATCCGTTCTTGGAGGGGTCCTGCGTGGGGTTCGTGTTTCCGCGCGTACTGCGCCGCACACCGACCGGGAAGACGACCAAGCTGAACCCAATGACGAAGACGAGGGCCGGGGTCGCCCAGGCCCCTCCCACGGAGGAGGACGTCGCTGTCGCCGTCGCGGCCCTCCGGACGCTCTCCCAGCACGTTCGCCCATGCACCGACGCGGACGCGGCTGCTGGCCCATCCATGTCCTCCAGCCCGCCTCCGCGGCGTTATTGCGTTTCGGAGCTCGATCAAGTTCAACCGGTGGATGGCCATCGAAGATGCGCGTGGTGTGAGCGGAAGCGAGAGAAACTGCTGCGTTGCGGTGGGTGCAAGGTGGTGTTCTACTGCGGTAGGCGACATCAAGCGTTGGACTGGAAGGAGGGAGCGCACCGAGCGGAGTGCAGTTGGTGGAAGCGGGCGTGGGAGGATGGGACGAGAGTAGTTGTCCCTGCCCTTAGCTCTAGACTGGAGAGAGAGGGTATGGTCGCACTACGCTCACTCGGTGTCTCGTATGCGGTTACACTGCTCCATTTCGTGGACATTCTTCGGTCAGCGGAGGGTGTCTCTCGCGGTGTTCTCCAACCTTTATATGTTCATGTACTGTGGCACGACCTCCCTGTTATGAGTGAGTTCTTCGATACGTTTTTAAGATCCGCAAACAATTCTCCAAGTGACGCGCGAGCGGTGCGGGTGGTAATTTTCGCGAAGTCTTTCTCAGAATCCCAACGAAACGAAGTGTGGGCAATCGAAGAGGAGAAGGTGGCGTTGGTTGAGCCCACCGGTGTGCTAGGGGATGCGTGGCGCCAGAGGGGAGGGGCGGCAAGGCGCGATAGCGTCTTTCTGTTCCGTCTTTGCAACAGCATGTACCACTTATTTCCGTTTGACAACTCTGAGGTGGGCGGCACACCGGACGGGGTTCTCTCGTTCGGCCCTCTGAGCGGTTTAGGCCAGAATTACCTCACGGCGGCCATCGAGGCCATTGCGGACCGCTTTGCCGGTGTTGTCCCTTGCCGCTTCGTGGAGAGCTCTTTGGTAGGGTGCCTGAGAACAGAAAAGGCTCTACTGGGGCGTGTCGCCAACAGCACCAAGTGTGACGTGAAAGTGAAGGCGGCCATGGAGGCCTTGACCGTGCAGCAGACGAGCGATCCCTTTCCAGTGGAGCTGAACAGTCCTGGTCTCTCTCTTTCTACGGCCCACGAAGAGACACAGACAAGATGCGTGCCGGACCTCAGCAATGCGGCCGAAGTTGAGCTGCCTATCTACACCAACTCCTATGCCTTCAATGTGCCAGTCATTCAGTCCATTCATAGCAACAATTGGTGAACGCTCGGATACGGCTAAAGGCGCCCGTTATTCCGCATCCATATTACTTGTTAATTCATTTTTTTTTCTTTTCATTTCTATCCGCTGCCGTGTCACATGGCCAGGCGTCCCAACCAGGGCCAGTGCGTTTATTTTCCTATTCGATATTTATGAAAACAAACAAGGTTCTAGTCCTTTTCGATTACGGGAATTTAGATCTGAATACCATGAACTCTTTCCCATGTGGATGCAGATGCCTGTGTTGTTGTGGCTGTGCGAGATATGTGTTACTCCTATCGTTTCACCACCTCTCTCTCTTTATTTGTTCTGTGAAGAGGAACGAGTGAGACTTTGCTTTCTACTGTAGTGATACGGTTATTAGTATTTTACCTTTGTTTAGAAAGAACACAGGTTCTAGTGCATAACTAGTGGAGATCAGGGACCCACAGCTGCGTGCTTTTAGATTTGTGGAAGTGGGTGCGTTGTTTCACTTTATACACATATATTATTTTCTCTATTTATTATTATTATTATTAATTATTTTACTTTCTCTCCGTCCTAGGAGTTAAAAATTAGATACTACACCACATCCTTGTTCCTCTTAGTTTCTTCGTTCGGGGTTCATCCCTTTTGATTTTTTGATGAATTCTGATGGCGTCGCCACTGGCCTCACCGGGAAATCCTTTTAGCCCCCGTTCACCAATGGGGCGAGGGCGGCCCCCTGCTGTTAGCTTCCTTGGGGGCTCCAGAAGCGCGGAGAGTGCTGGGACAAGCTTGCGTAGCGACGACAACCGTCATGGCCGTAACCACAGCGTCAATGAGGCGGAAGAGGAATACACGGGGGATATGCTGACCAAGCCGCTGTATCATCACACATGGGAATTTGAGAAGAGTGACAACGTTTCCAAGGCGCACGCCTACGGGATTTGCCATCTGCCCCTCACAGCCACTATCATTATCAATATTGGACTCACCTTTTCTATTGTTGCGATCATATGCATTCTCCCCATTCAAACAATGTCGACGAGAGCCATGGATAAGCTCTCCACATCCTTGAGTAGCTCTCTAGCGAACACAATGTCTCAGGCCGTAACAGAAAACATGCTCCTTCTTCGGGTCAGCGTTCAAGATTTTGCGACTGCTTGGATACTCAACTTAGGGACGCAGCAGTGGGAGTGGACGAAAGAGAATATGCCGCAGATGATGCAGCAAATCTGCCATCTCGTCACGGTGGAGAGTAGAAGCTACAATATCTTATACTTTTCAGTGACCAGCCCGGGTGGTGGATATGGCGCTTACTGCTCGACACAGTACGTCGGGCATGCCTTGGTGGGAAACTACATAACGGACAACACGGCTACACCCCGATACGTCATTGACCCTACTACGTACACATATGCAGAGCCCTTAACGCCATACACTGCTGTTCTGCCAATGACACCTCGTGAGTACACCGCATTCGGCGCTGAGGAAAATGGTGAATTAAACCCCAACCCATGGAATGACGTCATCGTTCCCATCATTCTGGACAAAACGAACTCTGGGATGGATTCGGGCTGGCTTTTATTCCGTTACCAAGGAAGGGCAGCCATCACCTTCTCCCTCGCTTTCTTTGATAGTCAACAAAACGCTGTTGCTGTTACGGCAGCGATTCAACCACTGTCTATTAGCCGGATGCTATCCGACAAGCTTCTCTCGACGAGCATCGGCGAAGCGGTGCTGTTTGATCCCGTCACCGGCATCGTGTTCGACTACTCCATGAAAACTCCTCCTATTACACGAATGGATAACTGGAATTGGAGTGCTCCAGACATCGAAGCGGCTGTGCCACCTCTCCTTCGTGTCCAGGATATAACGAACAAGCTGATGAGGGAGGCAATCAAAGTTGTCACCGGCTCTGATAATTCAGGTTATGTGGTACGATGGAGCGTTCAGTTTAAGTATGAGGGGTCGTCGGCCATTGCTCTTGCCACACGAATCTACATGGATGATCCAGCGCGACTGAACCTCACATTAGTTTACGTCAATTCGGAATCCACCTACGCATCGGGAATGCGGTGGGTACGCATCGTTGTTTTCGCGTGCGTCATTCTAATTCTGCTTGCTATTGGTCTTGCGGACGTGGTGCTCGTGTACTTGTTCCTGCAGCCGCTCCACGGTTTGCGGGACCCCGTCACTGACGGTGAGACACATGATCAGTCCTTCTCGAACATCAGTGAGTTGGCCACCATGCAGCGACACTTCATGAATCTGAACTTACAGCTGATTCGCATGAAGTCGTTCCTGCCGCACAGCGTATTGGGCCCACCACCACCACAAGAGGTTGGGTCTCACGATGCGGAGCGCAGCGGGGACTATGAAGGGATGGCTGGCAACCGCTTCAATCACGGTAGCGAAGCAATCGACTTGCATTTAAATGAGCGTGCGCTTACGGACCAGGTGAATCGGTATCGACGCAAATACTGCACTTTAGCGGTGTTCTTCATTCACATCTTCGAGTCTGAATCCAGCACTTCGCTGCTGGAAAATCTTTCTTCTGCATTTTTGGAGGCGGTCATCCCCACAGTTGTGCAGTACGGTGGTGTCATTGAGATTCAGCGACCCGATGCCGTGATCACCACCTTCGGAGCCCAGCGGTACATGACTATGCATCAGCAACGTGCGGTGCAGTGTGCCTTGCAGGTACAGCATGCTGTTCAGGCAAACAGTTTTATCTCGCCACGGTATGTATCCATGGTGGATGTGGGGGATTTCTTTGTAGGCACGTGCGGAGCGGCAGATCGCTATGCTCGCGTGACGTACAAAATTTCGATGCCGACTCGACCTGACGTGATAAAGCTTTGCAAGAGTTTGGATTGCCAAACCCTCATTACACAACGGCTCGCCGTCACCCTGGATGACAATTTACTGTTAGTTCCTGTCGATACAGTGAAGATAACGCAAGATCCAAAGCCGGTCACTTTCTACGAACTTCGCGGAGATGCAAGAAAAATTGGCCATAAAGACGTTGTCGAGCACGTGCGGAAAATTATTACCACCTCTCGCAACGCTTTCGAGAAGATGTCCAGCGCAGACTACAGCGGCGCACTTCAGCTTCTTGAACCTTGTGAGAAGCAAGATCGCCAAATTGCCCGTCTAGCCGAACTGTGCCGCATGCGCCTTCATAAAGGCGATACTCGGCCCTACTACCGCATCCTTGAGCACATTCGGGTCGACTTACCCCCGTACGACAGCGTGAAAATGCGCCGGGACAGCAGTCTCATGCATCCCCCACCTATTAACACCACGAACCAAATGCCAGACTTTGACGTTTCCTTCTTTGCGTTTCCGTCGCCTTCCCGTATCGTCGAGGGTGTTAATCCTTTTGATGAGGCCAGCATGGACGGGGACAACTTCGGTGCCCTTTTCGACGTTGTCGTGGACGTGGAGGCGGATGAAGAAGTGCCAACGCCTCCATCGAACTCCCACAATCCATCCTCTGTGCAGATGTCTAATACCTTCAACAACAACGCCTTCGAGTGTGTCGTTGCAGGTGAAGTGCCAACAAAGTTTGTCGATCTTGGCGGCATGGAATGGACCCGTTCCAGCGACACACTGGGCTCGGGGGCGTATGCTGATGTGTACCGCGGTCTTTCATCAACCGGCACCCTCGCAGCCCTGAAGTGCATCCAGCTGAGGTCCAAAAATGTAGCATTAAGCTCCATTTCTGAAGAGATTCGAGTTTTTTCTTGTCTGGATCACGAGAATATCGTGCAATATCTCAGCGTGTTCGTGTCCGACTCGTACTTAATCCAGATCATGGAGTTTGTCCCGGGTGGTGCGCTGGATTGTCTCACAAAAAGCTTCGGGCCACTGAAACCGGGGGCGGCGTGTAGATTCGTACGAGACATTCTCTGTGGTTTGCAGTACTTGCACTCCAAGGGTATTGTTCACTGCGACATTAAACCACACAATGTGCTGCTTGCCATGGATGGGCAATGTAAGCTGAGCGATTTTGGCTCTGCCATGGTTCGTGCTGCTGGGGCAGATGGTGAAATTGAGGATGTTCTGGAACTGCGCGGGACACCCGGGTACATGGCCCCAGAGGTGGCCAACGGAGCCCTCCCGACGCCCAAGAGTGACATCTTCTCGTTGGGCGTGACTATTCTAGAACTGCTGCTCGGCAAGCTGCCGTGGGAGTACGTGACACCGGAGGAAACAGTGGAATCGCCGGAGAAGAAGCCACCTCCAACGAGCCAGGAGAAGGACACCGACCCGTCCCCGTTGCTCTCGGATCTGAATGAGCTCAACAAAGGGACTGAAACCGATTACTCCCGCAGCCCAACTTCTCCTCGGCTGCCAATGGATCGGTTGCTGCGAAACACAAACGAGTTTGTGCGACAGATTTGCCTCGGTAATGTCGCTCCTCGCATTCCGGATACACTCAATGAAGACGTCGTGAGCTTCATTGAACAGTGTATCTGCCATGAGCCAGAGAAGAGAGCAACACCAGACGAGCTTCTGCGTCATCGCTGGGTCATGTAGCCACTGCTGGCCTTCTCTTGTCGTACATCTACCCGCCTCAGTAGCTCTTTTGCATATTAACTGCGCCTCCTTGTGCCACGCATGGAGATGGACCGTGTCGGGTCTGACAGGTGACACGTTGAGATTCTCATTGCAGCAAAGCTTTTCTTGCTGTGATCGCCGTATCAGCGGCTTTACTTTTCTTGCTGAGTGTCCCACAGTATACGTCGACGTATTTAACCTTTCGAATGTTGTACAGTTTTTTCTTTTTTCTTTTTTCCTTTATATTCTGTGTTTATTATCCCGAACTAAAAAATGCACAAGAAAACTGATGCAGAAAGTTATCCAAGAAACTTAATGGCTGCAACCATAGACAATAAAGGAAATAAGCTATCAATTTGTCTCCTCTATCTTGCCCCTTTCTTATTTCTTTGTTTGTAGCTCTCTCTATTGTTGTCTCGCCGCCTTCTGTAAAAAAAGAGCTGTAAAAGGAGTAGAAGGACTGGCGCTGTCCCCCGGCCCCGCCCTCAAGAGTTTCGGATTAGAACTCGATGCCCGTTTATCATAAGCTCCGACCCCGCTAACCCCACATAACGATAACTGAACATGCTGTGTGCATCATGCACATCGACAGGCAGGCGAGTTCTGATTACCGGTGGTGCTGGCTACATTGGGTCGTTCGTTGTTCGCCACTTACTGCAGCGATCGACACTCCCAGTTGCGGTGCTTGACAACTTAAATTTTGGAAAGCGTGCAGCGCAACTGCCGTGGTGGGAGAATCATGTGGGTTTCTCTGCCACATCCAGACCGGTGAGGTCCATGACTGTCGGTGACTGCGGGGATCCAGGTGTTCTTGATCGCGTTTTTACTTCGGCGGAACCCATCGTGGCTGTCCTTCACCTGGCGGCCTCTACCGTCGTATCAGAAAGCGTTGCGGATCCCTTACGGTATTACCACAACAACCTCACGAGTACTGTGGAAGTGCTCCGTGCGATGCAACGGCACGGCTGCCGCAGGATAATTTTCTCTTCGTCTTGCACCGTCGGCGCTGAAGAACGCAGTCCGACGACTGGCGCGCCCTGCGGGCATCCCTACGGGCATCCCTACGGAGAGACCAAGCAATGGGCCGAGAAAATGATCCAGCGTTGCTGCGAGGCGTACGGATTTCAAAGCGTGGCGCTCCGCTTTTTCAATGCTGCTGGTGCCTCGGGCGACGGAAACTTGGGTGAGGTACACGACCCAGAGACCCACATCATTCCCTTGCTCCTTCAGGCGCATCTTCGCGGGTCCCGTTGTGAAGGAAGGGGATCGAAGGGGAATAAGCAGAACATTTCAACCAGAGGCTCGTTCTCGGTGTATGGTACTGACTACCCAACACGTGACGGTACGTGTGTGCGAGACTATATACACGTAGAGGACCTGGCGGTTGCGTATGGCTTAGCTCTCGATTATCTTCTGAAACAGAAAGCCGATAGCGGTGGTTTCACTGTGATAGAGCTAGGCACAGGGTGCGGCAGCAGTGTAAAGGACGTCCTGCAAGCAGCTGAAGCGGTCACAGGGTCTCGCGTCGCAGTGCAATATGAGGCTCGGCGTCCTGGAGACGTGCCAGAATTGGTGGCGGATCCTTCGACGGCACGGCTGCTGCTCGGGTGGGAGCCTAAGCGTAGCCTTATAGACATTCTTTCTACGGCGTGGTCGTTTCACTCTCGATTTCCTTCAGGGTATCCTACAGCTGCTGCAATGGAAAAAAATATTCGTGAGTGTGACCCTCGAGCGTGACCTGCGGTCCGCTTCGGTCAATTTTGATATTCCTTCTTTCCACCTCCGGGAGTACATGGGAAGTGGGACTGGTATAGCGCCCCCCCCCCGTTTATCTTCTGTTCCTGCGCCAGCTGCTACCGCTGCATGGCGAGATCTGCTTCCCTTCTGCTTCCCTTCCCAGTTTTGATCACAAAGGCTTCTTCCGGATGCAGGCCCGCAGCGCCAGAATGTGCCGAGCTGCGGTGGGGTGCTCGTTGAGTGCTACACTGTTCTGCAGGAGGTTCATCAAGTATCGCTCCCTACCCGCGGACGACCCCTTTGGGGAGCGCAGCACGTGGGAGGACCCCGGCGAGGGCGTCTTCGCCGGCTGGAAAGATGTTCCCTCTGAGCAGTTCACCGCGGCGGCGGACAGCGACGAGATTCGGCAGGCCCACTTCGGCCCCGAGTGGGCTCGTTTTAGCACCGTCGGAAAGATGTCTGTAGAGAAGGCGACACGTAACCCCACAGCGAAGGTCATATCAGCAGAGGAGAAGAACACGGCACGAGTACGAGCCCGGCGAGAGATGCTCGAGACCCGCAACTATCACAGCTACGAGGAGTACCTGGACCACCAGTTGGGATCGAGTGACGGTGACGACAAGGCACCCTCGGCTCCAGATGCCTCCAAGGACAACAAGGACGTTCAAGACGATGATAGGGAACCCCCTGGGCTCCCGGGATTCATGAAGGAACTGCGCTCTGCCCCACCCCCCAGCTCCGCCACGGAGGGGGTCGCTGGAGAAAAGCTGGCCAAAGGCTCCGACCCCGTCCCGGAGGAGGTTCGCCGAGCAGTGTATGCTGGGCTGCCAGAGCGTTTCCGCTGCTCCCCGCTCTCCCTGGAGGACCCTCTTCAGTGGGGCACCGCAGACATCATTATGTTTCTCCGGTGCTTTGTCGGTGAGGTCATGGACGAGACGATGATCTCGACATTCACGATGGCTAACGTCACGGGGCACACACTTCTCAACGTGGTGGCACCGCCACGATTGTTCAGTCGGATGCGGCGATGGCATGTCGCTCGGCAGCGGGTGGCTGCAAAGGTGTGGTCGTCCATGAGAGATTCTGCCAGCATAGGGGCCGATGTGCCAACTTCACTGGTGGAGGAAGTTAGTACAGCAATGCTTCCCCAACTGGAGGCCTCCATTGCCGATCTTACACCGGATATCGTTCAAGAAACGATTCTCCTATGCTTTCCTTACGGCTATGGTCGGACATAATACATAAAATAAAAGATTGAAAAGGTAAGAGAGTTCGGTACATAGTAGCAATCTTCGATGGGCACTAGCCGTGCAAAATACCTGAGTGAAGTGTCTGCACATTTCGCCTTGCTTTTGGTTTGTCTCTTCGTTTTCATTTTTGTTTTCTTTGATTTGTTTTTTTGTCACGACTGAACTCTTGACAAAGTTGTTGTCTTGTCGTTGATTAATTCGATGGGCGACGCACAGGCTGGAGAAGGCGGGGAAGGAGCCAGCAGCCCTGTGGCCATTTGGGAGCGAATCAATCGATTCTATCATTCATCCCGAAAGTCCGTCAATATTTTAGTGGGCAACAACTGCGACGCGGCTGCCGCATCGATGACTATGATGTCGTTGCTGAAGAGCTCTCTAATTTCCTTCAGTGTACACCCGATATCAACGTACGACGAACTCCGAACGATTGTGGAAGGTATCAAGGTGGCGCAGGACTTTTCCAAGAAAGCCGACGGCAGTGTTGTGGATGAGCTCTTCATTCTCCTGGGTGTGGGAGGGCCCATCGCGTTAGAGGACTATTTCGATCTGACTAGGCACGTCATTATTCTGATGGACTCTCATCGCCCGATTCATCTCCGCAACTTGCAAACCGCTCTGCGAAGGAGCAGCGACCGTTTAGTCCTGTGGGGCGCCGCCAAAGTTCGTGACGATGCGGACAGCTTCTTCCAGCTCGCTCTCGCGCGAGACAATCGAAAGCGACGTAGACAGTTACAGCGGGCACAGGCACGCCAGAGGCGGCGGCTGCACCGCGCCGTGCACCAGGACGGGGAGCGGAGCACCGTCTCTGACGATAGCGACTTCAGTGGCGAGGACACCGACGATGATGACGATGAGAGTGAGATGGATGGCGATGAGATGAGTACAGAGGGAGGCCCAGTTGACTGGCTCAGTGAGAGCAGCGTATCGGCGTCGCTGCAGAAGATGTACGAGTCCTCTATTGGTGGTAGCAAGAGTTCTGCTCTGGAGCTCTACGACTTATCCATCCTATTGAACAAGATGAGTGACGTGTTTCTGTGGCACGCGGCAGTAGGGGTCTGCGACTTGTTGCGCCGGCGTTGTATCGATTACGCCGGGTATCTCGTCGAGATGCGGCCTCTGCACGATGCCGTCGCGCTGCAGCACGGCGCGCGGCGGACCTCCTCTGCCCCTCTGACTGACGTCTCGCTCAACGCAGCGGCGCCTCTGCGTGAGGCAGCGCCGTCCGGCATGCGGCTCATGAACACAGAGGATCCTCAGCTGCTGCTGCTCCAGCACGTGTCCCTGTGGGACGCGATGTGGAACGACCCGGCCGTCGCCAGCGCTTTGGGGCTGCATCACACGGAGAGCGGCGAGAGTGCGCTGAAGCTTCTGCTGGGTAGGTGCGGCGTCTCGCTGGAGATGGCTCAGAGGCCCTGGTACGAAGTCCCGAGAGACAGCAGGGATGACGCCCTACGACTGATTCAAGACGGACTGAAGGGCTTTGCCCAGGAATCCCTTCGCGGGCTGCTGACAAACAAGGGGGTCCGTTCCGTTTCCCGTGCCGTTGGCTTTAGCAGAGATGTCACCACCTTTGATGTCTGCATCCTTTTCGACGCTATCCTTGCAGCGTCCCCACCCTTGGCCACGTATGCCATGGACGGCAGCAGCAGCGTCCCGGTTTCCAGGCGGCTGGAGGAGTTCTGCCGTGCTCAGTTTTGGAAGGCTCACGCGATCATTGATATGGACCCTAACCACAAGGCGTTCAGCGCCGCCGTCACGAATGCCGTGTACCTGCACCGAGCTATAGGGGATGTCACCAGTGCTCTCATGCAGCCGGGGCTCATTCTTAGCACTCAAGGGCTGCATTACTTGCAGCTCAATGATTCTGGCAAGACCGCGTCCGCTTTAGAAACATTTCATACGCCGGCACGATTGGCGGCACTTGCCCAACGGTTGCTTTACACCCTCACCGCTGAGCGCGGCCTGGGGCGTTTCTCACGGGCTGTGCGACCTCTCCTGGTCGCTGCCCCACTACCCCGCCTGTCCAAGCGTGGGGCGGAGGCCCCAACACGGGACGAGGAGACCACCTACGTCGTCGCGATGGCGTCTGGGGGCCAGCCTGGTGCTGGCCTGCGCCACTCTAAAGACAACGCTATGTTCAATGACTGCGTGGGCCGTGAGGATGCTTTTGATTCTCCACCGGACAGATCAGGGGTGAATCGGCATTGTATTCTTGTCAACGGCCGCGAAAACGCCGTTCACATGGCAGAAATGATGCATCTCCGCTCATTGCAATCCTAATCCTAATAGTTAGCTGAGGGCCAGAAACTGTTGTGGGTAGCTGGGCGCCGGGGTGAGAGCCGCTGATCGCCAACACCCGTTGATCACGCAGCACGCTAGATATCTTAGATTTTTATTAGACAGATAATACAGATAATACCCTGCCGCAACGCAACTTTTTCTCCCATTCATACGGAGCCCTCAAGGACTGAGAGCTATCATGGTGGGATTTTTAATATATCGTTTTACATCCCACAAGTTCTTCTGTGCGCTCTATCACTTTCAATAGACTACATTGTCCTTACTGGACCCACAATAGAAAAATAGACAGAAGCTGTTCCGTATTACCCAAGGGATCGACTTGAGCTCGTTTCAACACAAACGATTTCCTCCCCCTCCCCGGTAACAGAATGCATATTTTTTCAGATCGAAAAACAAAATCGAAGGACTGAATTTTAGATTTCACTTCATTTCAGAGAGATTAAATATAAAAAAAAATGGAAGAGGAGGATGTCTTTGCAAAGAAACCAAAGAGCTCACTGAATGTGGCCGAACTCGAGATGCAGGTGAGAAATTTTTTTTTCTCTTTTGTTTTTTCTCTGTCGCACCTACGAAGTACTCGATAGAAACTAACTACGAACGAAAAGTGCCGCTTTTCTGTTGTTGCTGTCTTCTTGTCTTCCTACCCTCTCTTGAAAGTACTGTAGTTATCCCTGTAGCACCGCCCCGTATTGCGCCGTCCGATGCAAGAAGATATCCGGGCGCGCCAAGCATCCTGTTGCGGTACAGCGCCACAAACTGCTGAAAGCGCTCCTGTGCCAGCTATGAATGCGGAGAGGGCGGCCGTAGGGGAGACGTTTCTCCTGTCCTGCCAGCCCGGCAACACCGTGCCGCATGGGAACGCGTGTGTTGTAGGACGGGCTGCGAGCCTTTCAGGTGTCTCGCTGCCCCTCTCACCGTGCACCACCTCTGTCAGCTTCATGACGTCGAGACCGCTGTCGAACCCTTCTCCTTCCGCTGTGGAGCAAAGCAGCTCTCCTATGGCACTCTCAGGCGCCTCACCGCCTCTCGACGGACTCGGGGTGGCAAACCCGGAAAGTAACCGACCTGTGTCAGCCGTGGCTTCTGCACACCAATACGAAATGAAGATAGACGCATTAATGCGAGAGAACAGCACTCTTCGCAGGGAAAATGATGACTTGCGGCGCCGGGGGCTGGACCAATCTGCCGTCGGTGACGTGGAGAAGATAAAACGTGCGCTAACCTCCTCATTGGAGTACAGCGCGCTGCAGCGACTGCAGTACGGTTCGCTGCTGGAGTGGATGCGAAGGGTGGAGGAAGAGCCTGCCGGCTTCCCTTTAGACCCCCGGGTCGCGATGCCTGCACCACCGTCTGAAAGCTGCGTGAGAGAGGAGATAATGAAACTGTCCCAGAAACTTGGGTTGGACCTGGCAGACTTCGCCTCGATGCCGCTGTGCAGCACGAAGCCTTTCCCTGTGCTGCAAAACTCTGGAAAGTGCTGGCTCGGGCAGCTGACAGCAGATATTTCCGTTGCTGTTCATCGCTTCGCTCATTGCTTGGAGAGTCGAAGAAGGGCAGAGAAGGAGGCGCTGGCACTGCTGATGCAAGCCTATGAGACCTGGTCTCTTCAGAAAATGAAACGAGTCGCGTCCTCCTTGACATATCTGGAAAGCAAACACCAGATGCTCAAGGACCGCTTGCTACGGCTTCTGAAAGAGGCGAATCTTCAAAAGATTTTTACCAACAAGGCCATCCACGAAAGTTGTGATCGCACGGCTCAGCTAGAAGAAGCTCTCCAGAAGGCACGTAGTACGGCGGAGCTGCTGAGGACGGAGAATTCCGAGCTGCGGAAGGCGCTGAGTGCCGTGCGCCAACGCTGCATTCACTCTACCATAAAAGTTCCTCTCGAAAGATCAGAAAAGCTCATTCTTCAGGGGGTGGAGGAGGCGGTGCGCCGCCTGGAGCGGCGAGAGCCAGGCCCTACGGCAGATGAGTCCTTTGTGAAAACCATGCGGCTGACAGCCATGCGAGCGGAGGCGCAGGTTCAGCTGCTAGCACCGGTGCTGGAGTCCTTGGCCCCCCTCCTGCGCGAGCGGTCGGTACGCTCCCGTCCCCTCAACGAGGAGCCTGTGCCTATGAGTGCGCATCAGCGGGAGTATTACGGGCGAATGAAGTCTATTATTCGTGCCGGCAAAGAAAACGAAGAGAAAGACGCCGTGTGCAAGACTCTCTTCTCCGCGTCCCCGCAATGGTCCGCCTCCGACTCGACCACAGCAGCGCCAGTTCCCCCTACCGACGCTTTTCATTTTGTGTCGCACGAGATGAAGCAAGTAGCTGAGAACTTCCGGTTGTACGCCCAACACTTAGGCAATATCGCTGTTTTGATAGAGAACGACACTATACAGCAGAAGGAAATCACACGTGATTTCATTTTTGGTCTTCGCAGATGCGAGACCTTAATTGTCACTGAGTTCAAAGGCTTGAAGAGTCAGGTCACGAGAGCATTAGAGAGTTCCATATAATCATAGAGGAGAGAATAGACGCTTGCTAGCTTTTTACCACTGCTTTCACATTTAACCTCGACAGACATCTAAGAAGTCATTAGATACGAGGACTGTACCTGTTTCTGTCTTAAAAACACACCAGCTTTGCGCCTTTACCGTTTATTAATAGGAGATGTTGAAAGGTCGTGTGATTATTTCTTTGCTCTGCACATCTTTCCTTGCTACACGCTGTGGTTCAGTATGACCCGTTTTTCCATTCTATTGTCTTCTAATTTCAATCTTGGCTCTTTTCTACTCTTCAACAACGTCAGATTCTCGGTGAAAACTTGCTTTTAACCATGCTGCGCTCTTCCTACGCTCGCCTTTCGGGGCTCAACAAGGTCGTACCGATTGAGAAGGCTGTGGCCGACATGAAGGACGGCATCCACATGTGCGTCGGCGGCTTCGGCTGTGCTGGTGTACCCAACGCCCTTGTGAAGGAGATCCAGAAGAAAGGCGTGAAGAACATCACTTGCTACACCGATTCCGCTGGTATCGATGGCTGGGGTCTCGGCATCTTGCTCCAGAACCACCAGGTGAAGCGCATGTGCTGCTCCTACGTTGGCGCCAACAAGCTTTTCACTCAGCGCTACCTCGAGGGCGATGTGGAGCTGGAGTACGTCCCCCAGGGCACCCTCGCCGAGCGCATGCGTGCCGGTGGTGCTGGCGTTCCTGCCTTCTACACTGCCACGGCCTACGGCACCCAGCGCCAGACAGGTGGCCAAATTATCAAGTACGATAAGAAAGGAAATCCGTGCATCATCTCTGAGCCCAAGGAGACCCGAAACTTTAACGGCCGCTGGTACGTCCTTGAGGAGACCATCCGCACCGACTACTCCATTGTTAAGGCGTGGAAGGCCGACAAGAGCGGCAACCTTGTCTTCCGCGGTACCGCCCGCAATTTCAACCCCCCTGCTGCCCAGGCTGGCAACTGCGTGATTGCGGAGGTCGAGGAAGTCGTGGAAAACGGTGACCTGAAACCCGATGAGGTCCACCTCCCCGGTGTGTACGTTGATCGTGTGGTGCACGTGCCGCGCTACGAAATCCCAATTGAGCAGCGTACCGTGTCCGGTGGTGCCGCCAAGGTTGCCAAGAAAGGCAAGGACTACGATGCTCGCCAGATCATTGCGCGCCGCGCTGCTCTGGAGTTCAAGGATGGCATGTATGTAAACCTTGGTATTGGCATCCCAACGGAGGCTGCCAATTACCTGCTCCCTGGTGTGTCCGTCACCCTCCAGTCCGAGAATGGTCTGTTGGGCATGGGTGGCTTCCCCACTGAGGACAAGGTGGATGCCGACTGGATTAACGCTGGCAAACAGACCATTTCCTACCTCCCTGGTGCTGCCTGCTTCAGCAGCGACCAGTCTTTTGCCATGATCCGCGGCGGGCACATGAACCTAACCATGCTTGGCGCTCTGGAGGTTTCTGCCAACGGTGACCTTGCCAACTGGGTTATCCCCGGTAAGCTCATCAAGGGCCCTGGTGGCGCCATGGATCTGGTCGCCTCCGGCTCCCGTGTCGTGGTGACTACCATGCACACCAACAAGAACGGCGCCCCGAAGATTCTCAAGAGCTGCACGCTCCCCGTCACGGGTCTTAACTGCGTGAGCCGCATTATTACTGAGAAGGCTGTATTCGATGTGATTGACAAGCAGCTGGTGCTGAAGGAACTGGCGGAGGGTGTTACGATCGATGAAGTGAAGAAGATCACCGACGCCAACTTCCATGCTGGTGACGTGAAGCCCATGGCCCTGGCCCCCGCTGTGGCCTAAGCCTGAGTGCCGATCGGCGCCGTCCTGTCCAGTCGGCTTTTACCGATTTTTATCCTTTTTAAATACCTACTTTTAACATTTCGACGAGCCTTGATGTGAGGGTGGGCTTGTTAATTGTATGTTTGTTTGTTCCTTTATATATATATATATATATATATCTTTTTAAAAATGTTTTTGTGTCCCTTTCCAATTCTCATTCATATTGATATCGTTTTGTAGATTGCGGACATCTTACGAGGGTTCTTCCTCTATTCGTTAGAGTTGAACACCAAATGGAAAAGATATAAGGAGATGACACATGGCACCCATAAAAAATATTGACTTACGACAACTGCTGCGGTGTTCTAGCCTCATTTGTACAGAGAGGGAAAGACAGATGTTTTGAGTTCTCTGCGCTGCTTTTATCGTCCACTGATTGATCTGCAGCCAGATGTCAATGGAGAATGAGGAAGGCGACTCATTCTTCTACCGTAACGAAGCCTCTATAACCGTCCATTGATAGAAAAAAAAAAGGAGTATATGCATCCTATATCATTGTCGAGGTAGTTTGTAGATGAAAAGAGATTATTATTATTATTATTATTATTATTATTACCACCTTTTGTGTGTGTTGTGTCCACCTCTGTGCTGATTCAGGCATGTGAGGCTGTGTTGAAAGCAAAGGCAGTTGACGTACTTTTTGTGAATGTTGTTTAGATATACTGTGAAACCGTTTGTTTCCCCCTTTCTTTCCATTCTGTCTCTCTTTCTCGACATGAAGAAACAATAATTCAAACAGCGAAGACGGCCTGACAAGTGCAAGGGATAGTTGCTGTCCTCGTGCTGCGCTTCTCTCTGTACCCTTGTGGAAGTCTCTGCGCCGGATGCCACCGCCCTAGCTCTGATTCATCGCATATTCAATTTCCATTAGTTACCAAGTGATGAGAGTGCTGTGGGATCGCCGTATCCCTCTTACTCCCTCTCTGATTTCTTTGCTTCTGCTGGAACAGATTTTGTTTGCATGATGTCTCACGGTAGCGAACCACACGTACTCTCCAAGGACTCCTTTGCGAGTGCCATTGCCTATGGCTCCAGTCGTGCGCTGCACTTACTGGCCCAGACGTCGTCGGAGATGTTTGGCTGGGACGCGCTCTCTCGCCGTGTGGCCGAGGAGGAGAGGTCCGCCCTCCCCTACTCCTACACAGTGGAAGAGCTATCCAAGTACATCAAGTCCAAGGAAACGGACATTACCCTCATGGCGCTAGAGAAGACGGCCAGCGCATATCTTATTGTGTCGTCGGAGTGGGGAGTGGAGGCGCCAGCAATCCTCGCAGAGGCAGAACTGCCGAATTTCTCCACCACCGATGCGACGACCCCTTCCGGGTCGGGCGTTCCACCTCCGACGCCCATCCCCAGCCCACTGTCAAGATCGGGTGCCACAACACCTTTTGAGGAGAGGCGAAAGCAGTCCTTACAGCTAAACAACAATTCTTTGGACCAAGTGCCCATGCAGTATAGAGATCGCCAGTCCTCCGTGCTCTCGGTGGCGCTCGATGCGGAGACACTGGAGCCGTTGGAAGGATGTCTCCGGCTACTGCTGCTGACACGGCACGCCATGGTGACCTCCATGCGGGAGTTGGCCGGAGTGTACAGCCACCTTTCTTTTTCTCTTCAGTACTGGATCTGGTCTAGGGAGCACCGCGTCGGCTTTCTGTTTCAGCAAGGCTTCACGTCTCAAATATTTCAAGGAATTTCAGCCTTGTGGAATGATGCGTCATTTCAGCAGAACTCTCACATTTTTAGCTTACGACGACTTCACCGAGTTGTTATCAGCATCATTGGCTCGCTCTATTTTCTTCTCCACAACTTAAATACAGCAGTGGGGGAAGTGCAGCACCGACTGGAAGAGCAAACAGCACGCCCATCTCATGCTGAAAGAGCACTGGAATTACAGGAATCAGTCGCTCTGCTCCACCGTCACATACGCCATTGCATTTCGGGGGCAAAGGCCGTGATGGACGAGAGCATGAGCCATGTGGTGCTAGCAGCAGGGGACTACAACCGGGAAGGCGACAGCCTCTCCTCCTCGTCGGACGTTTTCAGCGACGTACCGCAGGACAGCTGGGCCAAGAACTCCAGTCCCAAGGCTCATGGAGCAGCCGGCGGGACATCGTTTCGACATACGACCTCCTCTAGCTCGGCTTTGCTTCAAATGGTCCGACGCACAACAGAGTTGATGGCAGAGGTACTCCGGTGTGGAAGAGCTCATGAACCACCATTTGTCGCCCGCTACGGTCGCTTGCTGTTAGCTACTCCAGCACTTGTTGCCTCCATCATCTATTTTCTGGTGCGGTACACACCTGAGGATTTGTTCCGCATGCTGAAAAACTCTCTAAACGTGACAATGCAAATACTTCACAACTACGGGGTGGTGCCAGCCAAGAGCATCATGGAGTCCGTCTTGTATTCTAGACCCGGAGTCGATGATCGCCTACAGGCATTTGAGAAGGAAGCAGAAGCTCTGGCCAAAATCATCAGGGACTATCATGGAGACTACTTTGTTGGAATGTCGGAGGAGGAGCTCAGTCAACTCCAAAAAAGCGCGTTTGAGGCACTCCGAAGGGGTAACATCGATGAGGAAGGCTTCAATCGTATCAACCAGCACTACCGGGACGCCGTGCGTCACCCGTTGCGTGGACTGTTCTTTGGTCACCTGCCCCGAATCGTCTTAATTCGGATGTCAGTGCAGTCCCTTGAAGTGACTCGCGTAGTCAATGGCATCGACGAAGTGCTTGAAAACAATCGCCTTAATTTCCAGGTGATGACGATCGTGCCTCTTCTCGCAGCCACATGCCTCGCCTTGGGGTGGAGCTGGTGGAAATGGAAATGGATCATGCGACCTGTACATCATTTAATGCGCCAGAGATGGCGTGACGCTCATCGTATTTTGAACGGCGAAATAACAACTATGCCCCACGAGCAGCGGCACACTGTGCGCCGAGACGGACCTCGAAACCATTTAAATCGCAGTTTGATGCGAAATTTCGGCCGCTCTCAGGGAACCACCTCTCGTCACGAACAGGAGCCGCGCTCTAGGGGCGAGCGCTGCGCCAGCGAAAAAAATCCCCAGACGACACTGAGTGTGAGCCCGCGTGCTGTACCGCGTGCGCGGACGTTGGACATGACGGATTACGAGCAGGGGCTGCTTCTGATCACGATTCATGAGATGCGAATGACGGTAAAGTGGTTTCTGCGAAACTACTCCCTCTACCGTGAATTACTGAACGATTTGGAGATGCTGGAGAATACCTCTCTGCCGCGATACAGTCGGATGGAGGTCCTTCGTCGCATGAGGGCCATCCATCGTTTCCTGTAGAGGATGTTGGATCTGCGTAGAAACGTTAGATGGCGGCCCTTGCCCCTTGGCTTACTCGTTAGGTTGTGGTGCCATTGTTTAAGTGCTTACAGCGCTTTGCTTTGTTGCCACTCTCAAAAGGAATAAAATTCATTTTTTACCGTTCCGTTGCGCAGAAGAGTTTACTGGTTCACCTCCTCTCTCTCTCCTTCTCCTTCCCTTACATTTTCTTGAAATCGGCGTATTGATTGCTGATGTTTCTTTTTTCATATATATGCGATCGTTCTTTTGGCCGATAATGAGGTACTGAAATGGGTCAGAGCGGGAGTGTTTCAAACCCAACGCATCCCGGCGATCAGGAAGGCCTCAACAACATCCATGGATTTCAGATTTCTTCCGTTCTTTCTGGCAGCCCTGCAATGAATGCGGGGCTAATACCGTATTTCGATATCATCACTGCCGCGGACCACGTGCGGCTGGATCAAGAGGAGATGTCCACCGAGGAGCGAGTGTTTCAGTTCCAGAACTGTATCACTGGACACGTTGACATCCCTATTGTGCTGGAAGTGTACAACATCAAGATACGCGCTGCGCGTGAGGTTTCCTGTACCCCCAGCCGAGGGTGGGGCGGGTCCAGCTTGCTCGGCTGCTCCATCCTATGGAAAAGAGCGGACTGTTTGCTGCTGCAAAGTGTTCATGTCGTTGGGGTAGCGGAGGGGAGTCCTGCTGCTGCATGCGGTAAAATCAAGTCGGGGAGAGATTATATAATTGGGTTCCGTCTTGCGGGGGAGCGCACCACTTCTATGATCGACGCCGCAGAATCCTTCTTCGAGTCGACTATGAAGGAAGTGGAGCAGCGCTCCTCTGGGGGCAACTCCAACATTTCTCTGCTCCTCTACAACGCGGAGGACAACATTGTTTCCTTGGCGGAGGTGGCGGTACAAGATGGTCGAATAGGAATAGCCATCGCACACGGAATGCTGCATCTCATTCCTGTCTCAAGAAGCCGAGGCGGAGGGAATCTTCCCGTCTACAAGGCCGAGCCGATGGCTGTCAAAGAGGAAGCCGTGGCTACTACTGACCCTCCAGACGGCAGTAGCCCCTTGGTGCTGGATGATTCTTGTAGTATGTCCCACACTCAGGACGCTCTTTCACTAGAACAGACTTCAACGGCGGAGGCAACTGCCCCTGTTATTATCGACGTGAGAGATGGCAGCGCAAGTGCCGAGAGAGAATCCGAACCAGCAGCGCTACCCACTACGGGGGACGCATTCCTCTCTTCCTTCGAGGCACCAGAGGGCTCTCCCGCTTGTCCAGCGGAAGGGCATTGCTCAACACTCGGAGTGGAAGCTTCATTGACCGACATGGATGCTGCGAATAGGTTCTGCTTCGTCCCCACAGAAGGCATCGTTGTCGAACCAAACGTGTACAAGAGGATAAAAGTGTGCCGTGCAGCATTACCTTCACCCTTGCATTTTCCGCTCTACGCGGACGTGATGGCGGTGCTCAACTAAAGAGCTGACAGGGTTGAAACAAAAACATGGGATACCCACGAAGAAAAAAAGTAATAAAAATAGTAATAACGTTCCAGTGAGCATTTCTGTATAGATGATGTATCATTTTGTTTGTTGAAAAGCATTGCACAGTTCTGGTAACTGTTTCCTTCTCTTTTTGCTCCTTGACCTTCAGTTCGTATTTGCAGATTCGATAAATAAAAGATGTTTCGCCAAGTTGCTAAAAACGTGGAGAGGAGAGTGTGCTTAAACACACTGCGCAGCATCGGGGTGCCCACTCTTTCCGTCGCTCTCCCCTCTGCTGCCGTCACCGTTCGCCGATGGAACACCACCGAAGGGAAGGAAACACCAGTGAAGCCCGAAGATCCAGTGAAGGAAACACCAGTGAAGCCCGAAGATCTCGATGAAGACGTCGTGATCGAGCCCATGCCTGATGCAACTTCTGCACCAGGGGCCGGGGCCGACGCGAAGTCCGACGCGACGGAAACAGAGAAGGTTGTTGGGGAAAGTGAAGAGCTCGGTTTCAAGACCGAAACGCGTCAGCTGCTGGATATTGTCGCATGCAGCCTCTACAGTGACAAGGAGGTATTCATCCGCGAGCTGGTTTCCAATGCCAGCGACGCTCTTGAGAAGCGCCATCTCATGGAAATCAGCAATCCCGAGTACGAGCGCTCTTCGGATGACGAAGCCCCAGGCATTTTCATTTCCTGCAACCAGAACAAGAGCCGTTTCGTGATTCGGGACACAGGTATCGGTATGACGAAGGAGGAGCTCACCGCCAACCTCGGTACTATCGCCGGATCTGGATCCAAGGCGTTCGTTCGTGAGCTGCAGAGCAGCGGTCAGTCCGCTGCGGAGAAAATCATCGGCCAGTTTGGTGTCGGTTTCTACGCTTGCTTCATGGTGGCGAAGAACGTCCGGGTGTACACGCGCAGCTGCAAAAAGGACTCCAAGGGCTACCTGTGGGAGTCGGATGGCACCGGTACCTACAAGATTTCTGAGTGCGAGGGCGTCGACAAGGGAACAAAAATTGTCCTCGACGTCAAGGATACAGAACTTTCCTTCTGCACTCCGCAAGTGGTCGAGCGCGTTCTTAAAAAATACAGCAACTTCGTGTCGTACGAGATCACTCTCAATAACGGTAAGGTGAACACGGTGGAGGCCCTGTGGATGAAAGAGAAGAACGACATTTCCAACGAGGAACATATCGACTTCTACAAGTTTATCTCCGGCAGCTACGACAGCCCCATGATCCGACTGCATTACAGCATTGACGCTCCTATGACTGTTCGGGCTCTGCTCTACGTTCCCCAGTCTCACACGGAGAAGTATGGTGGGGGCCGCATGGAGAGCGGTATCAACCTCTACTCCCGCCGCGTTCTTATTCAGTCCAAGGCAAAAGGTGTTCTCCCTGAGTGGCTACGCTTCATCAAGGGTGCGGTGGACAGTGAGTCGATTCCTTTAAATGTGTCTCGCGAACACACCCAGGACGGCAGCATGATGCGCCGCCTCTCTACTATCCTCACGAAACGAATCATTCGGTGGTTCGAAGAAGAGAGCAAGAGCGACAAGAGCAAGTACGAGCGGTTCATTCAGGAGTATGGCCCGTTCATCAAGGAGGGTATCTGCACGGACCAAGTTCACAAGATGGATCTCGCAAAGCTCTTGCGCTTTGAAACTACCAAATCTGACATCGATTACCCCCTCGTGTCTCTCAACGACTACCGTGATCGCATGAAACCAAATCAGTCGCATATCTACTACCTGAACGCCCCGTCCAAGGAAATGGCGCTGCAGTCCCCGTACTACGAGCAGTACAAGGAGCACGACCTGGAGGTGCTTGTGTGCACCGAGCCTATTGACGACTTCGTCATGCAGCACTTGGATACGTACGCCAAGCACAAGCTTCAGAACATCGAGATGTTCGATGCGAACCTTGACGGGTACGTGCAGCACAAGCTGAAGGAACTGGGAGACAAGACGGATGCAGAGGTAAAGAAGCAGCTCACTGAGACCCAGGTCAAAGCCCTCGGTGATTTCATTTCAAAGCGACTCGTTGGCCGCATCGGGATTGTGAAATCTACCACTCGTCTGCGCGACAGTCCAGCCGTCCTCGTCGATCACGAGTCAGCCCAAATGCGTAAGATCTACCGTATGACTGGCCAAGCGGCAGGCCCCCCGCCGAAGTACAATATGCAGATCAACCCCCAGCACCCTCTTATCCGAAAGATGTACACTCTTTCCCAGTCCACTGAGAACGAAGAAGTGGAGACTGCGGGCCTTCTGGCAGAGCAGGTTTTCGATAACGCCGTCATCTCCGCTGGGCTTCTGGAGGATCCTCGCAGCCTTGTGTCCCGTCTCAACGCAATCATGACGCGTATGGTGGACAAGGTTGAGGAGCCCACTGCTGATAAGTAGTAGATTCACCCGTGATATCACTTGATTTCGCCATAATGCTGCACGACGTCGTGATTCCCAAGGGCAGCCGCCGGAGCAACATTGAGTATGTTTCATTATGAATCTACACGGAAGGGTTTATGCTCTATTTGTAAATGGAGATAAGGTAAAATAAAAAACACTACCTTGAAGAACCGCTTATCACGAAAAAAAGGAACACACTATCACAGACATACCGCACCAACACACCTGAAATTTTTTCGGGTACACGATTACTCACACAACCGATAATTTGCGGTTATTAACATGACTTTTCTTTTTTATACGTTATGCTAGCTCGAACTGGCTTTTAAGTTATTTCCTCTATTACTTATTTTATTCTATGACTATAATTTATTCAAGTGCGCATTGCCGCTCTCTAAGGATTTACGATAAACAATTGGGTCTCTAGTGCGTATGGGCGCCGAACTTCAGTTTAAATCTGGAGATCGATGTACAGGATACTGAAGGCTCTCTGTAGTTGTGCTTCTAGAAAGCAGTCGGCCTGAATGAAACTTTTTGCTCTCCTCTCCATTTGTTTCTTTACTTTTCTATTCGTCCTCTAAGCGATAAGGCGGCATTATTTCCCTTACACTAGATCAGGGCCTCGGGCCTGTTTTTCTGGTTTCTATTATTATTATTATTAGCTTTTGTTGCGTTACTGCCACTATGGGGGGGCATTCAAAGAAGGCCGGAAAGGGGGGCGGTGGCGGTGGACACAGAGGGAAACACCTAGAGGCGAGGAAAAAATTAACACGGGACCCTGGTGTCCCCGACTTAAAAGATCTCGGGCGGAAGCTGACACAGACGGCACAAAACAAAACGCACAGCCTCTCCAGCATCCGTGGTCGCCAGAAAAACGGTATTCCATCCACAGCTGCCTTTCGCAATGCGCACGCCGGGACACCGTCGATCTTTTCGACGAACACGCTTTCTGCAGAACAGCAGGCCGCCCAGCGCCGCAGCGAAATGACCCGCCTTGCGTTGAGAACGTCTGAACGGAACTACGAGTATGAGGCGCCACAACGATTCCTTGAAGGTGGAGCAGAGGATGAGTACGAAGGGTATCATCAGCACGAAGAGCAGTCTATGCGCCGCTTCTTTAAGGAGTTTCAGCGTGTTGTAGAGAGTTGCGATGTCATACTTCAAGTAGTTGATGCACGAGATCCACTGGGTTGCCGTCTCACAGACGTAGAGCAAACAATTCGGTCCTCATACGGTGATCGCAAGCAGATCGTTCTCGTTCTTAACAAGGTTGATCTTCTTCCGTCAAAAGAGGTAGTGGATGCCTGGGTATACTACTTCGAGAATCACGAAAACCTCCCTTGCATTCCCTTTGCCGCCACCATGAAGGGCGCGCAAGGGCAGAGCTATATACACGAAATGTTCCGCCGCCTGCGCAACATGGCACGCAATGAGGAGAACGGAGAGCGAAAGGCGATCGTTGTTGGCGTTATTGGTTATCCGAACGTGGGCAAGAGTTCCATCATCAACGCGCTGAAACGGAAGAATGTGGTTGGGGTAGGTAATATGCCTGGCTTCACTACTGGAAACACGGAAGTGGAGCTACGGTCCGATATCCGTGTCATGGACTGCCCCGGTGTGGTGGCTCCGGGTGAAGACAGGGGCGATGTTATTCTGCGAAACGCCGTCAAAGTGAGCGATATCTCAAACCCGTTTCTTCCCGTAGAGCGGCTGCTGCAGCGGTGTGCCGCAGCGAGTACCAGCGACTGTGAAGACGAGGAGGAAGAAGAGAGGGTGTCCAGCTGGCAGCGGTACAACATTCACCCTCTCGCAGCCTTCTATGAAATTGGACACTTTCCTCCAGATAACACCATGGAGTTCATTCGCCTTGTCGGACTGCGACGCGGGCGCCTTCTAAAGGGCGGCGAAGTGGATGAGGAGGAGACTGCGCGGATGGTGCTGAACGATTGGAACGACGGCCGCATTCCGTATTACACGCTCCCGCCAACCGTCAACGAGTTCTCGCTCAAATCGCTTGCCGACGATAGTGCGATGGAGGGCCCTGAAGTGATGGAGTACCTGTCTTCTGGGCTTACCTTGGACGGGCTGCCTACTTTCCACCTGGTCACCTCCCGGCTCTTAGCAGGACGGAAAGCAAAGAAGGGATACAGGCGGTGAGGCGGGTGACGGAGATTACGGAATAACACGATTAAACACCAAAAAAAAAAAAAACGAAGGCTCTAGCAATGACACATTTCAGCCGTTCTTTTGCCTCCTGTATCATAGCGGTGTTAACTCCATGCAGGAGTAAGGAAGTGAATGAACTACTTAACTAACTCCGTGTTTCTGTGTTGCCTTCCTTATTTATCTTCAGCAGATATCAAAAGGTGTCCGATGTTCCACGACCAGGCACTGGAGCCAGCCATTGTTCACAGCGCTCGGAAGAGGGGCGCTAGGGCGGTTGTGGCGGAGTATCGTCTGCAGGACGTTGTCGACTTCCTTCTCGAGCGTGAAACACTCTTCGAGAAGGTCGCCTTGCAGTTCCCGGACGAAATGCTGGGGGACGTGGTAGAAGTTACCCGGGCGCTTGAGGATCTGCTTATACAAGATAAACGGACGGCTGCACTCAAGAAGTTGGCCGGTCTTCAGATGGGCTCCGGAAGAACTGATGACTGTACTTGTGGCACCAGCGTGCCGGCGCAACCCGCTTCTAAGAGGCCTCCGGGCAGCTCTCTCGATAATCCCAACCAGCCGAGAGGCGAGGTGCAGCTGTTCTCGCTCTGTGACAACACCTTCGGCAGCTGCTGCGCGGATGAGCTGACAGCGCAGCACTACGGAGCTCAGTGTATTATTCATTTTGGAGAAGCCTGCATGAGCAACTCCACATCACTGCCAACATTTTATATCCACAACTTGTTTCGGTTTGCCGGCATTCCTGGACCATTGGAAGCGACCCTTTCTCCGATGGTGGTCGTCGAAGCGGCAAGGAGGCTTGTAGCTGTGGCAAGAGCAGTTGAAAAGCAGTTTTGTGCTCAATTATTGGAGGGTTCAAAGAATGAAGGTCTGCATATCAAGTTGGTAGTCATCGGAACACACCCTAGCAGACCTATCGTCGAGGCTGCACGGCGCGCTGCTGAGTCTTCGCTTTCAGACGACGTCTGTTGGTGTTCGTTTACTGAAATCGGAATGGCTAAAATGACCCGCAATGCGCCGTCCACCTCATGGACTATCAATGGTGTTAGATTTCCAATGCTAAGCGCTGGGTCACCAGAGAGAAACGATGTTCAAATATTCCTCTTTGTGGGGCCTTCTGGGAGCTCTCACCTGCTCCATCTCAACGGGGTTTTGCAGTATAATCAGTTTCACTATTCCGACGCTCAGCAACAGCTTCTGGACGCTTTCAACGAGGTCGCTCCGTCTATTTCTGTGTTGCATGAAGCAACTATAGCGGACACCGAGGGAGTACAAGAAGCCAACACGTGGCTTTTGGAACACAGCAAGAGTCTTGAGAACACACCTGAAAAGGTGGCCCAGGAGTACGCTGAACAGCTCATGGGCGGTAACTTCGTTGATGCGGTGAGTTCCGATCCGGCCGTGTTGAAGGGCCAAATGGACTATCAACGTCGTATCCGTCAACGTGATTACAATATTGAAATGTTGCGAGCCAGCGGCGCCATCGGCATTCTTGTTGTCTCTCTGTCTATTGAGGGGTACTACGACGTGACAATGCAGCTGCACAAACTGATCCGCTTGTCTCAAAAGCGGTCTTACATCATTTATGTGGGCCACTTAAATGAGTTTAAGCTATCTAACTTCGTGGATACGGTGGACTGCTTTGTTGCTGTTGCTTGCCCTAATAGTCGAGCCAGTCATTTTCCACAGAAGTCGGATGGATATATGAAGCCTGTTGTGTCCCCTGCCGAGGTCCTCATTGCTCTTTCAGACGATGAAGAGAAATATAAAGTGCCTGCCGCATTTAATACTGCATTGGAGTACATTCTGGACCCTCTTCAGCGTGCGATCCATCAGAAAGAAGCGCAAGCAAAGCTAGGCCAAGACAACCAAGAAGACTGGAGGGAGTCCGCACAGCTGGTGCGGGCCGCCACTTCTCTCACCTGCGCGGGTGATGGGTCTGGAGCCTTGGCAAAGCTTTACGAGCGGTCGTACGTCGGCCTGGATCCTCGGGTAGGTGCCACTCCTGTCCAGCAAAACATCGCACAAGGAAAGGAAGGGATCGCTAGGGGATACAAGACAGAGCGTGAGACCTAGCCGGTGAATGGATGGAGTATATTACGATGATCCCACCGCTTTCTCGTTGTTTCGTGTTGTTGTTGTTTTTCGTGTAACGGTAACGACTACTGCCGAGGTAATTATTGTGTTGATGCCGATCACTGCACCTTCATACGTTGCTGGTCGCATATACTTCTTATGTCAAAGGTGCCATTTTTGTTGATCTATCGAAAAAAAAAACTTTCTGTTGTACTGTTCCCCCTTACTGTTGCTTTCAAGCTTTTAGATATTTAGCTGGCTTTTGCTGCCTGGAAAGGTAGCACTTACAAACTCCTACCATTATTTTTCGTCGATGCTTCGAGACTTTTGGCTGCTCTCTGACCTAGACGGCACACTGATATCTACCCCACATAAAGCCAAGGGGAAGTATCTGCCGATCACCAGTAGCCCATGTCTTGAGCCACTGAAGCGCTGGCTGGGCCACGGGGGGAACGTGTGTGTCGTTACCACAGCGGATACACGAGTGCTTGACCAGTTGTACTTCCCTCTTCGTGCGTTTCTCACTAACTGCCGGCTATCCGTCTTTAAATCTGCTGCAGAGGAGGAGAAATGCACGCAGTGTGGAACGCTGCTGCTGAGCCTCTACACAGGGGCAGTCCTGTACCGTTGTACGGCAGACGAAGTGGTGATGGTGCCGCGATACATACATCGCTTCCATAGAGCAACGGAGGAGTCCACCATCCAGTCTCAGCGTTATGGCGTTGATCAACCCAAAATCACATTTCGCGAAGACATTCACGGCGATCCAAACCGTGTCTGTACAGAGGAAGCTGTGGAAGGAACGTGTATCACCGGTGACACCGGTGAAGAAGTACGCCAACTGGTGTGCAGCTTGTATCTCACGTACACGGAAGATATTTTACTCGCAAAGACGAGTGTTATTTCGAAGATTCAGCACCTGTCACGTCGGTACAAGACAATGTGGCGGAGCTTTTTGACGCTCCTTCAAGAAGTTTATGCCGCTGAAACACACCAGCCTTCTTCTGGAGGAACGGTAGACCCTTTTAAACCAGATACATACAGGGCCGCTAGCCCAGCCGAACTGACTTGGAAGATGAATTATCTTCGCTCCCGTTCATTACTCTTGAGGTCTCTGGGAATTCTCCGCATTGAGTTTGCTCAGGAAATACCCTTTCGAGATGGAAGTCGTGACGCGCAACGGGATGGGAGCCGAGCGAAAGCTGCTGTGTTGATTAAAAACATGCTGCTCAATGGGATCAGCGAGGCAGAGAGATTAGAGCGGTGCGCTCAGCAATTTGCCGAAAAGGTCACGGAGCTGCTCGGGGTAGAGGACAAAGAGCTTGAGCGCGCAGCGTCAGTATCACAGCGAAGGACTTCGAAAGATGATAGCATTGCTCAGATGATTCTTTTAGGATTTCCTCTTTCACTCTACTCTACATACTTTGTGGAACACCTTCCAGCACTCATCAAAGCGGGAGTGCACTGCATGCCGCAGCCAAATAGTGTAGTGTTCTCAAAACTTGGCGTAAGCAAATCCACGGCCTTGAGGTATGTTCTTGGTAAATGTGTGGGTAATAATGATAGCACGTCGGCTGGTGCTGAAACGTTTGTCGGGGTGGTGCGTGCAGACAGCTCGGTAGCACTCGGTGACAACCCGCAGTCGACAGACTTTGAGCTCACAGTGTTCCCTGATGTCTTCTTTATCTCTATTGAGAAGCGCGACCAGCGAATGGAGCGTCACGAACGGATTCACCGTCGCTTGGTCCGCACTGCCGAACGAGAGCGGCGAAAGATCGCCAACTTGCTTCCTGACGGCCGACCCGCACCGTCACTGGCTGCCCTGCAGGAATCGACCCGCTCCAGTGGTCCAATGATGGACGACCGGCTGTTTTCTAATATTCTGTTCGTTGGCGGGGAGGAAGATGGAACGGCTACTTTCCTATCGTGCTTGATGGATCATCTTGGTGTACCCCAAGACAGCATTTCAGGTCGCCGACCTACCAGGACTACTTTTGCCCAGGCAGTGTTGAATGCAAAAGATGAAGCAGCTTTGAAAGTGGCTATGTCCCACGCTTCCAAACTTTAGCAGAGTTGTAGCTTCTTCCCGATTCAGGGCAACATGGTTTGTTTCTCGTGAATCTTCCTTGTATCGTCTACCTGGACTTCAAGAATAAAGTCCTCCAGGCTGCATTATCATGCGCCACCCTTTTCATCCGTACAGTGGTCTACACAGGTCACCCTCAGCGCGGGTTTGAATCGGATTTCAACGTAGAGTGATTCTGGTACATGGTGCTATTGTTGCAGCACATTCCCTTGCCGTTCTCCTTGTGTTTGAAACATTTTTGTTGTCTTACTCTCCCCTCGATTATTTACGGCTCTTTTGTTCATTTCCTTCCCTTCAACCTGTAGAGAATCCGATATTTTCGATCCGAAACAAATGGGAGAGTCTCAGGAGTCGTCCCCTGTGGTCAGCGAGCACCCCGCTCAGATCGAGGAGAAGCGCGAGGAGACCATGCCGTCCATGGAGGAGCTGCGCGAGGAGCGCATCCGCCTGCTCGAACAGATCCGCCACCACAAGGACGAGCAGGACTCCATTGCCCTGGATATTGAGAACCAGGCTGGTGCTGCGGATGTCTACCGCACGGCCGCCCGCGTGCAGCACGTGGAGCACTTTGCCCACCACGCCACTGACTACGTGGAGGAGCTGCTCCCGGACGAGATCGCGTGCGTTGTAACGGCGGACGAGATCAACTCGGAGAAGAAGATTGCCATGTACATTAAGGAGCTGCAGCGGAAGCGCGATTATACCCTCAAGCGCATTTCCGAGATCCAGGACCGCTTTGACAAGCACTCGGACCCTGCGCAGTGGTACAAGGAAGCTGTCACCTCTAAGTATGAAGCCAAGGACCAGCACGAGAAGATGGTGGTGGAGCATGCTCTCAGCAACGAAGAGGAGATCGAGCAGCTCGAGGTCGAGGTGGCGAAACTGCGCGAAGAGAGAAGCGCTGCTTCCGGCGAGCTGATTAGGCAGAACCGCGACGCGAAGCGCAAGGCAGAGTTCCTGCGGAACAGCATCAAGAAGGTGGAGCTCCAGAACAGTGTGCGCGCCCGCCAGTGCCGCGAGGTGAACGTTGCAAATGCTACCAAGACTAATGCTCTTCAGGTGTCGATGAACCAGCTCAACGCTGAGCACTACGGTCCTGGACAGGCTCCCACGAAGAAGGAGCTTGAGCCGAAGCTTAAGGAGGCCATCGAGAACGCGGACCAGGACTACCTTCTCATTCAGCCCAAGGATGTGACAGAGGAGGACAAGCAGCGTGTGCAAGAGAAGAAGGGCAAGAAGGGCAGCAAGAAGGACAAGTCCGAGAAGCCTGAGAAGTCCGAGAAGAAGGAAAAGAAGGAGAAGAAGGAAAAGAAGTCCAAGAGCAAGAAGGAGGAAAGCAGCTCTGGTAGCAACGACGACGACGACGACGAGGACAACTAATCAACTGTATTATGCCTGGTTCATGCGGAGGGGAGAGGCGAAAGAGCGACGCGAAAAAATATATAAAAAATCAACAATAAAAAAAAGCAACAGATCAACTGTTATTGCTGCTTTTTTGTTTCTGTTTTTTCACACAGGTCTTTCGATGTTACTTCGCAGAGGCTAGTGGAGCGGCGGAGGTTTGGGGAATATGTAGAACCAATAACAAGAACGTAGCGTTTTATATGTTTCAATTTATACTGATTTTTTATTATTATTATTCTTTCTGAAACTTTTGTTAAACCAGGATAGTACGGACAGGAGAGATGAATATCGTCCCCCTGGTGTTCGTGTAATGTGAGAGCGCTGTTTTTCAACAAATTATGGCTCACTGTTGAACTTTTTCTTTCTCTTCTTCTTTCTTTTTCTTCATTTGCTTTTTTTTTGGTTAATATTTTATAACTATTTTTCCCGTCTGCCTATCCTTCACTCTTTCTAGGGTTTTCTTCCTTTACTTCTTTTTTACGCTATTTTCGATCCGAAACAAATGGGAGAGTCTCAGGAGTCGTCCCCTGTGGTCAGCGAGCACCCCGCTCAGATCGAGGAGAAGCGCGAGGAGACCATGCCGTCCATGGAGGAGCTGCGCGAGGAGCGCATCCGCCTGCTCGAACAGATCCGCCACCACAAGGACGAGCAGGACTCCATTGCCCTGGATATTGAGAACCAGGCTGGTGCTGCGGATGTCTACCGCACGGCCGCCCGCGTGCAGCACGTGGAGCACTTTGCCCACCACGCCACTGACTACGTGGAGGAGCTGCTCCCGGACGAGATCGCGTGCGTTGTAACGGCGGACGAGATCAACTCGGAGAAGAAGATTGCCATGTACATTAAGGAGCTGCAGCGGAAGCGCGATTATACCCTCAAGCGCATTTCCGAGATCCAGGACCGCTTTGACAAGCACTCGGACCCTGCGCAGTGGTACAAGGAAGCTGTCACCTCTAAGTATGAAGCCAAGGACCAGCACGAGAAGATGGTGGTGGAGCATGCTCTCAGCAACGAAGAGGAGATCGAGCAGCTCGAGGTCGAGGTGGCGAAACTGCGCGAAGAGAGAAGCGCTGCTTCCGGCGAGCTGATTAGGCAGAACCGCGACGCGAAGCGCAAGGCAGAGTTCCTGCGGAACAGCATCAAGAAGGTGGAGCTCCAGAACAGTGTGCGCGCCCGCCAGTGCCGCGAGGTGAACGTTGCAAATGCTACCAAGACTAATGCTCTTCAGGTGTCGATGAACCAGCTCAACGCTGAGCACTACGGTCCTGGACAGGCTCCCACGAAGAAGGAGCTTGAGCCGAAGCTTAAGGAGGCCATCGAGAACGCGGACCAGGACTACCTTCTCATTCAGCCCAAGGATGTGACAGAGGAGGACAAGCAGCGTGTGCAAGAGAAGAAGGGCAAGAAGGGCAGCAAGAAGGACAAGTCCGAGAAGCCTGAGAAGTCCGAGAAGAAGGAAAAGAAGGAGAAGAAGGAAAAGAAGTCCAAGAGCAAGAAGGAGGAAAGCAGCTCTGGTAGCAACGACGACGACGACGACGAGGACAACTAATGAATCCTGCCGTTTTTGTAGTTTTAATATTATTATTATTTTAATAGCAGGGTGGTGATTACTTTCTTTTGTTGTTTAGCAATCAACATCATTTTGTACCTTGTTGTTCTTTTCTTTATCGTGTTTATATTGTTTGTTGTCTTTTGGTCCCTGTAGATTTTGAAGGACGAGGACTATTGGCCCGCAGGGATGGGTGAAATGGCGTTCCATTACGTTCCATTATTTTGTTACGGCCACGAGGCTTGTGGGGAGCCGCATAAAGCCGCAGCGCGTACTGAATAGAGGATCACCAGACTTTTTGAAGTTTTTTTTTTTTTGAACCTGTAGTGTCGTGAGTTGGGATCGGAAAGAAAAAAAAAAGGAAAAGCGAAGAATTGAAAGAACGTCGTGTTTAAGTAGGGGGTTGTGGTTGTAAGCGGGACGGTATGCTTTTGAGCAGAAGAATTTCTGATTCCTGTTGTGTTTTCCATAGTGATGGCGGTGGAGACGTTGCTCCCTCTAATATGGATGTGAAAGATGCTCCTTCCTTCCTTCACCCTCTCTCTCTCACACTAGCGAGACACACCCCTCTTCTCCTTGTTTCGGAAAGAGGCGGTTCACAGTGATCGAAAATATAACCTCTACACCACAAGCTCCCAAGGATTTCTTTTAGGCTGGAGTGAATGTTGCGGCAGTTCTTTCAGAACTTCATACAATGGCATGATGCGGATGACGCTTTCGCTTTTCTGAGCTGCAACGAGAATGCGATTCATTTTCTTGCGGCGTCGTACTTTGCACCGGAGGTGCTGCGACATCATTGTGATGCGCCGGCCTCATTGGAACTCGTGGTGCGCACCGTTTGTTGTGGTGCTACCCATGTACTTGATCCCGAGGAAGTTCACGCGCTCCGGCAGTTGGGCAACCGATTCCCAGCGGTGCCCAGTCGTGGTGGAGAGGTAGTAGCTGTGGAAACGTTGCCGCTTAAACCTATCCCTAGGAATCGCCTGACGCAGCTTGGTGAACAGTTTCAAATTCTGCTTGGCCTAGCGGATCGAGCCCATCATACGAGCTGTGACGGGAAGGGCCGAAAGCTGAGTCGTGACCTTCTTGGCGAGGACTCCCTGGATCCAGAGACATCGGGTATAATTCGTTGCTTTTGCGCAGCTCTTGTTGTCTGTGAAGCAGTAGATGGCCAGCCAGGAACTGGTAAGCAACGCTTCACTTTGCCGCGCGGCGTCTCCGCCTGCAGCGTCTTTGAGGAAGCTTTGAACATACATCGCCAGCTTTTCTGTAGTGCCTCACCCACTTCGGTCAGGTGGGCGGTATCTGCGTCGAGCGTGCCCCAGCGCATGGCATCACTTCTGGTGCGTCCGCTCCTCCCTCTGCTACAATCTGCGAGCCAGACTACCATGGATCGCCCAGAGGACGCCGTTCCATGGCTGGTGTCTCATTTGCTGGCTATGCAGGGCTTTCAGTTTGCAATACGCTCTACAACATCCAAATCGCAGCAGGACATTTTTGGCGGTGTAGAGCTCCGCTGTCGCTACTGCGGTGCTACGGTACCGATCCTGACGGCACCTCAAGAGATAGAAAATGCAGCGCCATGTACGGGCGTGCAGCAGCACGTCATGACCTCTTGCAGTCTGGGTTTAACGAACCCCCACCGATCGCGTTGCTGCTGGAATAACCTGTTCCTCCAGCCGGTTCTCCGTCATCGTGCTCTAGCGGAGCAACATCGGCTACAGCTGGCACCGGGTACGCCTCCAAATTACAACCAGCTAACGCTCGAGACGTTGACTGCTGGGACCGATAGTCCGCAAGCCGTTCGGCAACTGGTGTTCCAGTTTCACATCTATGAGTTAGCAGACCTAATGGATACCTGGAGGATACGCCAGCCTCCAGCCAGTGCTTCTCCATCCAGTAGTTCTCCTGGCGATGAACCTGAGCATCGCTACCCCCTTGCTGATCTCCTTCAGGGTCCTACCCTCTGCGACTCTCTCTCGGAGGGCGATCCCGTGGTGAAGGGCTTCCTCGACAGGCTTCAGCAGGGTCCGGTGCTTGGTGCTGCGAATCCTACTTTTCACGCACCGGCCCCTCTGAACAACTTGGAGTCTGTTGCAGATACGCTATGGCGGGTTTGTCTCCCCAGTGAATCGCCGCTTCCATTGTACGCCTTGTCTCCTGAAGAGAAGGCGTGCTTGAGCTGTGGGCTGCATGCTACCGCTGAGCTATCACACAGTTCCATGAAAAATTTCGAGGAGCACTGGTGTTCGGTGGAGAAGCAGTGCGAGGAGGAGGCGGACAATTCGAACGACACATGGACAAGGTGCTTCTACGGGGCCGTTGCCGGGCTCACTGCCTCAAGCCTTATGGTGAAGCCGCTCTGTTCCTTCAAGCCAAGCGAACCGCAGATAGGAGAGAAACGCCCGCCAGCTCCTCCTGGCGACGGGATGCACAAGAATTTTCTTGATCAGATAAAGGAGTCCTTGAAAAAGTATCGTGCAGAGAAGGCCAAACCGCCACCCCTTCCAGCCCCAAAGACCGTGGCAAAGGCGCCGTCGCCAGCTCCAGCACCATACGTACCACCAACGCCACGCACCCCTAAAGCGGTGCAGGAAGGCACCCGCAGCACCCCCGCCGTGCACCAACAGCAGCACTGGGGCAACCATCCCGGCTCACGCCAACCCACCACGGGCACGGGATCTCAATTGGCGCCTTTTTCGCAGCGCATCAACACTCACTCGTCTGTTCTGTCTCATTCACTGCAGGGATCAGCGCCAGTCCTTCCATCGAACTCGGTTCTAGGGCTGAGCCCCGCGTCGCAGAACCAGCGGCCGGTCTTTGCCACGCTGCCTACAGTTTCCACTTCCTCCATTAATTTAACACCAGCCCCCGGCGCCGGGGAGGGCATTCTACAGGATCCAAATCCCAGCCCGATGGGCAAGCATAGAGGGCGTGGTGGTGGTGGTGGTGGAAGGGGTCGACGTGGTGGCGAGGGAGCTCCAGGTGGCGTTCTGGATTCCGCCTTCGGCCGCTCGGATCGGGGGCGGGGCAGTCGTGGGGGGCGTGGAGGACGTGGGGGCGGAGAGTCGAAGAGCAGTGCTTTTCCCGGTGGAAACCGTGGCCGCCGTGGTGGTGGCAATTAAATCGGTTTACTAGTTAGAGGCCCTGGCAATTGCGGAGTAGACACTCCAGGCCGACAAAATGATCGAATGGCGGCGTAAGCCGGAGAAGTTTAGCTCTGTCTTAGTTCTACGCTAGTTGGTTGAGAAAGGCACCATCATGTGGCGTGCTGGAATGAATGCGATGATATGCATCTTTCTCTTATATTTCTGGTTCTCTTTTTCTGCGTAAATGTGTTTCCAAAACAACAGTTGTTCGTCTTAGGGTGTGTCCCGGCTACGGTGAAATGGACGTGGCTCCTCGAGCGGAAGACGTGGATGGGAAATGGAATGAGATCCAAAACCTCCGTCGGCACATGCAGGACACAAGCGCTGTTCGGGATTCCGAGAAGAGACAAACGATTCATCCAGGCAGGACAGTAGACGGCCCTACGCTTGGGCTCCTCAAGTCCCCCAACTATCCCTTCACGTTGTGTGAAGAAGCTCCAGCATCCTACGTTCCCCCACCCGTGCCCTTTGATGTCGATGAGGAGGTTTCCAGGTTGCGAGATCTTGTGCTGGAGGTGCAAGACGATCTCGAGGGATATAGTAGGTCTATGCAGGATCCCAGTGTCGCCGAAGAGCCATCAGTGGTTGGCTTGTCACCTGAGCAGATTACACTCTTTCTGAACGAATCAATCCCGTTTGTGGAGTTAGCGTGGGGCATCTCCTCCCTCCAGTGGTTCCAGCGCTGGGTGCTTTCCCATTCCATTAGTGCCTTGTGGACTGCAAAGGAGCAGCTGGAGTACGTTCTCACGGACAACGGACAGTCCCTCCCCAGGTCGGTGGAAGAAATCGAGTTTCACACACAAAAATGCCCCTTTCCTATGGCGGTAGACAGGCTGGAGAAAGACCGCAAAGCGGTGATTCAGCTAGAGCGCAGTCGTTTGCATTCCGCAAGTCGCACGTACCGAGAGAGAGTGCCCGCCTCCGTAGTGACTGCGGCGACAACACCGTACATGACTGCAGAGGAGAAGTACGTGTACCAGGAGATCTTTAATGAGACGGAACACCGAATGCAGACGTTGCACCTTGCTCGCATGAAGGATCGCGCTTCTCGTGGGAATTCGGCTCTCAACACTTCTCGTGCGAGCGTCCGGCAAACCTCCTTGATACAGCGTACCAGTATCTCGTTGTCGGAACCAGAGATTCAGCTATCCACAGCGGAGGCTCTGCATGCTCTGGAGGAGGAGGAGCACGTGCTGCGGGACCTTATTCAGTCTATTACTGAGCGGAAGAGAAAGAACATCCGTTTTGACAAAAGTGAAATCGAGCAGGAGACATCTCGGTCCGCACAGATAACCGTATATGGATGCCTCGCCAGTGACGAAAACTTGATGAGCGCGCAAGTGCACGCTTGTGACGAATTTTTAACTGAATATGAGGAATGGTTGCGTTGTTATGGTCTTGTGTCGCATGATAATTTGATGGCTAAACTTTCAGAAATGAGTGGAGAAATAGGAAAATGGCCCGCGCCGCAGCCTGGCGGTCACGATCACCATCACCACCACCCCTCCGCCCGAGTTAATGAATCTGTGGAGGACAAGAAAGGAGAAAACACGAGCCGCGGACGAGCTCCTCAACCTTCGCAGCAAGCCCATGTAAATGTGAAGGGGTCATCAGTCACTAACCAGCCGCCGAATGGTCTAATTGGGGATGATACAGTACCTGCCCGTCCTCGGAGCCCGCCCGTGAAAAGAGTTACAAAAAGTTCGCACGGCGGCTCTGTCGCACAGATATTGTTCGGACTCCTAGAGCAAATGCAGTCTGCGTTGTCCGATTCCAATGGAGGCGCCCCATCCTCAAAAGCAATTAATCGAATGTGGTTCATTCAAGCGCTGCGTGTAGCCACAACAAACTTTATGTATGGGGTGTGGGAACCTCGAGTGGTTCTCTCCCAGTCCCATCAGATCGAAGAGGAACTTCAGAGACTCGTTACCGGTGCCAGTGGACAACAGGCGAGTGGAGGCGCCTTGATTCAAATTATTAGTTGCCTCTGTGAGGCCCTTGCTGTTCAGCGCTCTTCATCGTGCACATACGATGTCGTTTCGTTGCACGTTCCGACAGTAGAGGACTTTTCTGCCCCTTTAGGCAATGCCGATGTTGCATTCTGGGGGGCTTTGCTCGATGCGCTCTGGTTCCAAGTGGATCCCTCAGGGGACAGCAATGGCGGTCTGTTGCCTCCAGGTGAGCATGCACCTACAAGTGGTAGGGCCACGTTTCTGAACCTCTGTGGGGCGGCTCTTGCAAAGCCTTCGCTGCATCTGTTCTACTCGGTGGATCAAGGGCAGTGTGCTGCTTACACTCTTCGTGAGGTGGTAGAGAAACCCATGGAGTGCGCCACCACTGACGCAGGCCGAATGCACCTAATGCTCGAAGTTATGTCGGCCTTTCAACAGGTGGAGAACGTAGGAGTTCTCTCTTTTTACGCTTGCCGCGTAGACGAGTGTGCACTGGTGCCTCTTTCCGACACTGTTTTTGTCTACATGGATGAGAAGAGTGGGGAGGAGGCCGTCGCCTACATCGGATTGCTGCCTCCCCCGGCCGTCGCGCTGCGGCGGTTTCAGGCAGCACAGAGAGCGACACTGCCAGAGAAGGTGTACAACAGTCCGATCAATTTCAGTTCCATCGGTTTGCAATTGGGGGATCTGCTTTGCTTTGCCGGAACTACCCCTAATCCTCCCATCTCTTCAGTGTACTACTACGGCGAAACGCTGCGGGAACAGTCTTTCTGGGAGATGGAGAACAAAGTTGTGCCGCATGCTTTCGTTGCTCTTCCATCGCATCCGCTTAACATGGGCACACTACGGCTAGGGCGACCGCTGAGCATACAGCGCGATACAATGGCCGCCGCCGGAGCCCCTTCTTCTGCTGCAGCTGCTCCTCGTCAACGGCAGCTCACTGCAGCTATTTTACGACAGTTGAAGTATGTAAGGGACACAGAAGGACTGCAGAGTAAGCCGCCTGGCAGAAAAGGAAACGAATCGAGTGGATGGCAATCGACGTCGCACAGTAATCTCCAAGATTCCCCGTCGTTGCGGTCATAGATTAGCAGAGTGGACCTCTGTGGGCTTCTGGTTTCTTTTACTTTTTTTTTTCTTCTGTTTATTGACTTTTGGGTTCTAGCCTCACGGAGATGTGAAAGTGGCTCTCCCTTCTCCAGTAACAGGTATGTGACGGGTTCTCACCGTACGCCTCGGCTAGAAATGCACTGTTTTACTGTACATCTTTCATTCGCATGCGCTTCCTACTTTGGAGCCTTTTGACGCGGGGCCTCAAGAGTAAACTGTAGAGGTCCCCCGTAGTGTGCTCTCAACTAGGAGGACCGACCTAACTTCAATAACGCCATGGAGAGACGAAGAAGAAGGGTACAGCTTATTACTCAAAAAAAAGAACATGATAGCACAAGACCGTACCCATCCCCATCATATGTTACGCTGAGTAGACCACCGCTTCCTTTTTGCTCTTCTACCTTTTTTGGGGGGCTGTTTTTAAAGAAAAAGGATTCGTTAGGCTTTTTTGGTTGGCGATGCAGTTTCGGGTCGGCCGTTCCAACACTGTGATACTGCTGCACTATGGCTCCCTCGCTGTGATTTCTGGTTATGCCGTCTGCCTCACGTACCGATTGGGATGGGTGAAGAAAGTCTTGAGGCCCAGCATGTACGACAAGCTGGAAGGGGTAGTGGAGAGGCTGAAGGCAAAGACATCGCCGATGGGGCCTCCCGCTCGATTGCAGCTCCTTCGAAGCCACCTTCTGCAGGCGTATAGCTACACCTTCAGCGGCATGGTGTGCCTTAGCGCTGGCATCGCCGCTTTTATGTGGTACCCGCGTTTCCCATTGATGATCGCCGTGGTCGGATCCGTGGTACCAGGAGTGCTAGTCGCGGCTGTCCCACGGAAGGTCGTTGGGCCCACCACGCGGCGTATCATGTTTCACGTCTGTTGGCTCTTTGGAGGGTACAGTCTGGGGCCCATTGGGTGGGTGGCTCAGGACGTCTTGGCAACCTATGTATTGGTCACCACCTGCACCGTTGCAGGTATTACGGTTCCCTTGTACCTCACTAGAGGCATCGTTACTTACTGTGTCAGTGCACAGGTGCTCTCCTTTGCACTCTCTACATACGCGGTGACCTCCACCACCAACACCTTAACACTCTTCGGGGTGCTTAAGTCGCACCCAGGTGTTCAACAAATTCTCAATTCTGACGTTAACGGGATTCTCTTTTTGCAACTCGTGTCCAACATCGCTATCCAGTCTTTCCATACCCTGCCAAAGATTAAGAAGTACATCAACTGGAAGAACAGTGATGATGCCCTGAAGGCCAGTGGTGACCCGCTATGGGATGCACACACAATCTGCGCGGGATGGACCTACGTCGGCTACCGAATGATTCGAGGTGCCTTCCACCGGGTTCTGCGGCGGCTCAGCGGGAAGGACTCTGAGGGTGCTATCTCGGCCTACTCAGCGGATTCAAAGAGTTTGAAGATGATCAGCAGCATCTCGTCCGGTCTTGTCATCGGGGTCATTTATGTGCAGGTGATCACTCGACTGCAACAAGGGGATATCGAAGGAACACTGGGGAATATGAGGCAGTTCTTCCGCAAGATTTCACCACGTATCGTACCTTCCAGGTACGGCTGAGACACACCAAAAGCTTGAGGGTAAAGAAAAAGTCGTACTCAAACGCTTTTTTTTCTGTTCGCCCTATCTGTGATAAAATTCACTTTATTTTTTGTTTTTCTTACTCTCTTGTGATTCGCCAACCACTTTCACGCACTTCCAATAGAACTCTTAATATCGTCTGATCATGCAGCCTCCGACGCTTCGACTGGATGCGGGATAAGTCCATGGCGCTTTATGTTTTTCTGGCGTGTAGGCCATGTGGGCCAATTTCTCGTGCCTACCGTGATTGGGTTCTAATTTTTGTATTTCTTTTCTTTTAATATTGCGTATTATATCTGTATATCTCGTACTTCAGTAATAACGCAAAGAAAAGTTGCTGTGTTGCTCGCGATGACAGAGCTTCGTGAAGTGCAAACATCTGCCGTCTTCGGGGTTCCCTCGTTTGCGGTGGGGAACAAGCTGAAAGATCTTATGGCAATCCGGGAATACGGAAGGAACAAGGTGGTATCCTGCTGCATTCTAGAGAATGCGATCCCCTCCACCAAGGAGGGCTGCGTCCGGCGGTGCACGTTGTCCCTGAAACGTTTTCAGGGCGCCGTCTTGCGCGAAAAGGCGCTGAAGATTTCTCATGAAGAAAATAGAACCACAACGGTGCTAGAGTATCTGCCCTCTGCAGATGGGGAGGTCAGCCGCTCTCCCTTCGGCCCGGAGGCAATGGGGCGCCTCAACAGTGCGGTTACCACCTACTCTGTCCACAAGGTGACGAACAGTCTGAACCGATGCTACGTAGACTTCACCACGAAGTTGGAGATTCGACCCAATCCCAACGGGGACGAGAAAGAGGAAAAGGAATTGTTCGCGGCTATTGAATATTTCTGGAGCACCTATCTCGAGAGTTTGATCCTCTCCCTGGAAGCTGAGGTACTCTCAGAAGCATATCCAGTGCTCAGCGGAAAAATCGATACAGAGTTCCGCAAGGCTTACGAGGCCCACGAACAGAACTTCTGCGAATGGGCTGCATCCTCCAAGGAAAGTTTTCCGCGAGCTGCTGTCTTGGAAAACTACGAAAACGTCCTTGTCTGCTGGTCCCGTGTGTTACAAGAGTATAGGCATCAGAAGCTTGTTGCCGAAACCGTCCGTGCAGATGTCGATGGTGCGAAGAAGGTCGCAGAGGAAAGTGCCCGCCAGCTGGCGTGCAGCGAAGCCGCCCTGGAAGCCATGAAGCAAAAGGTGGAAGAACTGAGCGACCCCCCATGCTTCTACCGCCCTCCCAACGAGGATCTGGAACGGCAGTATCGGCAGGATAAGAAGCACCCCGACGTAGCGGCCTCTCGGGCAAGACAGTTCTACCAGACGGCCTCCACCACCGATCGCACGGCCGCCACCGAACTTAGCCCCGGTCCAGCGGCGTACCCTACGCGCCCCGTGTCCTCAGTCCTGCCCAACAGGGACACTGCGCCCGCGCCAAAGCCGCCAGCAACGCCGTCGCAGTATTCTCCCAACATGCTTAGAAATCTCTTCACGGCGAGGGGAGTACTCAATGAGCCCGAAGTGGAAGTCCTCTTCAAGGTTCTGGATCCAAAGTCGAACCGTTTCCTCACATCCGACGAGATAAAGACGATACTGCTCTCGATGGATCACCTTGGACTGTATGAAGACCGTGACGGCACGTTGGATGAACTAGAGCGGTATCGCATGGATATCAGGGAGGTGTATGCAGCTCGCTACTCCACCAACAGTCCCCCGCCGTCGGATAACGCCCGGGAGAAGGCCGCGAGCCGTAAAGAAGACACAGCTAGTAGCGCTCTGGAGCGTATGGTTAACAACCACAACGAGCGGAAAGAGGCCCAGCGTGAGAGCGCCATGCACCGTATTGCAGAGGATACAGTCAATCGCTTTTGCTTCCGGGAAGGGGGAAAGATATACTTCGATGAATTTTGCTTGGCACTGATGCACTTATTTAAGTCATAAAACTATTCTGTGTTACCTCAGTTTCGCCGCTTCTCCTGTTCTCTGTGTGGCCGCCACCCCTTATTATAGCCGCTGGTGTTGTTCACACGGGAAAAAAAAGATAGATGTAGAATGATGATGACCGTATGCTGTCATATCGTAGCCGAACCGTAGAAGATCGATTATCGTTATTGCTTTTTCTCCCTCGCCATACTGTGCCGTCGAAAGGACAACAGGTAGACGTCAACTTTCAGAAGTACAAAATTAGAAAGAAATAAATTGTTGTGCATGCGTGTCGGTCCTGTGGGCGGGAGTATAGCGTTTCTACTTTACCTGCTTCGTCCACTTCCCACAGAAACCGATCGGGGGCCTTGTGTTGTGACAAGGGACTAGCTGGATATCGGTATTCCCTCCATTAGATGTACTCTTATGTATCTGCCACTGGAATACGACAATGCGTGACTACAGGTGAAACAGGAACAGGACGGACACCTGAGGTCGTTGGCATGGCCTTGAGTGTTACGTGGAACTGTTTTTTTTTTTTTTTTTTTTGTTGTTGTTGTTGTTGTTTTTTTACTTTCTGCAGTGCGCACACTTCTCACTCTCTCTCCTCACTCCTCTTTATTCTTTTTTTTTTTTTTAATACTATTGTGGCTCCTGTCGAGGAGGTTTCTGTCTTGCAATCTTCGCCATCGCCATCGCCATCGCGAACCCTTTGAAGCGGCCATAATGGAAGAACGAAACGAGGAAATCTCGCTCTTGCGCAGAGGCTATTCCCGTACAATAGCGGCATCTGTCCGCTCTCTTCCCATCTTGGAGAAGGCCTTTGATGATGCGCTCGAGCGGTGGCACTGTGTGTTGGAAGCTCTCTCGGACGGCAATGGTTTGGAGGATTCCTTTCCTCTGGCTCTGAAGAGAGACATACGAAGTATTGCCTCTCAAGTGCGCTGTATTCAACAGGAGGTGGTTACATATCTTGGAGAGGAGCGCAGTAATACCACCGTAAATAGTTGCAAGAGTTCGTTGGAAGGAGCTGGCGGAGGGTCCACTAACCAACATGTTGACTGTGCAAGGAAAGAATCTCAAAGGGGCGCAGCAACGTGTAACTTCTTTGTTCGGATGCTGCGAGAAGGCCGCGAGGCAGCTAGTGTTGTTGACACTTCTTCTCCACAGGGAAACCTTGGAGCCTGGGCACTAGCCCGCCGAGCGGCCACGGCAGGCATTTGGCTTTCTATTACAACGGCGGATTTTGAGTGGCTCACCACCTGTATTTCTAGCGCGGACGGGTATGTTCTTCACGGTACTGGCGCGGCAAGAAGAAATTGTCCGCTGGGGGTGACGAACGTTGCAGCAACGTTTTTTCGTCTCGATGATGGAACATCCTGCAAGTGCCCGCACGACGAGGCGCTGGTGCTGGTGCTGGTGCTGTGGTACCACTGTTTTGTTGGCGAGGATCTGAAATCTACGAAACTAATAGGTCGATTGGAGTACTATTTTAGCGCGGAGGTGTCGCACCGCGTTACGCACGCGGCGCGGTGTATTTGCTCGACGGACCTTCTGGGACTACTATCGGCCCTCTCCGCGCCGCTGTCCGCACGCAGGGACGACACACAGTGGCTTTTTTTGCTCCAACTCTTTGTGAGGTGCATGGCTCATTTCATTGTTCGCCAGCAGCTTCTGAGGGATCAGGTGGGGTCTGCCTTTCGCCCTGTCATTCCCGTCTCGGGCGGAGAGGGAAGTTATCATTACCTCGCCGCCACTACCGAGGGGCTGACCACTGATGCATATTGGGTGCCGAAGATGATCCAACTCCACTTCTTGCGCGATCAAGGAGGTCTGTGGCCACTGCCTGAACCTCTGGTAAAGGCTGTCTTCAATGAACTATTTTCTTGAATTCCAGCCGTCCGCTGCTGCTAAGCCGCTGCTCATGATACAGAACATACAACGGAACAGAGGTACCTGGCCGTAGAAAGCTGATGTGTGCCCCTATTATCATACAGTTGACGATACATGGCTTCCTCTTATTTCTATTTTTTTTTTTCTATCGTTGCTTCTCAATCCTTTTACTGTCACGTACAGCTGCCGCTTCATGGCCGTAGAAGCGTCTCCTTTGCTAGATCCATACATCAAAGCGAAGTTGCAGGAGAACGGCATCATTTCGTACGCTCAGCTGCAAGACTTTTTGAACGCTGTTGTGCCTACCCACATCATTTCACAGAACACTCTAGACGAAGCGAGCGTATCATCTATTGTATCCGTAGCAAAAGAGCGTATTGCGGATATCACAGATAAGGATGTACGCTCACTGGTGGAAATTGCTCGAAGTTGCGCCGCCAATGGCCGTTCCGCTTCTTACCCCTTTCCCGGAAATTTTTTTCATTACAGCTCCAATGGACTTCCTTTAAGGATACAGTCTTTAGCTGAAAAGCGAGCCGAAATGCAGAGGCAAGGGCGCCGCACGACCCCGCCGCAGCTCACCACCTTCTGCCGTTCCCTCGACGAACTACTCGGCGGTGGTCTTCAGAACAGCGCTGTCACAGAAGTAAGTGGGCCGCCTGGAGTTGGCAAAACACAATTGCTGATGCAGCTCGCTGTAAACTGCACCTTACCATTGTTTCTCGGTGGTTTGAATGGCTCATGCCTGTTCTTGGACACAGAAGGTAGTTTCGTCCCTGAGCGTTTCTATCAGATTGTCAGCGCAGCGGTGACACGAGTAAAGCGGATTGCTCCCAGTGCGGTAAGCACTCTGGAGCGCTCTCCGGCGCAACGCAAGCGCGAAAGACGCTCTCCCTCCGCTCACAACGGACCCCAGAAGGTCACAAAGGCGGAGAAGGTTCAACGCGATTTATCCAGTTTTACAGTGGAGAACGTGATGAAACGCGTACAATATTGCCGCATTGCAGATGTGACGATGCTGATGGCTGTGCTACACAGCCTTCCAGATATACTGCAGGAGGTGATGGAGAGGAATGGCGCAAAGGTGCAACTAATTCTTCTGGACTCTGTGGCCATGCCATTCCGCGCGCTCGATCCTTTCTCGAGCGATTCTATGGGAGACGTGGCGCAAGGTGCCAACTCAGAACTGGGTTCTTATCACAAAACAGCGGCGAACAGGCGATCCCGTTTGCTGTTCATGTGTGCCCAGCTGCTGCATGCCCACGCCGTCCAGCAACAATTAGCGGTGGTTGTTACGAATCATGTGGTCAGCAGGCCTTTAGATGTCTTTCCAGAGGCACCTGCCTATCCTCATCACGGTACGGCGTCACCCGGGGCGTCGGAGGCTCCACTGCGACGCTATATTCTTCTGCCAGCCCTCGGTGAGTCGTGGGGGTGCGCTCTGGCTGCGCGGCTTGTACTCTCCTTCCATCATTATCATCTACCGTTTGATCTGGCACCTCACGGCCCGACCACCGCCGCATCTGCGTGTGGTTACAGTGGGGAGGACAGAGCCGAGGCTCAGCACCGCGTAGCTCGCATCGTGAAGGGTGGTTGCAAGGAGTCGTGCTTCGCTATTACACGAAAAGGTATTCGCGATTGGGTAGCTTCCCACGCGGAAAAGGGTGAGAAGGTGAAATAGGACTCCTTTTTTCTTCCTTTCAGCACTCCTCCTTACATACCTCAGATGTGGCTCTACCTCGGACAATTCAGATTATTTTTTTTTCTGCGTAATGAGCTCACTTGCTTTCGGCAATGATGCCTTTGAGCTTACTCTGCATCATATTTTTGTTCTTCTTCGTTTTCTTTTGCACTCTTTTATCTCCCTACCGTTCGATGTTTTTTTTTTTTTTTTTCGTTGCACCGATACAAAATTCTTTTTGCAGTTACTCACAGTGACCTTGGTATTGCGTGAACACTGGTTAGCGCTGCTAGTTCTAACAAACGGAGGCAACGTAAGTTCAACATGGCTTCCACCGAAGTGTTTCAGTATACCCACCCTACGGGCTACGTCTTCTCCACCAGTGAGCGCGTGGCTCTCGCAACCTCTCTGCCCCCTCTTGGCTTCTCGAACGAAGCGCCGCAATTTAGTTATTTGGGGAAAGATCTTCGCGTACAAGGCCGATTACATTATTGTTCAAGCGTTCGATGACAATCTGGTGGCTGAGCCAGAGCTGTACTACACGGTAGATGAAGGACTGACCTTCACGCTGCTGGGAACCACTTCTTCTCTACTCAGCGGTATCCCCGAAATTAGCGACGATCCGCTAGCCTGGCAGGAGCTAAAGCAGACGCTTGTCCTGAAAATGCGTGGCGTGTTTGTTGGGGATCCTGCGTACGAGTATCGTATTATTGATGACCTCACTGGAAAGGCTACCTCTTACAAGGAGTCGGTTCGTATTGCGTTGTTTGTGGAGGAGCATGACTATCAGTGCCGTGCTGCACCTCGGGGTGCGTACATCTTCTCTGAGCGCAACGGGACCCTCCCGAGAGAGATCAAGAAGAATACGGCTTTCAAAGGACTTCCACGCACCCCTGAGGGAGCTGTGGCGTTGAAGAACTACTACCACATCCGCGCGCCAAACCCCTATCGGAAACTCTTAGAAAAACAGAAAGATATTCTCTTTGAAAAGACCCCCTTGGAGAAGTTGTCGGAGAACCGACAGATCGATGCGGAGTTCGACCCCCTGACGGACGAGGTGCCGAATGGGATCTGGCGTCTTAGATATGAGCCCAAGGATAACCTTGTGGTAGGGCGGCACGCACGCTTCGTAGGGTCCATCTTCTACCACGTTCCCGAAACTGCCATCTTCGGAACTATCTACATGGGGGACGGCACCATAAATCAGGATGTGGCCTTCGAGTTTTAGGTTCTACAGGTGCTATGGAGACGCTGGATAGAGTTTGCTGTCTCTGCCGAGGACTAAAAACGGAATAGATACAATTGCTGGACGCGCTGGTGTCTCACGGCGAACTGCTCGCACAACTTCTGTGTAGGCGGTTACGGGGCAACACCGCAACAGACGAGAAATGTAAAGCAATATTATATTATCTGATGAATCGAGTCAGTGTTGGAAAATTTAGTAGGAAGCATTGAGACATTGGACCGAATGCTGGTGTCTCGAGTGCCTTTTTGGCAGCGCTGGCGTAAGGCTCCACAGCACGAGCTATGGGCATCGTGCACAAGAGGTTTGGAGTACCTGATGGTTCAATCACTTTCTGTCAATGTTGCTCTTTTTTTTTCTTTTTTTTTTCTTATCTTTTGAACGCAAACTGGGTGTCTCGCTTAAATTGAGTTCCAGTACGCAAAATAAAAGCAAACTTCATCTGCGATGTGCATGCGCCGAGCTTGTGCTTGCAGTGAAAAGTCGAGCAGTGTCATAGCGCGGCGCTCGTGTGCATCGAATAGATTAACTGCTAGACGGTCCATCACATCTCGCGGGCAGTTCAATCCGATTCATAACTTCTCCTACGCAACAAAAGGCACGAAGGAACCCGTGAGTGAAAAGGAGTTCCAGGTCGTGACCTCAAATCCCGGTCCCCTTCGTGTTGGATACTCGTCCGATTATCTGGATTGGCTTTACAGGTCATACAAGGCGAAAATTAAACGAGAGGATCTACGAGAAAAGACAGAATGTAAGTTTCAAGGGCAAGTGCTGACCAGCGATACACCAAACGGAGGAAGCAGTAGCCTGATTGGAACTGGAATGCAGTTCTTGCGGCCGAAGCACTCCATACGCCGAACAGCGGCCGAGCGCCTGCGAGAGAAGGCTCAAGAAACTATCGACAACTGCATGATCAAACAAGGAACTTTAGATGTTTTTGAGAGGCAGCCCCAGTTCCCGGTTATTCACATCAACCGCGCCGACCGGTATCACATTGTGGAACTTTTTAAAGAACTACTCCTTGACAAAGCGTTGGAACCGCACGAAATTTGGGATAAGGCTCTTCTCTACCGTGCGATTCTATCGGAGCGTCGTGATTCCTATCCTGCCGCTTTTGCCTATGTGTTCGAAGCGGTGGATAGTACTGCGTTTGCTCCGGATGCTAGCGATGAGCCCGCCGCAGAACGACTGTTCAGAAAGCTTCCCAGAGAAGATGATTATTACTACTTTCTGTATTTGGTGAAGAAGTTTTATGTAGAGAACGCCGTGGAAGGACATGTGGTTCTTCGCTGTCATCGGGAACCAAACAGCCACAACAGGCTTCTTTTCTCTGTGCCGCCGCCAAAGTCGGACGACGAGGTGCGGAAAGCCGTCCAGGAGCTCGCCGGCGCTGCTCCACGTCCTAATACACTTGCTGGGTCTGGGAAGGCTGGTATTCCTTGGTTGTCTGCACCGGACCCTTCTTCGTACCCTCCCCTCGAGGCCCTCTGGCGATGTGAAGAAAACTTTCCTCTTCTTCTAGTGCTCGTTTTTGGGGAACTTAATCTTATGGTGACCGAAAATCCTTTTGTTAAGTTCCCTAACGCCTTACCATTTCTTACGCGACCGTACTCGACCACAGAGGCTAGAGGCGATGCGGAGGACGTTTCTTTGGCAGGGGTCGTGGAGAGCCGCCGTGGTCCCCTGCTATCCATCTTTCGTACGCTAAAGGGTCCTATGGATGCTAGGGGGAACGACCTCCGCCGGCTGCGACAGCGGTTCCATCGCGAAGATATTCTAGCTCACCAAAGCACGCTGACGGCTCCTGAAATGCGAGAAAAATCTGGCAATTACTCATCATTTTCTGATTGGGCGTATTTCAATCCTCGCGCCGTCCGTGCAGAGGAACGAGATCTCCTGCAGCAAAAAGCACTGGAGGCCCTGAAGAACTATCAGCAGGCAAGGAAAGAGATCTACCGGTACAGCTTGGACGATGCCGAGTTGAGCCGTTCCGTTCGCGTTCTGGAAGGCAAGAATTCTATTCCGACTTATATTCCATCTCTCCCTCATTTCCTTACTATCGTACAGAGGGACCGCCACATATCCTTTCTGATGAATGTTTCTCTTCCAGGGCAAAGCGACGTTGCGGAGGGTTCCACTAAATCACAGCGGCTCGAAAAGCTTTGCTATCAACTGGCAAACGCGCTGTATCGCATGGCACTTGAATTTCACAAAGAGCACGTACGCCGCATAAACCGCCAGAAGGTACTCGTTGCTGCTGTGCTGCTCGATAACTTTGTCGTTTCTGAGTGGAGTGACATGCTAGAGAAGGAAGAGCTAGGAGAAGAAGGGCGAGACGGACTGCGATCCCTAGTGAGGCGGTTGGGATCGTATACTCCGTTTGAGGGTCGCGCTATGGATGAGATGGGATTCAGCACGGACGCACGGGTCGACGATTATACGCGCTGGATGGCACCTGGTTAGTGTCGCGAAGGACTTGTCTCGGACACGTTGTCGCGGATTCCGTTAATGCAGAGGATGATTTCAGCTTTTTGTCGTCCGTACTGGACGCTAGTGGTTGATAATAAAATGAAATAAAACCTTTTTCTATTCAGAGGAGGTAAGAATGCTATGATTTCTAATGCGCTGTTATTTTTTTCCTCCATCCCTTTCGTTTCTATGGTTGTTACCTCCCCCCTCTAATCAAGTTGTTGTCATTCTTGCTGCGAAGAGAGGCAATTGTCGCGTATCGATGTCTGGGTCTCTGGCAGCTCTTCAAAAAGTGCTGCAAGGAAGCAACCAAGAGCACATTCTCTCTCATTGGGAGGAGCTGACAGACACGGAAAAGGCTGCTCTCGCTAAACAAATCACGGATATCCAAAACTTCTCACACTTGAATCTAGTGCTAAAGGAAAGTTTGGCCCTACTCGACGATGCCAGTGGGTCTTCTCGCAGTCTTATCGAACCGCCTCCCTCTCAGTGCATTTTTGACGCTAAGTGTCCAGATAACAAAGAGAAAGTACTGTTTAACCAGCGTGTTGGTCTGGAAGCTGTAGCACACGGTCGTGTCGCGGTGCTTTTGATGGCTGGCGGGAGCGGGACGCGCCTCGGTGTCTCCATACCGAAAGGAATGTTTTCATGCCCTCAACTGAAGCAACAAAAGTCGTTGTTTCAGTTCCACTCGGAGAAGATTCTTCGGGTCGAAGAACTAGCAGCAGATTTATGTACAGACGGCAAGAGGAGCTCCATTCCTTTCATCATAATGACATCTGAGCAAAACAATGAGCAAACTGTAGCTTTCTTTAGAGACCACAACTTCTTTGGGCTGAAAGCAGAGCAGGTGTTCTTCTTTATTCAAGGTTCTCTGCCGTGCTACGACGAGGCTTCTGGAAAAATTTTGATGGAATCCAGGAGCGCAATGTGTTTAGCACCAGGAGGAAATGGGGGTATTTACCAAAGCTTTGCATCGTCCGCCGTCTTTCCGAAGCTTCTGCAGCGAGGAGTAGAGATGGTTCAAATATTCGGAGTGGACAACCTCCTTGCTGCCGTTGCCGATCCTCTGTTCTTTGGATATGCGCTGCGAGAACAGAAGGAAGTCGCTGTCAAGACAACCCCAAAGGCTTCTCCGCAGGAACGGGTGGGCGTGTTTGCCCTCATCGATAAGAAGTGGGGTGTAGTGGAGTACACGGAAATTGGAGCTGCACGTTCAGAAGAAAAGAACGATTCCACCGGAGAGCTGCGCTACAACTGCGCAAACATTGCGACACATGTGTGTTCCATGCGATTTCTCGAGTTTGCCGCAAAAAAAATGCAAACTGAAACTCGTTTTCATGCTGCACGCAAAAATATATCCACCATTGATGGGCTAGCTCCTGCTGTGAAGCTGGAAGCATTTATTTTCGACATGTTTGCCTATTGTAATGATGTTCAGGGCCCACGATCTCCTGGTATTGACGCTTTCGGTATTCTTCAAGTGGACCGGTCGGAGGAGTTCGCTCCCATCAAGAACGCCGACTCGGCAGCCACTGATACCCCCGCCACCGCAGCAAGGCACATGCAGCAGCTGCATAGTAAGTGGGCTCAGAACGTCCTTGAGCCGTTGAGAGAAACCGACCCGGGCGCAAGGACAGCGCTTGAGCGACTACAGAAGGGGGAAGTGCGGGTCGAAGTCTCGGCGTTAGTCTCGTATAAAGGAGAAGGATTGGAGGGCCACACAAGAGATTTGATAGCGGCAATTTCTGCTGCTAAAACTGGAGATTCCGTCGTGCTGGAGAAAAGTATCACGTCCAAGTGTTGAGACGTCGTTCAAGAATCGTATCAAGCTGAGTCAAGATATTTTTATCGCTGCTCTTGAGGGAGTATAGATTTACTCTGGATATGGCCCTGTGCTTCTCTCCGATGGCTGCTTCTATACATAACGAGTAGTTCTAAGTGAAGTGCTTGGTTCTTTGGATGTTGTTTAGCAAACTGGCTTCTCTGTGTCTCACTCGTTCATTATTTTTTTTTTTAATATTCCTAAAGTGTTTCTTAGGATTGGGTTTGCTCTATTCCTGCTGGTCGTCTAGCAGCACTCACACGCATTTATTTCATGGCTAAATCCGGTACTTCGAAGCTGTTAAAGCTTCAGCGTGGCAAACGCAAGGCAAACCTGAGTCGAAAGCAGATTTTTGAAGCCCAGCGCAAGGCCTGGGAGAAAAAAAAGCAAGCTATTGATGAGGCAAAACGCGAAGAACGACGGAAAAAGGTAGAACAGTTAAAGAAGGTCCAGAACAAAAAGTCCCACAGAGAGTTCGATCACTCTACTCTACGCGTTGTACAAAATGGACTGACCTCCGCCATTGAAGCCTTGGGAGAACAGGTGCAACCTCTCTCCGTATACATGAGCGCATTCACTGCTGCTTCGACCACTGGTGAGAAGAAGCATATTCCTTATCTTCTTGCCATCATCACAGCATGCCTGCCCAAGCTCTCACAAGGTGTCCTTCTCCATGAGACTAACAAAATCTTTCATTTAGCGGAGCAGTTGCTTGTCGAAAACGGTGCTTCTGATGCACTGATCACCGCGAAAACGATGAAACTCCTGCAGTCTTTGATGCTGTCATTTGAGTATCCTTCAATGGACAAAGTCATCAGTTTTGAGAAGCTTCAGCCTAGTAATCTCAATGTGGAATCTACGCAGCTCTACCTCATGAGCTTTCGGAAGTTTCTTGAGCAAGCAGCACTTGCATCTCCCAGCTCAGCCCCTCCTGTAAAGGATGCGCAGTCAGGGTACTATACCTTGAATCATCATCAACTGCTTTTTGTGGAGGCTGCGCCGCATTTTGTTGATGTCTGCTTGAAGAACATGATCGGGACGCCCGCCGCCGTCGTAAGCGTTACTTTTCATGAACTGTCGCTCTTGTGGGAGCGGTCTCTATCTCCCTACATTGTGGAGTCCAGGGAAGGTCAGCATCTGATGGAAAAACTCCTCTCTCATCAATTTCTGAGCCTGATGAAACCAGCGTATCAGCATGTTTGGGGAATGGCAATGGAACTTTTTGAAACGTTTTTCAGCCGGATAAACTATCTTAAGAGAGTGAGTGGGAATCTTGTTCCCTTTACAGCTCGGTTCCCTGCTGTCATCTTCTTCATTAAGGTCCTCCACAAGTTGAGAGCAATGAATGATTCCTCCCTGAATGGAAGAGTGGAGCGGGCTATGGTGAGCGCTGGAAAGGGAATGACTGTCCGGGAGTTCGTTGATATTCTGCCCTTTGACCCTCAACAGGCGTATGAAGCAGAGATGCAAGGAGACGATGCTGACCTGTGGTCAACCAGCTACACGCTGGACATTGTTCGTCGCTGCTCTTCGCATGACTCACTCACATTCTTCAAGGAGTACTACTTTCCATCTATCAAATTCTGCAGCGTCAAAGCTGTGGAAGCGGAGAAAGGTGGGCAACAAGAGGAATTTCTCCGCTGGTCGGCACTACTTACACAATTTTGGCGTATTGTAGTTGGTTTCTTTCACTACCCCATTGAGATCACAGACTTCGCATTCCGTGATATTGCCAAACAGTTGGTGGGACTTCTAGGCAACCCCACCTTTGTGGATACATGCTCTACTGCCATTCATGTCCTGGCCGATGGGTACTACAAATTAGCAGATGCAGAAGAAATGGAGGATGAGGCTTTTGCAGATGACGAGCTCGAGGATGAACAGCTGGATGATGATCTGCGAGAAAAAACTCGCTCCCGGCTAGGAAAGCGATCTGTAGTGGATAAGACAGGCCTTGAAGAGGACGTACTGTTTCTTTCCCTCAATGATCCCTCTTGGAATCCACACATGTATCACTGCATTTCAAAAGAGCGTGCGAGAGATGTGTGCATCAATGTCCTTGGAAAATATAGCGCTAATATTATGCCCAAACTTTGCAACGTCTTCGAAAGCCATAATTCTATGGCTGTTCTGCTTGCTATTCAGAGCTTCTCGAAAGTATGCAAGCCCGAGGTGATGTCTACCATTCTAAACGGTATTCTTCAGGTCGGCTCCAGCATTGCCGCGGATGTGCAGGAAAAGAGCGAAATCTACGGCGGCGTAAAGATCAGCACGAGAGGAAATCATGCTCCGCTTTCTTCGAAACGGCGTATGATTCTCGATATTGCCTGCGCCATTGTTCCGCAGCTCTCGAGTGATGATATTGTGCGCTTATTTGATGATGTAATCGAACCGGTTCTCCAGGACCCTAATCCCGATTCCCGACTGCTCCAGAAGAAAGCCTATAAGCTCCTCTTGTCCATGTTTGAGCATCGTGTGAAGGATCTTTTCCCTTTTCTCAATCGGGTTGTCGGTATTCTCTCTGTGGGGCGGCAGCACGTCACCATATCCGGTATGAAGATGCGGCTGCGATGCCTTTCGTGGGCATTGGACGCGTGTAAGATGTTTTATCCAGATGACATGATTATCACCGTGCGAGCGACTGTCGGAGAGGTCATGGCATTTGCCCGGGAGCGGTCCAACGATACCCGTATGCTGACAATGGATATCTTAGAAAAAATGCAGCGGTACCTCACGGCTCTTGGGGTGCCAGTGAACACCTTACTCCACATGGTGATTGCTGGTCTCGCTGGTAAAACGCCGATGATGATCTCCAGCGCAGTGGTGTGCATGGCAAAGCTGGTTTTTCTTACGCATGAATCCCTTCCAGAGAAGGATTTAATGTCAGCCATTGCCTTAGGTATACAGTTGATGGAGTCGAAGATGAATGAAGTTCGTGCAGCTGCCTCGATATTTGCCCGAATGGCTCTGAAATTGTCGAAACGGTGTCCAAGGGTTAAAACGGCACTGCAAGCTGCCCTCCCTAAGCTTCTTTTTGCCATCGCGTTGACCACCTCCCAGCCTCGTGTCTCTAGTAATACGCGGTTAGAGATGCGTGTCCTGCTGGAGAAGACTATTAAACGTTTTGGTTATGAGACCATTGATCCTTTATTTCCAATTGGTTCGAAGAACTTTCTGCGGTACACACAGAGAATGATGCGTCGGGAAGAGAAGAAGGCGGAACGCGCCTTGAAACAACGCACTGAGAGCCACAAAAATGAGTTTGAGAAGCTGTTTATGAACGCTAGAATGAACGCTGGAGGTGAGGACGCGGCCGACATGAATCTGTTGGAGGCAGGTGCGCTCAACACGTTCGTTTCGCAACACACTGCACCCGTTATTCCAGGTTTTCAGCGCCATATTGACGATGATGACGATTATGACAATCTTCATCTGGACTTTGTGGACGGAAAGTTCCGCATTCGGAGTGCTGCGGAGCATCGTGTAGACCTTGAAATACAGCGGCGTCAAGCCCTCGCTCAACAGCTCCTTGGCGTTAAGGCTCGCCCAATGACTGCTGAGTCCCTTCTCGAGAGGAGTAGGCCTGGAAAGCGCACCCGGGACGAGCTGGAAGATTTCGAGAACGATGAACTGGTTCTTCGTTACGGGGGTAAAGCAACCAAGGAGGCTGCAGAGAGATCAGAGCAACGCTTCAACGCGGAGAACAAGCGCGTGGGCCCCAGTACCAATCAGATTCAGAAGCTTCGCTCTCAGAAGGAGGACATTCAAGCCTTAAAACGCCAGCGAGTAGAGGAGGACATTCGAAAGGGCGAAGAGTTTGTTGGTTCCGGTGTTGGAGATGTGAAGCGCGGAAACATTGAGCCGTACGCTTACGTACCTCTGAATCGCCGGTACATGAATAGGAGAAATGCAAGGCAAGCTCTCCACCGCTTTGAAGTTGTAACGCATAAGCAACTGAAAGGAGAGAAGGCGAAGTCCGTAGAGCTTGCAAAAAAGCAGTAGGTCCTGTTTTTTTTTGTTTTCTTTTTGAAAATAGTAATTGTTTTTTCTCATCTAAAATCTATAACCCTTTCAGGGAGCCAGAATAAAAACGCGGCGCACGCAGTTTTTTTTGTTTTTTTTTTTTCCTCCCGTTTAATTTAAAGTTTCTATTTCTTGTTAAAGCAACATACACAGGGATGTTATGTTTTTGAATTGCAAAGCCATGCAATAAATTGCAGATCGCAACACTGCTGTACCTTTGAATTATGAAGAAATACACACTTTTACCGTTTTTTCTTGTGATTCCGGCTAACTCTCAAAGAAAACTTAGTTTAACAGTTTCATAAAAAATTTTCCGCCGATCCCTCTTCCGCAACATGTCTGGAGCTTACCATGAACTCGAGCAAGTGTTCACCAAGCGTTACCGCTTCGAACACCTTCAAGGTCTTGCTAGCTGGGACATGAACTGCTACATGCCCGACAAGGGTTCCGAGAGTCGAGGGGAGGCTATGGCGGCTGTGGAGACCCTGCTAGTGGAGCTCATCACTGCGCCGAAGGTCAAGGATCTGGTCGAAGAAGCCAACAAGCACGTATCCGAACTCTCTCCTCTTCAGGCAGCGAATCTACGAGAAATGACACACCACTGGAAGATGGCGAACCTATTGCCGCTGGACTTTGTGCAGCGTCAAGTTAAGCTGACCACAAAGGCCCATATTGTCTGGCGAGAGAGCAGAGAGAAGAACGATTTTGCCACCTTCCTTCCTGTCCTGAAGGAGCTCATCGCAGCTTCTAGAGAGGCGGCTGGGTATTTGATGGATGGGAAGAAGATGCACCCTTATGAGGCGCTTCTTCAGCAGTACGAACCGGGTATGTCCCTCAACCTGCTGGAGAAAGTATTCGGTGAGGTACGCGCGTGGTTGCCTGGGTTGTTGAAGGACATCCTGGAGAAGCAAAAGTCGACACATCAGTCTCTCGTCACAGTAGAGCCCCCTTTCCCTCAGAAACAACAGGAAGAGCTAGGAAAAGAAATGATGAAGGTGTGGAACTTCGATTTTGAGGCCGGTCGTCTCGATGTCAGTCCTCACCCCTTCACAGGTATGACCAAGGAGGACACACGTATCACGACGGCCTACAAGGATAACGATTTGGAGTTCAGCCTCTATGCTGTCATTCACGAGACGGGTCACGCCAAGTACGAGCAGAACTGTGGTCCCCGCGACATGATTACCCAGCCAGTGTGCACCGCTCGCTCCCTCGGTATTCACGAGAGCCAGTCGCTCTTCGCTGAATTCCAGATCGGCCGCTCAACGCCATTTATTAAGTTCCTTGTCCCAAAGCTCTCCCACTACTTGGGTAGCCAAAAGGCATTCACCGAAGAAAATATGAAAAAGTTTCTTCAGAGGGTCCAACCGGGCTACATTCGTGTGGAGGCCGACGAGGTGTGCTACCCACTTCACGTGATTCTTCGTTTCGAGATTGAGAAGGCGCTGATCGAAGGCACAATGCAGGCGGAGGATGTTCCGCGGGTGTGGAATGAGAAGATGAAGGAGTACCTGGGCCTCGAAACCCTCGGCAAAGATAACCTTGGATGCCTCCAGGACGTTCACTGGTCCATGGGAGCCTTTGGTTACTTCCCCACGTATGCGCTTGGCGCGATGTTCGCGGCGCAGCTGATGCACACCATCCGCAAGGAGCTGGGATCTGCGGAGGTGGACAAGGCTATTGAAAAGGGTGACCTCGCGTGCCTGTTGGCGAAGCAGAAAGAGAAAATCTGGGATAACGGCTGTATCTACGAAACCGAGGAGCTGATGGTGAAGGCCACTGGAGAACCTCTCAATGCTGATTATCTGCGCCGTCATCTGGAGGAACGCTACCTGAGCAAGTGAAGTCTCGGTTGCCGTGGGTAGTACTAATTTTAGAAACCTTACCAGACTTTCAACGAATATGGTGATAAAAGTTTCTTTTTTTTTCTTTATTGATTGATGAAGTTTCAGGTTTTTTTTTTTTCTAAGACTATTCGTAGTATCGTGTTGTTGTACACCTTTTTTATACCTTAAAGAAGAGATGTTACTCCACTGAGCACAGAGCGTGTAGTGCTCTAGGTGAATGTATTTGATTTTGCACCTACTGGTGTCTGTCTCAGCGTTTCACAATTTGATTAAAATAAAATAAAATTCTATTACTTGTTCAGCTGCCGCCAGTTTTTGTGGTGCTCCATTTGGGTGGTCGAAGGTGAACGGACACCTTGTGGTGGTGAAGCCAACGCTGGATTTAATGATCTACAACAACTACTTTTAAGAAAAGAAACAACTCCCTCTAAAATTGTATACGATGCACCGGTTTAGTTTCACGTGCATTCGGAGTTCCTATTGAACGCGTTGTTCTGTGTAACCCTCTTCATGTCTTGTGTCGAGTTCTCTCTTTCGCTCTTTAATAGATAGTTTTCTTCGTATTACTCGGTGATATCCCGTATTATCGTTCTTTTCAATGGAGTCGTACAAGAAGCTTGAAGCCTTGTTCGAGAAGGTGTATCGGTTCCAGCACCTGCAGAATCTGGCTCATTGGGATGCTCGTGTCATCATGCCGCAGAAAGGTGTGGCGTCCCGAGGTGAAGCCCTTGCGGTGCTTGAAGAGCACATCAATGAGATGCTGGATCAGAAAGAGGTAACCCATCTTATGGAAGAGGCGAAGAGCAATTCCAGCGCCCTCAATGAGGTTCAGAAAGCTAATTTACGGGAGATGGATGCCATCATTAAGAATATTACGGCAGTGCCTAAGGAATTGAGTGCTGAAAAAGCTCGTTTGACTACAGCAGCCGATGAAGTTTGGCAAAAAGCTCGTGCGGCTAACGACTTCGCAGCGTTTCTCCCTACCTTAAAGAAAATTATTGCTCTGCAGAGAAAAGAGGCCGAGTACCGCATGAAAGCGACCAACTCCTCTTCTCTCTACGAAGCACTGTTTCACATGTATGAACCTGGAATGCCCTTAGAGAAGGTAGAAAGCATTTTTTCTGGCGTCAAAACGTGGCTCCCTGGCTTAATCAAGCAGATTTTGGAGAAGCAGAAAGGGCAAGTCTTCAAGGGTCCTCAGCCGCCTTTCTCCAAGGAAAAACAAGAGCAACTCTCCAAAGCGCTAATGCAAATATGGGGCTTTGATTTTGAAGGGGGGCGCTTGGATGTCAGCACTCATCCCTTCACAGGTATGACCAAGGAAGACACCCGAATCACAACACGCTTCTCCGATGACATCTTCGCGAATATATACGCCACTATTCACGAGACGGGTCACGCCAAGTACGAGCAGAACTGTGGTCCCCGCGACATGATTACCCAGCCAGTGTGCACCGCTCGCTCCCTCGGTATTCACGAGAGCCAGTCGCTCTTCGCTGAGCGAATGATTGCCCGGGATCGGAAATTCTCTCCCTATCTGTTGTCGTTTGTTACGCGCTACCTCGGCAACCAGGAAGCATTCGAACTCAATAACTTCGAAGCTTTTACGCATCGGATTCAGCCCGGCTACATTCGCACCGAGGCCGACGAGGTGTGCTACACGATGCATATTATCCTTCGTTTCGAGATTGAGAAGGCGCTTATCGAAGGCACAATGCAGGCGGAGGATGTTCCGCGGGTGTGGAATGAGAAGATGAAGGAGTACCTGGGCCTCGAAACCCTCGGCAAAGATAACCTTGGATGCCTCCAGGATATTCACTGGTCCATGGGAGGCTTTGGCTACTTCCCCACGTATGCGCTTGGCGCGATGTTCGCGGCGCAGCTGATGCACACCATCCGCAAGGAGCTGGGATCTGCGGAGGTGGACAAGGCTATTGAAAAGGGTGACCTCGCGTGCCTGCTGGCGAAGCAGAAAGAGAAAATCTGGGATAACGGCTGTATCTACGAAACCGAGGAGCTGATGGTGAAGGCCACTGGAGAACCTCTCAATCCGAAGTACTTCCAGGAACATCTTGTCAACCGGTATCTACCAGGTGCAGCGCCTATGCTGTGATTCACTTTTATGTGCCGTTGGGCCTCAGGAGGCCTGTTTGAAATGTGGAACGTATTTACCGAAAGCCTTCCAACAGAAGGGAATTACTTGTCGCATTTTTTTGTTCTTTTTTTTGTGTGTGTATTGTTTCTTTGTCTTACCAAACAAGACTATATTTAAGGAAATCTCTGTCCTCTCTTGAGGGAATACGAGATTTAGATAATATATACGACTGTTAGGCTACGCATAAATTATCCTCGTCGCGGCCATCGAGTACATATTATTATTATTATTGTTGTTATTCATTTTTTTTTTTAGAGCTTGTGAGATGAATGGAGTGAGATGGGATAACAACAAGTTGAGGAGTGCAATGCCCCGAAGAGGTTTCAACCTCTAGGGAAAAGATTGAAGGGCATAAGTTAGATGATTGGGAATGAATGATCTTTTTATATGTTCTCTTTTTTCTTTGATATGGACGGTTGGTTTTCCTACTTAAGAGAAAGTCGAGTGGACTTTCCCATTTTTCTAAATAAACCTCCCACCCGCCCCCTTTTTTCCCTCCACGACAAGGACCCTTGGAAATAATGGTATTCCAAAGGTGTATATATTTTTATAAGTCCTTGTTCTTCATGTTTTTTTACACTTCGCATATATCCTTTTATCTTTTATATAAATATCATCATACAAAATAATTACAGGATCCATCATGGTGGCACGATCACCTGGGTACTTGAAATTGTCGCCGGTACATATACATGCAACTTCAATCTTTATCCTGACATGACGAACAGTGTTCTTCCCTTCTCGTTCTCTATTCATGTACTAAAAACTTTATTGAACGTATTCGATGTAGTATACCCTGTAAGAGTACCGTGCAAGAGGTACAGCGGCAGTGGTCAAGAACTCTCCAGGTCTCTACCGTTTCCCTTGTTCTACTTCTACCTTTGAATCTTTATCTCGTTATCGTTGTCAAAGGCCCTCCATACAACTGAAAAACCGGTGACGTTGCGGAGTAACCGTTTGTTCCGCTACCAATTAGCAGGCTCAAGCGAAGCAGATGGCTTAGTACTTAACTAATTTTAACTGGTGTCCTGCATGGATTCGAAAAACAAGGAAGGGAAATATGAGGACAGCTCTATCACCGTGTGCGTCAGAGCCCGGCCGCTAAGCTGTGGTGAGGCCAGAAATTCAGAACATTAAGTACTTCACTTTACTCAGAAAAACTTGTTTCACATATTTGAGAAAAGTTTACCGAACAATATCCAAAATATTCCAGAAGGAGATCTAGCAAAGCTCCATCACTCTCATCGCTTTTGCTTTGATGCGGTGTTTGACACCACATCACCCCAGGATCAAGTATATGACCGTATTGGAAGGCCTGTAATTAAGTCCAGCTTCGAAGGGTTTAACAACTGCGTCTTCGCGTGGGGGCAAGCAGGCAGCGGAAAAAGTTACAGCATGATGGTAGATTATGATGGGAGATGATGTGTTGAACAGTTTCAGGCAGCTAAGGAAAAAAAGCGACAGCGGCTGGAAGATATGTCCAAAGCTGTGGAACAGGGGGAAGATCCCTTTCTCCCTTCGTTAGATATAGCTGTTTACGTCAGCTATTTGGAGATCTATCTGGAGCAGGTTCGTTGATTGCTTAGCTATGCTGATTCCACAGCGTCAGTTCAAGTTCGGCTTCATCCAACAATAAGCGTTCACGTTCAGGGACTAAAGGATATTCCCGTTACCTCCAGTGACGCTGGTAACGCACAGAGAAGAGTAGCACGAACAAATATGATGTTTCAAGTAGATCTCATGCGGTTTTTGCTACACAACTTCTTCAGAAAACTATCGTCACACGCCTAGTGGTCCTGAAATGATCTCCGAGGTAGTGTCAAACAATAATCTTGTGGATCTCGCCGGAAGTGAACGAGCAAAATGCACAGGTGCAAAGGATAACACTTTGAAAGAAGGGAGTCAGATAAATAAATCGTTGACAGTTTTAGGCGTGGTCATGGAAGCGCTCGCCAAGGAGTCGAGTGGGGGTAAGCGAAAAACTGAAGTCTACATCCTGTATCGTGATTCCACACTCACCTTCCTCCTAAAGGAATCACTTGGAGGCAATAGTAAAACACTGATGCTGGCAACGATTCGCCCAGCGGCAGTCCATCAGCGGGCAACGCTAAGCACGTTATGCAGATCGTGCCAAATCCATTGTTATCCGAGCGTTCGTGAATGAGTCTCCCGGTGAAAAACGAATCCGTGAGCTGGAAGAAGAAGTTTCGCGTCTGCGTAGTCATATAAAGAAGCTGGAAACAACACAAATAGGGTTTGCAATGCATCCTGGAGCTCAGAAAAGCAGCACTGGTCTTGCGGCACAAGATGTGTCGGTGATGAACTCTGAGCTTCATGCAGAAGAACTTACTCAAAGGATGATTAAAAGTACTGGGGTCGTGAAATTGAGGCTCGTCCAGTACTAAACGCTATTCCGAAGCAGACCACTCTCCATGGATACCAGAACGGAGCCGTACTTTTTGAATGTTGGTGGTGCTGGATGCTGGATCATACAGTACTTCGTTAAAGACACCACATACGTCTCTGCCCGGAATGCGGTTCTCCAAACCAGCGGAGCAAGCGATACTCCGCGGGAAATAGTAGAGCAGGAAAACTCTACTTGAATTTTCATACCCGAGGCATTCGCGTCTCGTGAAGGATCCCTCATTGCAGCGCGGCAGTACTATCCTGACGGTGCCGGAACCTCAGCTTTCCACCTTTGTCAATGAAAAGCAGCTGGAAGCAGGCCAGCAGCATTCACTAGTCTCTGGCGATGACATCGCTATTGGTGATCCTCCGCTGGAGTTCCGTTTTATGGACCCTGCAGCACCGCCTGCTGCAGGAAGAAGGCTCCCTGCAACTCCCAGGGCCATCAGCTCTGCTAGAGGGTCGGTCATCCGGCAGCAGCTCTCCGTGGTGGAGGACTCCGAGGTTCTGAAGGCACCACAATTGAGATCCGCTCTGTATCCTCCACCATCCTCTGAGAGCCAGGGGCTGCAAGTTGGTCGAGTACGGTCTTCCAGCTTTTCCGCTTCTACAGGGGGATGGGTAGGGAACCATCGTGCCGCTACTCCTGTTACCGGCGCACGAAGACGTGCAGTCAAACCTCGGACGGGGAGCTGGAATGGAGTAAGCAGCGATTTTTTTACGTTGTATCATCACAACTTTGTGTTCTTTGGGCCGCCGTTTAGTGGGTAGAGCTATGCGTTGTCCAATCTGAGCCGTGCTGTAAGGTGGTACGACTTTTTGATCTCGGAGGAGCTGCATCTCGTCCCTTCGTGGGGTTAGGGCCACGAAAAACTATCCGGGGAGCAACAAATCGACGAAGCTGAACTTCTATGAACTTGGAGGAACGTCTGCCTTCTCTCTCTTGGTAACTGTGCCGTCAGGTAACGTATGTTGTTTGTTTTCCGCTGCATATCATCGATGTACTGAAAGCGATGGAGGAGAAGGAAAGCAACTGGCCTTTGCGAAGTGATTGAAGTCTATTGATGCACTCCATGAACAGCGCTGCTGTGGCTCTTGCAGATCCCAACCCTACCGATGCAGAATACGTTTTTCTGGAGGAACATAGGGAAACGGCCACGCAACTTCTACTGAATTGTGAGTGCCCTGCCGATGTTTCTGAGTGTCACGAGGATGACGGCGTAGGTGAAGAGTTGAGGCTTCCATTTCTTCGAAGTTGGGAAGAGTTGGTGGATTCCGATGAGCAGCTGATCGCAAAAATTGTCAGAGACATAACGGTGGGCGATGTGAAACGATTTCAAGAGACTTTTAACGTGTGGTTGGCGTCAAGCTGTATGTCATTGTCAATGAAACCCGAGGGAAGAAAAAAGCAAGGAAACGCTCTAGACAAATTAGTGGATGCATTGACAAGATGTCAGTGATTTTGGTTTTTAGTTGTTGTTTTTTCACCTTTTACAACTCAGAATAAGAAAACCTTTAGATTCTGTCAGATTCTATCTCGAGGCTTCCCTGAACGTTCGCCAAGAATAGGGCGCCATTCTCTCAGAGATGGGCTTTTCTTTTACTCCCTGTAATCACAAATGTTTGACACTATCTTTAGTATTCTTCACCATTTCATATCGTTTCTGAAGACACCGTTCCATATCTATCTTTTTTTTTCTTTTTCTACCTTCTATCGCCTGCACTAATGACAGGATACAAACGCCAGCGAAGCACGTCAGCGGTGGAGGAGAAGAACGTGACGTCCTTCGTGGAGAGCTGCCTGAATTTCGAGTCCAACGTCTCCTTCCACGCCGTGAAGGAGGGAGCAGCATTGGCTAACTCTTCACATCCCATCGTGCTACTTGGAACAAAGGCAGAGCTGAGCGACGCCTCCAAATGCTCCGCCGTCGTACCTCACCTCCCACCCGCAATTCTCACTGCCGTGAAGAATGCTTCTGAGGGATGCACTGTGGCCTATAAGGATGATAAGCACTTCGTTATCTCCGCTAAGATATCCGGTGAAGCATCGCGACACAACTGCCCTGCTCGCCCTGACGAAATCTATTCTCATATCCGTACTGCCTTGAGTATGTGCACTGGTGGCGTTCTCACTGTCTGCCACATTGGTGACCAGCTTCCTCAGACAGTGGCGGCAGCCATAGCCAAAGCGTCTTCTCGTTCCTTCAGCGCTAAGTCTCTTGCACACGAAAAATCTTATCTGGATGAAAAGAAGAAGGTTCGCGTTGTGCTGAAGTCTGGCAATATGAAAACAATTGCAACCACGGCGAAGGCGATTCAGATTTGTCAGCGGCTCGTCAATGCCCCCACCAATTTGCTGGATACCACAACCTTCGCGGAGATTGCGAGCCTGTGGGCTGATAAGCTCAAGAAGGAAGGAAAGAACGTCGATTGCTCCATCATCATGGGTGAGGAGCTCCGAGAGCAGGGGTACGGCGGCCTCTACGGCACCGGGAAAGCAGCCGAGTACCCTCCTCATTTGGTAACACTGTCGTACAAGCCGAAGACAGGGATCAACCCCCAAGATAAAATTGCCTTCGTCGGCAAAGGTATCGTCTACGATACGGGGGGTCTGTCCATTAAGTCGCGCGACGGTATGTGCACTATGAAGCATGACATGGGTGGCGCGGCAGCCATCTTCGGAGGATTCCTGGCCTTGGCGATGTCAGATGCTCCCTTGGAAATCTCCTGCGTTCTCTGCCTGGCTGACAACGCTATTGGCCCGAAGGCGCAGCGCAACGACGATATTATCATTATGAAATCTGGTGTGTCTGTCGAGATCAACAACACTGATGCCGAAGGGCGTCTGGTTCTGTCCGACGGAGTGTTCCACGCCAGTGCGTGCCTGCCCTACACACCCAGCACCATCGTCGACATGGCCACGCTTACAGGGGCACAAGGCATTGCAACAGGTAAGTTCCATGCCGCTATTTTTTCCAACTCGGACGAGTCAGAGAGCCTCTTTGTTAAGGCTGGCAAGGAGTGTGGCGACCTCTGCTTTCCAGTCATTTACTGCCCTGAATTTCACAACGCCGAATTCTCGAGTGAGGTCGCAGATTACAAGAACAGCGTCAAGTGCCGCACCAACGCCCAAGTGAGTTGCGCTGGGCAGTTTATCGCGAACAACTTGTCCAAAGACTACAAAGGCAAGTGGGTGCATGTGGACTTGGCCAGTCCCGCAACCCGTGACCAGGCTACTGGCTTCGGCGTTGCCTTGTTGGTTCAAGCCTTTGCTCCTCAGCTATTCTAAATGTTTGTTAAAGAAAAAAATGGTTTATTTTATTATTTCTTCTTCCACCTAGGAAAAAATAATATGCTCTATTTACAGGTTTCTTTTTTGTTGTTGTTTTTTTCTGACCTTCTATTTATTAATGTTTCATATAAAACCACAGGGAACGTCAACAAAGAAGTTGAAGCATTTCCGTGATCAAGATGTCACAGGGAAAAAAAAAAGAAAAGAAGACCTATTATTTCTGTTTGATTGATTGATTGGTTGGGTATGTTTGGTTGTTCACTATTTTTTAAAAAATATACTTATAGTAATAAGAAGAAGAACAACCTTTTTTTTGTTGTTGTTGTTGTTGTTGTTTGTTTAAAGGAAAAACCTCACTATTGAAAAACGATCAAATATTTATTTACCGTTTAAGTAAAGCTGATGCGAGTCATCTCGCTGACACTTGTATAAATGTCAGTGTGATGGGAACCCTCACAAGGGTATCTCCGGCGTCACGCATGAGCTACGTGAGATGATTCAAGATGTCGTTCTTGACGCCACATCGGATTCGGAAGTCGAAGAGCGTTGGTGGTGATATACAGATATGCATTCTAACTAACTTTGCGCTTCTTCTTCTTCGGCATCTTACCGTTTTACAAAGATTCATTCATACAGAGCCCTAACGTTTTTTTTTTTTTATCTTTTAAAGCTCTCTTTCACCCCATACCATAGATAAAAGGGATTGTTAGGCAGCCGAATCCACAACACTCCTCATTCCCAAATGGTAAAGCATATCTTTTATCTACCAGCGTCGTATGCGTCGGTGATTCATGCTGTAGTAGGATGTCTAGGTCTTGTGTTTCCCTTATACATCGGGGTTATCCTTCATCCCCGAGAACTGCTCACTACACACTGTGGCCCGAACCATTATGAATACTGGCCTAGCATTAGCACAACCATAGGGGACATGATGCCTGAACGGCAGATCTGGAGAACAGCGCTGCTGATGGCTTTCCCTTTCCGCGTCGTCTCTAGTCTGACGCTTTTTTATGTCTTTTGGACCAAAGGAAGTGCAGGGTTGCTGGATATGAGCCGATTTGCGTTCAAGCCTCTGTCGTTATTCCAATCCTCCGCTTTCTTAGCGGCGGCGATGCTCTGGGTGGACCTATGGCGTTGGCTCGCCGCTTTTGTATGGACGATGGTGGTGTCCAGCGAGATTCATGATGTCCACAACTTCGCGTTTCTCTGCTACATTGTTCTCAGTGTTGCGTATCACGTTACAAGTACTGCGCTGGTGTGGAGAAACCGCATGAACTCTGCTATCTACTCCTCTCCCAGGGACGGTATCTGCTCTTTTGCCACAAAGTTCTTTTGCCTCGTCGCACAGATTACCGCGTCAGCTTGTGTAATCATCTTTTACTTGCGGCATCAAGCAACATGTGCGGATGGATCGTATAGTTTGGCTAACATGTTTGAATGGACATTTGCACTAGTGAATCTGTCCTTCGATGCAACTGTTTGGTTTGACATCCAGCACGAGGGCATCTGGCTCAGTGGTTCCCCCAGCTTCTATCACCAATTGTGGACTTCTCGTGCAACGGTGGATCAAGAAAACGCAGGAACAAAAATGCAAGAACAAGACGAGTATGTGGCTGTAAAGATGGTGGACCAGTATCAAGTGCAGCATACTTCGGGGTTGAAAGTTGAGAAGCTACTCTTCCCTGGGTCGGATGTTATAGTTCACACCTTCTCAATCTGCGCACCGCCTTCTGATACTCTCATGTGGTTGTGTGATACTTTCTTTGCGTATCAGTATTTCGGAGGACTTATCAACTGCTTGCAACATATGTACTTTCAGCCGTTGGTTGCAATGTCCGTCACGTGGGAAGTAGTGGCTGGGTTCTCTAATATCTCGCCCATTTTTCTTATGTTCCCTTCCACGCGCAGAATTGTTTGTGGAAGCATTCCGTTCTTTAAACGATTTCTTGCGCCTCGCTGTGCCAGTGTTTCGTCGACCCCTATGTACGTGTTGTTCTATCTGATCGTCACGCTTTCGCATCTGCATCAGCTTGTCACTGGTAGCGCCAGAAAGAAGATTCTCGCCTGTGGTGTCAGCCCGTTTTTTCTGCATTTAGCTTTTTATTGCAGGTTTTTGTATCCAAATTCACTTCGTGGGGAGTATGAGGAAATGCAGGAATGTCGTAGAATGATCTACACGATTCCCCTGGGACTGATTTTCAACATGGTTTTGCGTGTGCTGCACATCAGTCTTGATCCTCTATATGTTGAACCCTTTTATGGGAGTGTTTTTGGCATTGGTCTCGGTTTATTCTTCACCCTCACCGTGTACCGTCATGCTATGTTTCACGGGACGTCAGCGCAGGAAAAGGAAACAACGAAGACGCCGGATGAAACTCCAATGAGAATGATCGGCTCAAATACGAAGAAGATCAATTCGTATTTACAGTTATTCTCGAACTCCCGCCCTGTGTCTCCCATTTGGTCGGGAGTGCTGCATGGTGCTCTGTACATATTCTCTCTGTTGTTTCTCACGTGTGCTAATGTGCTCCCACGCTTCGTGGCAGTCGAACCTATGCCTGGTGCTGTGATAGTTATCTGCACGTTTCTGACAGGAGTGGTGCTCTCCCCTTCCATCCTACCGATTTGCTCCCGTGTGGCGGATGGATCCTCAGGCAGGGGGCCTCGAAGCCTATTCAAGGGCCTACCCACATCGTTGCCCCCGAGTATTTTCGCATGCTTCGTCACAGGAAGTACATTATTGATGCTTTATGGGACTCGGCAGAGTAATTTTGCCTATACCAGTTTGAATTATACATATAATCAACCGGATGTTAGCATTAATGACTGGGATGTGCAGAATGACTTCAGTGGGAGCAAGAACTTTGCCTTTCTTGGAGGTCTTGGACTGCTTTTCTGCGCTGGAGTACTTTATCCTGTAGTGATGGAACTGACTTGGGTTCACAGGCGGTACCAGTATGCTCAGCGTGGCGCACAGCATCAGCGTGTTTCCTGTGTGGCAAAACTGCAATTCCCTCTTAGTTTTGAGCTAGTCAGTTTCATTGTTTACGGGTTTTTTGTTCTAGCTTTCGCGTTGTGCATGTGCTACCCCTTCGTTCCAGGTGGCGAGTTGTTTCGAGAGCGTACGCGTCAAATGATCATGTTATTGGTCATTCTTCTAACGTTTTTTGGTCTTACTTCACTTCGCCGCATGCGAGACGCCAAATTAGAGTGTACATCGGCAATGGCGTACGCACAGCGTTGCCTTCCTTTGCGAATGATTGTGTGGGTCCTGTTCATTTTACTATTGGTACTGTCTGTGAGAACTTTCCGAGCTCCTGCTAACAAGGGATACCCTCAGGGTGACCCAGATTTTGCAGAGAAATTTCAGCCGTACATCCTCTGTGCTCATGAACGATTACTGGAAGTAAAACGAGCAAGGAATATTCTCACAGATGATAGTTTAAAGAATTTCGAAAAGGTTTTTCATCAAGCGAAGGTGGAAGCTATGAGAAAAGCTGTTCGGGATGATATTATCACGAACGGTTGCTATGAGCATTCTTCATACTCCGGGCGACTTGCTTCTATTTCGGCAGAGGAACGTGAAGCTGTTTATAACGTTGCAGAAGCTCTGACGGACTTTTCAGGAGCCATTTGGACAGTTCACTTTGCTCTAGACAATATGAATACAGATTCTCTCTGGCGTCTGACGAATGTCGTTAAAGACACTGGTGTAGGGGTTATTGGTTTTCTTGAGAGCGATGCTATGCATATTCACAATGGAAATCGCGATCTCATTGAGTATATCTCGTACTACCTGGGCTTCCCGTATGTTGATAACGGTCCAACGCCGCTAGACAATACATTCGGGTGTGCCATGGCGTCGCGCTACCCTATTGTTCAAATTCATCGCTATGTTCTTCCATCTCCACTTGGCGAAATGGCTTGCATGATTCACGCAAAGCTCGACGTTATGGGTGTATACGTCCACACGTATGTCGGTCATTTTGGAAATACGGAGCACGATGCCGATGGATTACTTCAATCACAGTTCCTCGGGAAAATTGTCAAGGAAAATCCAGGCCCCTCAATGTGGCTAGGGTACGTCGTGTCGTATCCCGGAAATCCTGTGCGATATGGGGAGTACAGCGATCCTAATAAGCCAGGCTATCTTCGGGATGCGGCGCATCACATCTACACCAGAACTCCTTGGTCTCGTTTGTGGGACCGTGGGGGTTATGACGAGAAGCCACCACCACCAAAGACATACTTTAGTCCAGAAGAGAGTACTGATTTTAATGTTGAAGCAAAGATTCCTGTGGCCAGTTATCTGGAGAAAGATATTATACCTGATGCATCATTCAGGCGAACCCCTGAAGGGGAGGCCCTCCGAACTTTTTACTTCAACAATACCAATCGTTATTCTCATGCTCATCCGCGTTTTGAATTCCTTGATCGGTATTGTCAGTATTGCTTCTTTAAAACGGGGCAAACACACGACGAATTGCCTCAGTTCGCTGATGAGCTGCAGGTATATGCTGCCACGCTTTTTGACTGGTGGCGCGTCACCAGCGATCCTGCTGTGTCAACCTTGTCCGATACGGAGGTGCAAGTGGTTCAACTGATGTTTCTAAAGCGCGATCACTAATTATTTTGAGTGCATATAAATGTGTACAAGCTTCACAGGCAAGCTGGGGATAATAATAATCAACAAAAAAAAAATCCGAGCATTCTAAATGGTCTCGACAACGAGAAAAGTTGATAGTGCTTCTTCAATTGCGACTCTACCGATACCTCTATCTTCTCGTTATTTTTTTATTTTTCTCTATAAAGCCTAGAGTAGATCCTGGGTACTGTTGAGAACTGAAAAATGTCTTCTGCCAGTTCGTTTGACTACAGTGCCAATGAAGCCCATGCGATTCAGTTTACCGTAAACCCTGTTCTGTTCTCCTATTGTGGGAACCTCGTGGGCAGTTCATCTCGGTTCACTCACGCAGCATTGATGCGCCTGCGCGCTAAATCTGGAAATCGTACCTCCATGTGCTTTGACAGTTGGAACGAGTTAGCCACAAGCCTATTGAAAATGACTCCTACCGAGGCTCGTCACATCTTTGATGTCTTCTATGCAGTAAGTGGCGGTTGCATCCAAGGAATGCCGTCTTCTGCTCGTCACACTTCCAATCAAAAGGAAATTGTGTATTATCGCCACGACAACAATAGGTCGCTGTTGAACCAAATGGGTGGAACAATAGATGACAGAACATGGGCTAATGTGTCCTCGTCTCGTCTAGTTAGCACTGCAGGACTCATGATGTTTTTATCGGCACAACTATTTCTTTCGGGGTCGACCGGGGCTACGCGCTATGATGATATCAAGCAGGCCGACTATCTGAAAACGAATATTCATGACTACATTACTGTTATTTCCGTTGGTAGACAATACAAAGTCACCCCTCAGGACATCTCTGATTTGGAGTTTGTTCTTCGTCAGTTTATAGACGCAAAGGAGACCGCTGTGGGTGTTGGTGAAGATGCTTTTCCATGGCAGCACGAGCAAGACGGAGAGCACGTTGTAAATGTGATGAGCGTCGCGCTCCTTTCCCAGTTCATCCGTAGTCGCGTAGTTCCAGCAAATGCTCTGCCTGCTGTCCGAGATGATGAACGGAAGCTTTCGGTGGTCGACCTCAAGGACGCGTTTTACCTCCTGCCGCGGCTCCCTAACTTGGATGTGACGTTGTCATTTTTGTCTGCTACATGCGATATCGCAAGATGTGCACGTACGTCTGTGTATCTACCGTGCCCATTACCCAACACTCGCATTAGTCACTTAGAAAACTGTACTGTTGTCTTAGGCCCAGTAGTGGGAGTTCTTCTCATTGAAAATTGTGTCAACTGTAGAATATCTGCTCTGTGTGGCTCTGTGGTCATCGCTGAATGTGAAAATGTTCAGCTTTATGTTTGTCCGAATACGCCTCCCGTCCTCCTGCAAGGGCTTCAAAGCGTGTTTCTAGCGCCGTATAACACTTTCTATGCTATGATAAGCAAGGACTGCCAAGATACGGGAATTAACCCAATTTTAAATCTTTGGAATATTGGAGTGCGCGCTTCATTTTTGCTTCCACCCGAAAGATACACACCCATCAGTTTTCTTGTATCTCCGGCAGTGTCAAAAGAATGGTCCAGCCGCGGTGTAGCTCCAACGACAACAAACATTTGCAGAGTTCCTTCTCCGTATCAAAATGCAGTGAAGAGTCGTTTGCAAAATTTTCAGAACATCTCCAACAATATTAGGGGAACCTATAAGTTACTTCAGGAAGAAGGGCATGCGAACGAAGCTAATCTCCTCCGAAGCAAGATTCATTCTATGTTTATTGCGTGGGTGCATCAAAATGGCCAAGGGAAAGCATTGGCGGATTTGCTTCATCAGCCGAATCCTTCCTAGCTTTCCTTGCTTCGAAGCCTCGTTGCGTGTCATGATCTCGTCGTTTCAGGGGTTTATGCCCGTCTGGTGCAAGATATCATAGTTGTTAAATGTTCTTTTTTGTTATTTGGTCGGAGATAGTTGCTACCGCTATGAGGCACTTTGAGAAATGAACTCTCATCCAGCTTTCCCTTTCTTCTTCTCTTCTGTCGTTTTGTTATTGTGCTTCTTCTCGTTTCCGTGTGTCTGGATCCCTACTATCTCTGGATTTTGGTAGTATCTATAGATTTTAAGTCCTTTTTGCACGGTTTCAAGTCGTTGTGTGTGAACCATTGTGGTTTCGAAATAAGAGAGTAACTGTACAAACAAGCTGCATTTCGAATTCTATCTATTTATATAAATCTCTATATACAGTTTTCTGCTGTTAGGCAAAAATCAAAAGAATAAACCGAACTTGTAAGGCCTCTGTGGTTTTTCGCCTTGATAATAATACTCCCATCTGAGACTTTATTCTATAACTCAGTTGGATTCGGAGGGCCTTTGGAATGGCCTCGCTTCCCGGTTATGTGGCCCTGGAGGCTCAGCTATCCAGCTCTGCACTTCGGCACTTGCAGGTTCGTTTTGGCTCTGTGAACACCAAGAGGGGAGACGGGTGGGTCATCTTTCATGTGAGCCCTATTCCGGAAGGGCAGCTCGGGACAGAAGTGCAGCGCCTGTGCACCTCGTTGGTTCGTGATGTCACCACTCGCACCACCATTCGGCTGGACGGCGATGGCACGGAAGTCGATTGCAATCAGCTTTTGGAATCCGCCATCCCGTTCAACAAAGTTCTTAACAGTGTGGCTGCTACCGGCCTCTCTAATCTCAGCGAACTTCCAGACGTAGCCCCTATTCGCCCCATGTTGGAAATGCTTTATGAAGATCTAGCGGGTGAAATAAAGGGTGGGATGCAGCTGATCACTGACTTCCCGAAAATATTTTGTCCTACCGATGAGAGGCTAGACGTAATTATGCTTCAGCGTGTTTGCTTGACAGCTTATTCGAACACGTCAGCCCACGTGTTTCCAAACTATGAAGGCAAGGATAAAAAACCAGAGAAGGTGGAGGGCGAAGGTGCGGAGGAGGCCGAGAGCAAAGTTTCACAGCCTGCTGCGGGTGGCAGAATCTGGATCAGCGTGCGCGCCTTCGCTCACGCACTTTGTACATACGCCTCAACAGCCATTGAAAAAGAACTTCCGCCACAGTGGAGATCGAAGTCCTTCAATATTACGGAAGCCGTAGAAGTGCTTAAACTTGTTTATCGCCGTCTGGTTAGCTACTGGAACTCCAGTTCGAAAAGTGATCGTCAGCGTGTCAACGCAATATCGTTGCTTTCTATCGTCTCTGGTGATCTTCGCGAGTACATCAAGGCCGAAATGCTGGTGTACGGTTCAGATTGGAGGGCCCCATGGCGCATGGATTTGGGGAAGGTCTCCGCAGCGAAGCAGTTGTGCCAGCAATGGCATCAAATGATCACGCAGTTACAACAAACTGACTGGAAGAACTGGGATGGAGAGCCGTACACCGATGATAGCTTTGAAACGTTCTACAGTCGAATGAAGGATCTCGCTCGTATTCGACAGCTGGTTGCCAGTGTTGTAACTCTTACCGAGAAGACTCCAGACACTCTTCTCCCAGAGCTGATATTTGATAACGTTGATGGGTTCGGTGATCTCACTTCCCGAACATCGAAAAAGTGGAAAAAATGTGTTGCTGCATTCGACAAGGAGTTCTCTTTTCTTGAGCCGCAACTGAAGGGCCGCATCAAGCAACTAGTGGGGGCCACTTCGGGGGATAGCCTATTGCGAGTGTTTCAGACATACAGTACTCTCATTCGACAGCCTTCTCTGCGTCAAGCTGTTGAACGAGAGATTTCTGCAATCTTTGATTATTTCACGAAGCAGGTAGAAGTTATCCGATCACGGTATGAAAACAACAGCAGGCGGTGCACGTCGGACCTGCAGCGAATCCGTGCGGCTCGCTCTTGTCAAACGGAAGCGGCCGCAGTGCCAGAATGTGCATCGCGTGTCTTCGGTGCTGGTCCAGACCTAGATAAGCTAATAGAAGTGTCTAAGGCGGTGTATGCCGAAGCTCAGACTGCCGAAGAGTCTGCTATTAAGCAGTGGAAAGCCTCGATCGAAACCCAGGCAAAGAAGATCATTACCATGACTGACGCTGTCGTGGTAAAAGTGGAAGGAACCTCCCCGGACTTACTTCTGCAGTGTACCGTCAGCCAAGCTCTAGTGCAGTTCCTTCAAGAGGTTCGAAATAGCCGTCGTTACTGTGAAGAGGAATCAGCATCTGAAACCACCAGAAACACTATTAGTGCCTGCGAAAAACTGCTAGCTGCTTCTATGAAGATGCAGCAGTCTGTGTCCAATTTCAATACGGTAATCCGTCAAGCTATTCCATGTACCCGAGTGATGCTGGAGCCTGCCATTAATCGCTCGTTGTCTCAAATCTTCTACGAGGAAGAGCAAAAGTTAGTTATCGCTGTTGTTAACCATCAAGAACTGCAAGGTCTTCACCTACGCTTTCAGAACTCGGTAGATACACTGAGTGCGGAAAACAGAAAGATTCGTCGGTTTCACAGTGAATTTCTCTCTCAGGTAGTAACACTCCATAACGTAGACTTGAACAAAAACAAGGATCAATGGCGCACCCTCGTGGATTCTATGCGGGGAAACTTTGAAGGATTTATTTTACAAAACCAATTTGAAAACTACGTTCCTTGGAGGCGTCACCTGGACTCTCAGATATATAAGGCCTTGGAGTATCAGTACCGGAAAGGCCTGGAAACATTGCATCAGAATATGGAGCAGCTAAACGCCGATTTAGTTTTTAAGCAGGGGGTGATTCAGTTTAAGCCCAGCTTTGAAGCTCTTCGAGAGGCGTATTATATTCGGGTCCGTGAATTTATTAGTGTCCCTTTGCGTTTCCGTGGGCTGCAGCCCAAGAGAGAGGAAAGTGGAAAGTACGAGATATATCCCAACTTGCCGTTGACCAGCAATGAAAGAATCATCTCTGTACACTCAAAGTCTATTGAACTTTTTTCAAAGTTACAACAACTCCGAAAGGCGCTACGGTCTCACGTTTTGATTGGGCAATGTGGAACGAATAACTCCCCAGATTTGGACACAATTGTTGAACAATGGCTGAAGGGAAATAATAACTTTGCTGCAGGATTCCAACTGGTGAAGGACCGATTGGCAAAGCTCAATAAAATGGAAGATGTGAAAAGGATTGATTGTTTTGCTGTCAGTATTGTCCCAGTCAAAGCGAGTATAGAAGAGCAATTGCGTCGTCTAGAGGAATCCCTTCTAAACGAAATGCGAAAGCATATCCAAACGACTTTGACTGGCATTGACAACTTTGTTTTCAATGCGTCTAACGTTGTGGAGCGACAACCCACCACCATGGATGAAGTCGGAAAAGCCAATCAGGCGTATCGGGAGTATCTTTCCCAAATTCCGGTGTATGAAGAGCGATTCCAGGAAATTGAAGAGATGAACAGAGAACTTCGGCTCCACTGCGGTACCTCTATCGAGTTCGGTCCGACAAAAACTAGGTGGGAGCATCTCCGCGAGGCTATGGCTTCGCATACTAAGGTGATCGAGAGTGCCGTAGCGAAAATGCGCGTTTCTCTTGATAGTCTTATTCAAAAATTCTTGAAGGATGTCCAGCGTTTCTCGAGCAATTGGGGAAAACAGAAGAACAATCTCTTAGATGCGTTTAAGAAATCAAAGAAGGAAGAGGTACAGAAGCTCATTGCGGCGTTAAAAGACCAAGTCAATGACCTAGATGACCTCAAGAAACAATCGGAAGAACTGGAAGCCAAATGCAAATATTTTAATGTCCCTAAGCCAAACTTCAACGCCCTTAGCCGAACTTCAAAGGATGTGGAAAAAGCTTCTGAAATGTGGGCTCTGTATGACGGGTTCAACGAAGAGCTGGACATTATACGCAAAGAAGATTGGCTAACTTTCCGAGCGCACACGTACCAATTTAACGATTTCTGCAAGGACTGGAAGAGCAAAGCTAAAAAGACCGATAGTAAAGAAAAGGAGAACGTTGTGTCGGATTATCTTGTTAGTCTCATCGATGGATGGGAAGAGTTCCTTCCCGTGCTGAAGTTTTGCCGCGGTGATGGGTGGATGACCGAACACTGGAATGAATTGTTTCGTTTGCTAGACATACCTAAGGGAATGACAAGCACAGAGCTGACGTTTGGTGATATCTTGGATCATTACAAAATGGTGATTGAGAAGCAGAGTGATATCAAAAAACTACATGCGCGAGCCGAGGGAGAGATTCAAATTAGAGAGGCCCTGCAGGATTTGCGTGTTTGGGCTCTTGAAGCTAATTTCACTCTTATAAGCCCCGCAGATTCCAATTTGAATGTGCTCCTCATTACGGAGTGGAAGGATGTTATGACACAAGTGAGCGAAAATCAAGCGTTGGTGGCTTCACTCAAAGACAGTCCCTTTTACCAGCACTTTGCTGATGAAGCGGCGGGGTGGGAAAGCAAGCTTCTAGCAGTGTCGGAATCTTTAGTCCTGTTGAACAACATCCAGCGTAAGTGGACATACTTGGAGCCGATTTTCGCACGTGGAGCCCTCCCTCAGGAGCAAGCGCGCTTCAAGCGCGTGGATAAAGAATTTACAGCCATTCTAAGAGATATTGAAGCCGACTCGCGGGTTATGTCTCTGGCGTCGCAGTCCGACTTCAACGACAAGCTTAAAAACATTTTGGAGCAGATTGAGCGTTGCCAAAAAGCCCTACAAGAATTCCTGGAAACGAAGAGAAACAAATTCCCCCGATTTTACTTTATCAGCGACGAAGACTTACTTGAAATTCTCGGTCATAGTCAGAATCCCAATGTCATTCAGAGTCACTTGAAGAAATTGTTTATGGGCATTCATTCCGTCAAGTTCAACGCAGAAAGCACTGCTATTACCGATATGTGCTCTGCTGATGGCGAGAACGTTCCCATGAGTGTTCCGGTCTCTATCACGGAGAAGAATGTAGAAGATTGGCTGATTCGATTAGATGACAGCATGCGCCAAACTATCAAGGAGCTCTTGATTATGTGTGTGAAGGAAGGAAATCCTACAGCAGAGAAGGTGATTAAGAAATATCCGTCACAGGTGCTCCAAGTAGCAGAACAGATAATATTTGGTGCTCAAGTCGAGAAAGCCATTCATGAGAAGACGCTCCAGGATGTCCTTCTGTCACAAAAGAAAGAGTTGGAAAAACTCACCTCCTTAAGCGAAATGTCTGCAGTGGATATGTTGAAGGTCAAAGCTCTTATTCTTGACGTTATCCACAACATCGAAATTGTGGAAATGCTAATTGACAAGAGCGTCAAGTCAATAGAGGAGTGGTGGTGGCAGAAACAGCTCCGGTATGTATTTAACAGTAAGTCGATGTCATGCTTGGTCCGAATGATTGATACTGTGTTTGATTACTCATACGAGTATCAAGGTAATGCACCGAAGCTCGTTCATACGCCGTTGACAGACAAGTGCTACTTGGTGCTGACGAAAGGAATGAATCTGGGCTACGGTGGCAATCCATATGGACCTGCTGGCACGGGTAAAACAGAATCGGTGAAGGCGCTGGGATCTGCCATGGGCCGACAAGTCCTGGTTTTTAATTGTGACGAGGGCATCGATTTTAAGGCAATGGGTCGAATTTTTATAGGAATTGTCAAATGCGGTGCGTGGGGATGCTTTGATGAGTTTAATCGTCTCAAGATTGACCAGCTGTCGGCCATTTCCCAGATGATTCAGGTTATTCAAGAAGCTTTAAAGCGAAAAGATCCGGCGTGTCACCTTCTCGGTCATGAAGTGGAAGTGAATCAAAATTCTGGAATTTTCGTTACTTTGAATCCGGCAGGTAAGGGCTACGGTGGACGAACAAAGCTACCGGATAACTTGAAACAACTTTTCAGAGAAGTTGCCATGACCATTCCGGATAACGAACTTATCACGTCAACAATGCTCCTCTCAGAAGGTTTCACTTACGGAAAGGCCCTTGCGCAAAAGGTTGTGGAGCTGTACAAACTCTCCAGTCAGTTGATGTCGAAACAGCAGCACTACGATTGGGGTTTGCGTCCATTGAAGGCTGTCCTTCGCCTAGGCGGAACGTTGGTACAGCGGTGGAAGCAGAAAAACGCTGGAGAAGCTTCTTCGGAGAAAGTAGAGTCAGAGCTGATACTTCAGTCACTTTACATTAACACACTCAGTAAGCTAACGTATGAAGACGCTAAACTGTTCTCTGGGTTGGTTCAGGACATCTTTCCTGGAGTGGAGGGTAGAGAAGTGACTTACCCAGAACTAGAGGAGGCTATTAAGACTGCCGTTAAGGGTCTCGGTCTCCAGCTAGTACCATCTCAAGTGAAGAAGGTTCTTCAAGCATACGAGTCCATGAATCAGCGAATGGGTGTCGTTTTGGTAGGTCCAAGTGGAAGCGGAAAGAGTACGCTGATCAAAATTTTGCGTAAAGCACTTGAAGTTATGGGCATTGATGTTCCTATGCACATTATGAACCCGAAAGCGATGTCTCGTCGTCAACTATTAGGGTACATGGACCCTGACACGAGGGAGTGGTCCGACGGTGTTCTAACATCGGCAGCGCGAGATGCAGCAAAACAGCCGTCAACATCACGACCGTGGATTGTGTGTGACGGCGACATTGATCCAGAATGGATTGAGTCTCTGAACTCCGTGCTAGACGACAACAAGCTGCTAACAATGCCGAATGGCGTGCGGATTCAGTTCGGATCGAACGTCAATTTCGTTTTTGAAACTCATAGTCTTGAGTATGCTTCTCCAGCAACGGTATCCCGCATGGGTGTACTTTACTTCTCGGATAAAGATATTCATTTGGAAGAGGTTGTGGAGTCTCTTATGCAGCAGCAAAAGGAAGAGGTTCGTAAACTAATTAACCCACTCATTATGAAGTACACTCTGGATGCTATTAATCAAGCACTTCGGTCCAACTGTCTGTCAGTGCCAACTACCAAGATGGGTCTTCTCAACGCATGCCTGAATCATGTTATGGGTGCTGTCAACGAAGCAGATTTTATCTACGCCACAATTCGGGGACTAGGGAGCGCACTAACTGCCGAAGGTGCTGTGAAAGTCGCAAAGTGGCTCTATGAAGCTAGTGGGCAACGACCATTGTCGGATAGCAGACCTTTAGACACATTCTGGCACAAGAGAGCAGATAAGCCGTTGGAGTTTAAAGCGGATCTGACTGTCGACGTTGAAGCTGAACAGTTCGTTAACGGAAAAGTCCCACTAGTAAACACTGTTGAAGTTCAAAGGATTAAAGCTGTTTTAGCCCCTCTCCTCCGGAGCTCGAAGTGCAAGCCATTTTTCTTGGTGGGACCTGAAGGATGCGGTAAAAGTGCAATTCTGAAGCATTGTCTGCTCGGTTATGAAACTTATCGGAGTACATTCATCAGTTGTAGTTCTCAAACAACTTCATCTCAAGTCATCCAAAAGCTGGAAAACAGTTGTTCGCTTTTCACCACTAGCTCTGGGCGCGTCCTTCGGCCGAAGGACGGAGATCGCCTAGTGCTGGTTCTCCAGAACGTGAATCTTCCAAAGCCGGATAAATACGGGACAGTGGAGCTGCACTCCTTCATCCAGCAACTGGTTTTGTACCACGGGTTCTACAACAAGGATTTGGAATGGATTGCTGTTGAAAAAATACAAATTGTTGCCACCATGAACCCAGTGTTGTCAGCCGGTCGTTATCCCGTGGTACCTAGACTCTTAGCCGTGGTTAATATTATCACGATGACTTACCCGTCGCGAAGTAGCCTCATGAGCATCTACTCAACTTATTGGTCTGCTCTGCTAAAAGAAACGAATATTGGCGGGGGAAAAACATATGACAATGGCGTGGAGCTCGCACAGTTTATTCTGAACGTCTATGAGAAAATTCGGAAGCGTTTTGAAGGTGAGGCATACGCACATTTCAATTTCTGCCCCAGGCACTTGACGCAGTGGATAGGAAATGTTCTTCAGTACAACATTGACGCAAATGTTTCTCTGCCTGCTGTTCTTGCGTACGAAGCCAGCCGGATTTTCTCGGATTGCCTTCCTACCCCCGAGGATCGTCAACGTGCGGAGAAGGTGTTCATTGATCAACTGGCTTCAATTGGCTATTCGGTTCCTCCAAAAGAAGATAAGTATGCAACCATGTTTGCGTCATGGTTCACTGACGTTGCTGAAGGAAAACCTCGGATGTTAGACCGAAGAAATTACCCCGAGATTGTTACCGAAATCAGTTCTGGTTTGCTTCGTTTTAGCCGAGAGTTCAAAGAGCTCCACATTCCGATGATTCCTGAGGTTGTTTCGTGGATCACTCGGGTAGATCGCGTTCTTGCACGTTCTAGGGGGCATCTCATTGTTGTTGGTCGGCCAGGTGTTGGGCGGCGCGATGCGGTTATTATTGCTGCGTACATGCAGCGCATCGAGATCGCAACACTAAACGTGACCCATGACTACAATTTGAAGCAGTTTCGGCAAGAGCTGAGAGGATATATTCAACGTGCGGTTACTCAAAACGCGCGGATGGTGTTAATTATTGAAGATCATCATTTCATTGATGAGGGCTTTTTGGAACTTATTAATGGCTTGGTGAGCAGTGGAGAGGTACCAGGTCTTTTTAATCCGGAAGAGATGGAGTCCATCTATTCGCAGCTGAGAGAGGAAGCAGTTGTAGATGGTTTTATCGGAACAGCGCAGGCCTACTTCGTTGAGAGGCTCCGCCGAAACCTCCGCATTGCTTTGATCATGGATAACGAACATGAACTATTCCTTGTACGTCTCCAGTCTAATCCAGGTCTTCTAAGCAAGTGCGAGCTACTATGGATTGGAGGATGGACAACAGAACTGGCAAAAACCATTTGTAAAGACCGTCTTAAGGATCAGATCAAGGCGCTGGACTCTGATTCTGCTTACAAAAACTTTTTCTTACACCGTGAAATGTTGTCAATACATTCTAGCATTGCGAGTGCAACTCCGAAAGATCTCGAGACGATGATGGACACGTACAAGCAGATTATTCTTTTAAAGAGCAAGTCAAGTTCCGACAAAATTGAACGGTTAGAAAGTGGTCTAGCAAAACTGAAAGAAGCTGAACGAAGCGTTGATAAAATTAAGAAAGATGTTGCGAGAAAAAAGAGCGAAGTAGAGACTATGCAGAAAGATGCGGACGATGCCCTTAATGAGATTCAAAAGAATATGGAAAATTCTCAAGAGCAAAGGGATCAGGCTGCCGAACTTCAGGAGCAACTCAAAGAAGAACATCAGAATATAGTTGTGAAGAAACAGAAGTCTGAGGAAGAACTTAGTAGTATCTTGCCTATGATGGAAAGTGCACGAGACGCGGTTAGCTCCATTCAAAGCCAATCGTTAAATGAAATTCGTTCGCTCCCCAGTCCTCCATCTGTTGTTCAAGATGTGCTGGAAGGTGTTTTAGCACTGCTCGGTGTCTCTGATGTGTCTTGGAAATCAATGCGAAAGTTTCTTGGTGAGCGCGGTGTGAAAGAACGAATTCTGGCTTTCAAGGTAGAGGATGTGACACCAGCCATTCGGAACAGAGTCTCTAAATTGTTACAGCAAAAGCCTGGTTCATTCAAGCGTGAGGTTATTTTCCACGCTTCAGCCGCAGCTGCCCCGATGGCAGAATGGGTAATAGCCATAGTGCAGTACGCTACAGTGATGGAGCGCATTTCACCCCTTACACGGCAGCTTCAACAACTGGAAGACAACGAGAAGGAAGGTGAAGAGAAGCTGAAGGAGCTGAAGAAGAAACTCAAGAAGATTGACCAGCACGTGGAAGGTCTGCTGGAGGAGTTTTCCAAAAAGTGTAAAGAAGCAGAGAAACTGCGAGGAAAACTTGAGAAGGCCGAAGAGGAATTGACAAAATCACAAGAGCTTCTCAGCAAGCTCAGCGAGGAAAAGACTCGGTGGGCGAAAGAAGCGGCTGCTATCAAAGAGATCAACAGCACCATGCCCAAAGGAGCACTTGTTGCTGCTGCTTTTATGACATATCTTGGTAAAGAACCAGAAGAAGTCCGAGAGAAGCAAGTACGGCAGTGGTCTACTCGTTTCGGCTTTTCTGAGCCTTTGAAAGTTTCGACGTTTTTGCGTACAGAAGGGGAGTTGCTGCAGTTCAAGGCAGAAGGGCTCCCAGGAGACGATTTGAGCATGGAGAATGCGGTGGTGGTTCTCGAGAGCCTTCGAACTCCATTGGTTATCGATCCAGCCAACAGGGCAATTGAATGGGTTCGACAGCACCTGATCTCAAGAAATACAGTGGTGGAAATGACGTCCATGCATGATGAGCGATTTACACACACTTTAGAGCTGGCGATTCGATTTGGTAAAACACTTTTGGTGACCGAAGTAAGTGAGATTAAACCAATGCTATTCCCTATTCTTCGTTGCGACTTGACTTCCGCTGGCGCTAAGCGTACGGTGCAGGTCGGAAACAAATCAGTAGATTGGCAGGACACTTTCAAGATGGTGTTATTTACACGGAATACGGATCTGCGATTGGCTCCTGGAACTGCAGCATTAATCGAAGAAATCAATTTCTCGGTCACAAGCTTAGGTCTAGAAAGTCAGCTTTTAGGTGTCACAATAAAGCATGAAAAACCAGAGCTAGAGGCACAGAAACTGCAGCTCCTGGAAAAGGAAGAGAAACTGAAAATTGAAATCAACCAATTGGAGAGTCGTTTGCTGCAGGAACTGGCGGACTCTAGCGGGGATCTGCTGGAAAACACTCAATTGATTAATTCGTTGAATGAAGTGAAGACGCAGTCCATTAGCATTCAGCAAGCTCTGAAAGAGTCGCACAAACTCCAGCAAGAATTGGATTCGAAGCGAGACGTTTACCGTCCGTTTGCCCATCATGGGTCGCTGCTGTTCTTCGTAGTAAAAGATCTAGGGAACTTGAATCGCATGTATCAGTTCGGTTTGAACGACTTCCTTAGTATGTTCACAAAAACTCTCAAGTCTTATCAGGGATCAGACGATCTCCAAGTCAAAATTCCAACGCTTCAGAATGAGTTCGCTCGTATGTGCTTTCATCACGTCTCCATTGGCCTGATGAAGAAGGATCGGCTTGCTTTTGGTCTTAACCTTATTCGGCGAATTAAGCGAAAGGAATATCCAAAGGATCTTTGGAATGCTCTAGTCGGAGCAGTAACGAATGTTAAATCTTTAGAAGAAGTGCCTCTGCCTCGATGGGCTCCTGGGTCTGCGCAAGCGAAGTTGGCAGCCATTGCGTCTTCAGAAACTGGTGAGCAAGCTCTACAGAAATGGTCGCTTGGAGATGAAAACAAGTGGAGTGTATTTATGCAGCATCCTAACCCTGAAGTCCTGCTTCAAAATGATAAGAAACTCACTCCAATGGACCAGTTACTGCTCTTGAACGCTTTTCGTCCTGATCGGCTTACCGCCTGCAGCATGAGTATTATCCTCAAAGAGTTGAAACTCGACGCTATCGTGCCTTCTTTGTCGTTGGAAGACCTGATTCGAAACTCTGATGCATCTGCGCCAGTTCTTTTGATTACGAGTAGTGGCGCAGATCCTAGCATGGAAGTTCAAGATATTGCGAATGCCAATGTAGGAAGAGATCGTTTCGTTCAAATTGCTCTGGGTGGTGGACAAACTGATGAAGCCTTGCAGCAAGTCCGTCGTGGGGCTGTCCAGGGTAGCTGGGTTTTTTTGAAAAACCTTCATTTGGTTCTGGATTGGACGTCGGTGTTAGAGAAGGAATTGTGTACGATGCCAAAGCCGGATAAAAACTTTCGTCTTATTATTACCACGGAGCAGCATGAGTTGTTCCCGACGGTATTATTACGGATGTCAACAAAGCTAGCTGTCGAAGCTCCTCCAGGGGTGAAACAGAATCTTCTTCGCACGTATACTACTTGGGATCGAGCATTTCTGGAATCACTGCCAGAGCAAGGGGCCCAAATGCTTTTTGGCCTCGCTTGGTTCCATGCAGTTGTTTTTGAACGTCGGTCGTTTGTACCTCAGGGATGGATCAAGTACTACGAGTTCTCCAATGCTGATCTTAAAGCTGCTAGCGACATCATTGTTGGTCTATCCAGACAACGAAGCATTGACTGGGTTACAGTTGTTCAACTTCTACAGCAATGCGTGTATGGAGGCCGCTTGGAGAATCCTCAAGATGAACGAGTTCTCGCTCAACTTATTAACCTGTACTTCAATGATCAAGTTCTCATCCGAGCTTCTGCGCCGCTCCATCACAAACTTAAAGTCCCGCAGACAAGCAATCATGATGCAGTTATGGTTGTAGTGAAAGAGCAAATCCCTGATGTGGATTCTCCAAGTACTTTCCATCTCCCTGCTAACGCCGATAGAGCTGTACTAGAAACAGCTGCTGCGGAGCTTCGTGAGACCCTTCGTGATCTGACGAAGATGTCTCAGAAAGACAGTGTGTTAACTCACAACTGGGGTCCTCTTTTGGCTCCTGTTTTAGAACTGTGGAAAAGCTCTGGTATTTCATCAAGCAATACTCTTCTTGACATTCCGAGTTCGAAAACGCCGGATCCGATGGAAATATTCTTTGTGAGTGAGGTTAATTCCATTATCGCCATCATGGAGGATATCAGCGCGCTTTTCAGCAGTCTTAAATTGGTGTCTGAAGGCACGTTAATTCCTTCCGCTGACCTTCGTGATGACGCACTGGAACTGGCGGGAGGGCGGATGCCACTGAAGTGGTTGGAAAGGATGGATGGCCCAGTTGAATCTAAGCTCTGGTTGTCATTGTTAGCGAGAAAGTATACCTCAACACTCGGCTGGTCGAAACAGTTAATGTCGTCTTCTATTGTTTATGACCTCAGTTCCCTTCTACGACCAGACACTTTCTTTAACGCTTTAAGGCAACATACTGCTCGGCAAACCAGGGCGCCTTTGGTTGATTTGTGCCTCGTAGCATCAGTTGGCACAAATTCAATCACTGAAGGGCTGCAAGTGAGCGTGAGTATCAAGGCATCTACTCTGTTTCTACAAGGCGCCAAGATGGGCAAAGAAGGCCTTCTAGGGGCAGTATCAGCAGCTTCGCCTTCTTCAACACCGCTTACAACCAATATAGTTCTGGGATGGATTCAGAAGGAACGAGTACAATCTAAGTTTGCGGACTTTGTTCGAGTTCCAGTGTTTAGCTCCATTACTCGTGAAAGTTATCTTTTCGATTTATTTGTAGGATGCAAAGATAAGTCGGATGAATCTCAATTTTCATTATGTGGTGTTGCTGCTTACGTTTCCCCAGTTTGACGGTTAGTGTTAGTGGAGCGTGCTTCAGACCCTTTACACTAATCTGGGTACGCAACATCGATGGTCATAAAAAAAATTTTCTCTGAAGAGCCCTGTATTAACCTTATGCAACACATTAAAGCTGGGTTTTGCTATTATTATTTGGCTGGTTGATGTTGTTCACAAAAGAGTCGTATACTGAGTTACACATCTCTGCACGTCCGCAATTTGTTCCTTTGTCCCTTTTTTTTGTGTGTGTGGACCTTCGTTTCGGTTCTGTAGTGTTTAGGAGGTTGTATAGGACCAAAGAATCATTTTTTATTATTTTTTTTGACACTCTGGTTGCGTTGTTGGTGTTTTCTTTCGCCGGCTCGCGGGGGTCTTCCTTTTTATTCCCCCCGCCATGGCGGTGGGCATCCCGCCATTTATATGATATACACGCTACCCTGATATATACGCTACCCTATGATATACATTCCACCTGAAGGGCAAAATAATTCTTTTTGGCACGTGCTCGGGGTTTTTGCTGCCTGGGCGTCCTTGAAGAGCGCCTCGTACGACGCCTTGTAGGTGGCCATAACTCCCATCCAAGGCGCGTTCTGGGTGGCGATCTGCCCGGGCATCAGCTCCACGAAAGGCGTGAAGTCGATCGACGCCACGATCGGCGCCAGGGCATCCTGACGGAACCCCGCCAGGATATTCTGCACCTGAGCCTGGTGCTGCTCCGCCGTCAAATATCCTGCAGCGAACGCCGCAGACAACGTGTTGATCGTCGCATACGCTGTAGTAATGTCTATTTTTTTTTATTTTTTTTTGAACTAAGCACCTCGAAGCTGAAGGTCTTGAGGCTAGAGGCTATGGGTTATCACGTTAAGGGGAAACAAGGAGAAAAGGTGATAGAAAACCATCTTAGCAGCACAAGTAGACAACACAAGAAAACAAGAGAAACGTATCGTTCCTGAGACATTGTAATACTTCGTTTCCCTCAACCAAAATCAGGAATAGAACCTCCAATGGTTCGACCCCGGTCCGAAAATCGCACTGGCTGGGGGAAGGCAGACATATGAGAGCGGATGGGTGAACCACCAGATGATGAAAAACGAGGGCTCCAGAAGTAACAAATTGCCACGGGCGGAAGGGCCGGAAGTTAGGAGTTAAGGAATAGGTTTTTCTTTCGGGTGCTTTTCGTCGGCCGGCGGGATGGGGCGTGGCGGCTTGCCAGGCCCCGAAGCGGGCCATCGAAGACGTAGGGGAAGGGGGGGAGAACCGCGCCACGGCCTGGCAAAACGCCCGTATGGCAGCGGAGGAAGGGTTGGAGGCCCTTTTTCGCCCGCGCATGAGGGAGGATGCGGCGCGCCAAAATGCTTTGGCAGGCGCCCAAATAAGAGGAAAATTATACGACGCCATTATATTCACCGACGCATCCCGCGAAACAGAGGGGAGGAACATTGCCACCCGCCCCAACCCTGGGGCGCGGTTTTTTTTCAGCCACCATGCTTTTTCAGCTGGCCCCGTGGGAAACCGAGGGTTCTTTAACGCCCAGCAATCGGCTAACGCAGAGCCACGACAAGCGGTGCGAGAGGGAATTCCAAATTGAGCCCGGATCGCCCTTTCCACAGGCCACGAAGCCATTTTTTACGCTTAGAGGTGAGTGTTGTTGGCGGGGCCGGGGCCTGGGACCCTGGGGGCGCCGGCACCTCCGCGCGTTAACGGTGTGGAGGCCGCCCCCTTCCAGAACGGCGGCCTGCCCAACCAGGCGGATATATTGCCACGCATCTTTTGGGGCGAATACTCCCCCACACGGGGAAATCAAAAGGGCCAGATGGCATGAAGACCGCTGCCGACATGCAAACCGCCCCGGTATGCCCCTCTAGGAAACGCCGAGGCCAGACGTATCTCGAGAAATGCCCGCTTCGGGGTGAATCTAGGCACGGGCCAACTCTTCGTTCATCTCTGGTTGTTTTCAGTCTGATATTTCCATCAACCAATTTTTCCGCAAAATATTAAATGGCAGCGCGCCTTATCCTTAAGGGGCCCTAAGAATTGGGAGCCCTTGTGCTCTTGGGCCAAGGGCCCCCGTCGCGGGCGAATTGGCTGGGGGTGGGAGGCGGGAAAACGAATAAAAGCTAATATTTCGTTGTGGGCTCAGACTGAAAAGAAGAGTGAACAAACTGTAGAGAAGATGACAAAGAAGTAAAGCGAATCCCGTATGTATCATTCGAAGTGCGCCCCTCTGGGGCCCAGCTGTTTGGATTATATCCCCAGCCAGGCTGGCGCGCGTCTCTCTCTGCTCTTTCCCCTTAGCAATCTAGACCACGTAATCCAAATTGAGGAACCAGCCGTTTTCGGGCCTGACCCCTTCGGGCGCTGCCGAAGAGAGAAGGCGAACCCCCCAACAGCCGAGCCCGAGGCCGGCGCCGAATGAAGCACTATAATCTACGAGAGAAAATACCTTATCTTTATCTTTTTTCTATCTTTATCTGTGGTTATATGTGCTGGCTTGACTTCCAATTGAACTTCAGCTATGACTTCATTGCCCCTTTCTTTGGGATATTTTCCATCCTCCCACCTTGCGATGGCCCATAGCCGAGCGTCGCGGCGCACCGCCCCATTTTGAAAAAAAAAAAGGTTCTATTCCTGAGTTTGGTTGATGGAAACGAAGTATTTCAATGTCTCAGGAACGATACGTTTCTCTTGTCTACTTGTGCTGCTAAGATGGTTTTCTATCACCTTTTCCCTTTGTTTCCCTTAACGATAACCCACGCCTAGCCTCAAGATCTTCAGCCCCAGCTGCAGAGTTCAAAAAAAAAAAAAAGAAAACTATTTTTCAAATATTTTAGTTCCCGTGCTCCAAGAAGAAATGATGTTGCCTCAAAACGAAGGAAATAATGAGACAAAGAGCCGGGAACGCCAAACCATAAAGATAACTGAATGCGATCGCCCCTTGTTCGGGTGAATCTAGACCACAGAAAATGAATAGAGGTTCCTGCCGTTTCCGGACTTGATTCCCACGGATACTCAGAAGGCTGGCCCTTATGTTTTCTTTACCCTTCTTTCTCCGTTTTCCTAGGGTACAGGTAAGTCTAGGCAAGGGGCTCTTTCCCAAATGCGATGCGCTATACGCATGCGAAGGCGCTGCCTCATCACATTCGTCTTGCCCCCTCCTACCCCCTAGGTCCCCGAGGCATTCTCCCCCTTCCATCTCCACCGAGGCGGCGCGCCAGGCGCCAGGCGCCACTTTTTCCCTCGGGCCGTCGGCCCGGAAGCGCCAGGAACCGGCCGCCAGGGGGGGGCGAAGCGCGCGCCTCTTCCCCGCGCAGAAGAACCGCGCCCGGCAAAAAAACAACCGGGGCGACGCGAGGCTTTTTTTTTTTTTCCAACTGCCCACCCATTAGCGTGCAACGATCTGGAACATCTCAACAACAAAAAAAAAAAAAAAGCGAAATGAAAAGAGAAAGACAAAGAAAGCGCATAATCTGTTCTAGAATACGTTGTACCATTTTGTTCCAGGAATGGCTTGTAATTTTTCGTTTTATGTACGTGCTGTTACGCTTGTTGAGTTACAACAACTTTCAATAATGGTAGGATAACCGATAATAATGGGCAATCGACCATAACCAACAAGACCCAAAACGACGACGACAACAACACCAACAACAAGGAAAAAAAAAAAAATACCGATAACATTCAAATAAGACTTACGAAAGAATCATCACTTTCAAGTGATGTACGAGTAGACGAACTAACACAGCCAATGCCTGCTTCGCCTGATATGCCTGAAAAGCATTAGAGTTCCAGACCCTACTTGCGCTTGGTGGAGTGTACACAAAGTTCCTCTGATACACAATCAAAAACAACACATTTCCGATCAGCATTTTGATCACTCCCATGAGTATCAGTTGTGATCCGGCGTGGAGACGTCTGCGGAAGTAAAGTTCCAACCGTTGCTGGGCTTTCAAAAACAACGCGAAAGCTGCAAATGGTGCCACACTGAGAGTCGCACTATACATGGCTTCTTCCAAGATTAAATTGAAGTTAAATTCTGTATAAGGGATGCCATACGCCAGAAGTCGCAATGGGGAGGTAGTAATAGCACTGAGAACGCTAGCAACAAAAGGTTGATGAGTCCACGAGATAAGGTGATGATATAAAACATTTTTTGCCACGCTCTGAGCCAAACTGTACGGTAAACCTTGATACAAATATATGGGTTGCAGTTGCTTTAAAAAGGAAGGCCCTTTTGTTAACTCCATCTTAAACTCGTCACTACACGGAGTGTATGGAGTATATGCCATGGCCAGACGCTGAAATAAAGTAGTTGCTACTAAATCCTGCAAGATATCTTCCCACATCCCGTTGCGAGTAATAGTGACTGCAGGTTGGGGCACCCGAGTTACATAGCCCATTCGTCTCGTTGTGTTTAGGATGCTTTGCTGCTTGCTGTAGTCCTCTGCAGCTATAATCCGCAGTTGCTTCGACAGATTTTGAAGTAGTTGAATAGCCAGTTCTGGGTAAGCATTTAATAGCTCATTTAAAGAAGAAGACGAGAGTTGATATGTTACGGTGTCATTTTGAGCAACTCTAACTGTTTCTGGGGCAGGAGCCTGAGAAATGAACTCATACATTCCGACTGTGTGCTCTTTGGGAATATAGCGGGAAGGTGAAGAGTCAAAATCCGCTCCTCCTTTAGCGATTAATGCCCCTTGAGCTAATACACAAAGACGAACAACTTTATCTCCACGATGAAAAATGTAGTCTCCCTTTCCGTGCACCCGTCGCACGAATTTCCTAGCAATAGCCTTCATTTGATGGGAATTGCACCCAATGAAGAGTGGTAGCTTACGAATCAATCCATCAGCCGACACACTTGAATGAAAGTCAACAGCATCTGCAGCGACGTCTGAAAGAGCCTCAACACCGGGAAGAATGTTCCCTTCTAAAATTTCTAAACAGGGAAGACCACCTGGAGAAACGTGGAGCCCATCGCTCATTAAATTGCGTGTTTGAATAAGTCTAGCTGTACATCGCCCACCAACGATAACAGATGTTTCAGTGTGAATAATTGAGGTGGCAAAGTCTGAAGTCCTGCCACTGTACCCCTTTGACGTCCAGCCGAACACACCAGTCCAAACGACTGTACGACAACTACGGAGACACCGAAGAAACATATGAACTGAGGAGTTTCCAATATCCATAATGTAGCAGTCATCCGGAACAGAAGAAGCATCCACAGTTATCGCGGTCTCTGGAGAAGCATCAGGGTCACGCGTGACGAGAAAGTCCCGAGGAGCAATGATATCTACGTGAGCTCTTTCGCATTTCTCGATAATCTTCTTAGCCAACTCTGAGCACGGAATGTATTCCACTTTAGCATTTGATGGCATAGCCACCATCTGCTCCTCCTCCATCAAGTATGATTGACCGCATGATAACCCTCGTGCTACAATGAAGGGAAAAGCAATACGTCCACCAACGAAAATTCGATCAACCTTTTCGACTAACGTGTATATCAGCCGTAGTTTTTTCGGAATATTAATTCCACCTACAATAAGTGCAAGTGGGCGCGAAGGATGACTCAAAAGCTTGGAATAGAAAGCTAGCTCTTTATCTAACGTTTGACCTGCAGCACCATGCTGAAGCCTTTTTGGGAGCTCCACCGTACTAGCCTGTATCAGATGAGAAGTTGCGAATGAATCGTTCACGTACAAATCAACACCCAAACCAGTAGCAAGGGCGTCAGCAAACGCTTGTCGCTCGACAACCTCTAAAGAACGCTCATTTTTGTAGAAGCGCAAGTTTTCTAGTACGATTACTTCGCCAGGCTCCACGTCCCTCTTCAGGCGGAAAGTGTCGGAGAAACTGACATTCACTTCCGGCATGCACTTCTGCAGGATGGTCACAAAGGAACGAGTTGTCGACGTAGTGAATTCCTGCAGCGGGAAAAACTTTTTGAGGGCCCTCTGTTTTTCCTCATTTCTTAAAGAAGCAAACATCTTTGTTTTTCCTTTTTTTGCAGCTGAAAAGTCCGGTTCCAAATGAACTGACGGAATAGATTGTAGTATTTCTACCTTCTTATTAGAAGGCAACGCAGCGAAACAGTTAGTGTATCCTAAACCACCTTCTTCCGCAAATGTTTTCAGAGCATCTTCTTCACGCCTAGTACCGAGCTTCACTCCAGCAAGAGAACCAAAGGATGAAGCGACAATTACCGATGCACCTTTCTGCGCTAAGTAATGAATAGACGCTACAGTGGAATAAAAGTCACATTCGATGATGCACTCTGGGTCCACCAAAACAAAGATTCTCTTCTTGCGTATGGGATAGATATCGAATACGGTATGCTTGGCCCCAATAAAGCCGACTGACATTGTTATGGTCTTTAATTTCTCTTTTCTTTCTATGGAAAAGTGAAACAATTCTTACGACTATCACCAAAGAGTCAAGAAAGATATTATTCTACAGAAAAAGATGAGAGAGAAAGACACAATAGTACGTTAGAAGAGAAACACGTCGACTGCTCGCCGCAACGCTTGGCACGCATCGTCACATCTTTTCAATATAGCACCAAAGATAATAAAGGAAAAAAAAAAGAAAATACTATTCATTTTCTGCTTTCTTCAGTCGCTCACTGAGGAGAAGAAACACAGTGAAAGCATTAAATTAAGCGAGAAGCCATAAAAGGTTCCTGTTACTGTTATTGTAAAGTATCGATGGAATCACGTTACATAAAATCATCATCGAAATCATAATCTTCATTTGCAGCAGCGATTCTTTCATCATCCTCTTCCTTCTTCTCATGGTCCCGCAGAGCTGCTACGTCCATCTTGTAACGAAGAATGCCGCCAACCCCTCCAAAGCCGCGAACAAACTGCGTTCCTTCTTGGCTCTTATCACTAATAAGCTCCAGTTGGCATCCGAATTTGGTGTAATTAATGGCCAGCCAGTCCACAAAATTTTCAGAGTCTATTTCGTTTTGGGTCTTACCTGCCTCATGGGCGTTAAGATTACTCTTTTTCATCTCCGCTTCCGTCATGAAATGCACCTCTGTGACTTCTTCCTCCGATCCCTTGTTACGAGTGATAACGTAGCGGTTCAGGGTTAAGTCCTCAAAACAAATTAGTAACTCCACAGCACCAGCCTCCAGGCATCTCATCGTATCGTTCACTCCGAAGCAGTATTGCTGTGTATCTTGAGCAATATGATCAAAGAAACTCTGAACCAACTTCTTCTCTTGGACAAGCTTAACGTTGGACAATGCATCTGCAGATAGATCGATGGCTTGATTCAACCCAACGTCGCCTGGGTGAGCCACATCCACAACCTTAATAACCACTTCTTTTAGTCGAGGATCAAACAAATCAGACTGAAATAGAACCTCCTTAAAATCAGCCGAACCGGCAAGGACCAACCCACGAATATTGGGACGATCATTGGTAATGAAGTAGCTGACAGCCGTTTCTGCTACTTTGCGCACATAGTTGTGACGACGCTCCATGCGAATTCGACCAAAACGGTTTTTGGATTGACCACCTCTGCCGTGTTTCTTCGGAAGTTCAACTGTGAAGGAGCCGAGCTTCTCTTTTACATCGCCACATACAGTTGCAAACGTTGATCCACTACCGTCCATAATGATAAACCCATACTTGTCGTCCGACTCAAGCATGCGGTGGAGCTCCTCCGTGTGAAATTTGTTATCGCACAGATACAGAGAGCGGCTTACTGCTTTGAAAGGCTCGATATCCAGGGTCAACTTCTTCTCCTTATTATCAGCAGTAAGTACGGTACCAGAGTACAAAAGAAGACCATTAGCCGGAGTACGTGTGAACTGCTTCAATCTTCCCAGCGCTGCTGTAATAGCTGACTGCACACTAAGTTTGTTAGTATGTGACTTGATGTTAGACGCCGTTCCAAATTCATTATTCAACTTTGTGACAACACCCGAAATTTGTTCTTTCGGCGGAATGTAGATGCTGATAACGCTTGTTCCCATACCTCTCGAAGATTCGAGCTTCTGAATGAGCTTTTTAACCTTATACCGCTCAATGGTTTTTTCAGCTTCATTGAGCTCTGCTGACATCCTTGAGGTGCTGCCTGATTAGAAGATACTACATGGAAGAAAAAAGGGAACAAAGAAGCACAAGCAATACTGTGTTTCCTCTACCTTGCGTAAAGCGCAGTAGCTTCATTCTTGGTTGAAATAGAGAAAATTAATTTGTTTGTCAACTATTGATTAAACGATGAAAAGTACTTAAACGAGAGATCAAAAATCCTTGATTCTCTTTTTCCTCCGGAAAGGACGAAAAATAAACTATACCAGCGCTCCTTCCAAAGCGTCCCAATTTAGTCCAAACTGATGGATCAGTTGCATTCCCTTCTGTTCGTCAAGCCCATGGCGCTTGTGTAAACGACAGAGCATAATACTTGCCATTGGATCACCGTTAAACAGACTTGCCGCATGTTCGTACTGCCAGATGGGGATATCTGAAAGATCAACCAGAATGCTCCCGAGATGAGCATCAGAAGCGGAAGACCGTGCAAGGGTGGCCACCACTGGCTCTGGAACGTTAAAAAGTCGTGCAAAACGTACTATAAGATGACGATCCTCTGCAGGAGTGTATAGAATATCGGGCAACACAGCACCACTCATCGAGATATTTAACGGATACAACGAGATCAAATCATTTGTAACATGCCATCTCCCACTGTCAGCTGTAGTAACTACCAGTACGCGTGAAAAGTTTCTCCGAATAAGAAGATTAGAGGCAAGCGTCGTCACTTGCGGAGCGTAAGTCCAGGACAGAATTCCGTGCAGGGTCACTACTGATACTGGCTCTGCCAGGAGAAAGTCTGTGTTCTGAACATTGTGATTATCCAGCACTGACACGTCTATGTTATGATGAACTAGATGGCTGACAGAAAAGTTCTTCGGATACACACATTGCTCCAACGTTGCACAAACACTCGTCCTGCCCGAAGCCACTATAGTTGGCTTCAGTCCTAGCAATATATTGTGGTTCGAATCGTTTTGCCGAAGACGAAGCGCCACTATTTCTCTTACCATATCGCGCTGCACAGATCCATTGGAAGTTCCTGTCGATACTGCAGCGCTGCTTTCAAAACTAAGAGTAAGAAGAGCGGAGCAGGAGTATACATCCGAAACTGCATCAACAGAGTTATTGCCTTCCATCGGTGCTATTATCGATGACTGAATAAACTGTATGATATTGCTCTGTAATGGCGAATAGGTATGAATAGTGTGTGGACTCTCAGCGGGCAAGGGTGCATCATACGGGGTGTAGAACGCGGGCCAGGGAAGATTCAATAGTGGGGCGCGAATTGACTCGCGGTCAATGCTGGTAAGAGAAGGAATACTCTTGCGAAACCGATTTTTGTACTCAGGATTTCCCGTTACTGGATTTCCCTCTAAGTTAATCTCTCGGAGACGAGTTAAGTGCTTGAGATGGTCCGCTACTTCCAAGGATTCTATTCGATTCCCAGCAAAAGACACGGCTTGAATTGTTTCGTGTAGCGACGTCTCCTTCAAGCATTCTACTAATTGTAGAACGGACTTGATGTTATCGTTTTCAAATCGATAAATGACTGGAGGAGGGACAATCACATCCTTAATAGATTTGCACAGAGCCATACAAAATATTCTGTTGTTCAAGTTAATACTCGAGGAGATATTTTGAAGATCCTCATACTCTGTCAAATTTGACAAGTTCAATGCACACGACTCTTCGGAGAAAACGTTGTGTCTCTGCTTTTCAAGAAACAGTTTTAGCATTGTTGACAGGATCTGTGAAGATGCCGAATCTTCAGTCGATCTTTCTGTTGTTCCTTTGACATGGAGATATGGGCAACGTTTGTTACTGCATTTTCCTTGCTGAAAAAACTTACAGATACCCTTCCCCTTCCCGCTTTTAATATACGGCTTGGGCATCTACCTTCGCCACTAAGAAAAATCGGAAGAGATCGACAGAGAAAAACGAGCCAGAAGAGCAGTGGTTTTTCCCCCTACATGCAACCGAGAAGGAGACAACAACAAACAAGCAGGAAAATACACACAGACGCACATCAAAACAGAGCCCGCCAGTATCTTCAGCGCAAAATTAGTTTGTACGAAAAATAACGATTGAAGAGGACTAGTTGATCTTGTCACGTCAATGTGTTTCGGTGTATAGAAATGAAATTACACTTTACTTTTTTGATGGCTGCGGAAAGCTTCGTTCTCTGGCGGTCATCTCAGGATCTCCCAGGCCTGTAGCAGCCCAAACAGCCTTCTCCCTATCCGATATTTCTTTTTCCGTTCTGATGCGGCTGAGTTGGATAGGCCTCTCATCACTTCCAAAAGGTTTAAGCAGTTGCATTAAATGATCGAACAGGGTGGAAATACTCGTGTTGCAGAACGACGTTGATTGCTTCACTTTTGTATCCATCTTTTTCTGAAAGGCATCAAATGGAGACGCTATGAAAGACTCCTTAGCCTTCAAGTACTCGCCTTCAGCCTTTTCCTTCTCGGCTACGATCTTTTGATACGTCGGATCAACGGAAGGATTTTTTTTTCCCTTCTCCAATTCATCTTTCTTTTTCTGTTCTTTTGCTGATGCAGCTATAAACAGAGAAGCAGCTTTCTGTAGTGGAGCAGCTGCGTCCTGCACTTTCGACAGATCGTCTCGCATTGCCTTGAACGTGTGCATTACCTTTGTAGTGTACTCTTCTGTAAATAACGCATACACATTGCTGTCCTTCAGTGTCCGCATCTGTTGGTGGAAACTCTTCATTCTATCGTGCACTTCAGGTGCGCAAACGTGACTGAGTTGGGCATAGGATTTTCCCATTTCATCCATCGATAAAAGAAGCGCCTGAACGCTGACCATTGCGTGGTTCATCTTGTTATCCAGCGTATCAATCACTTTGCTCAAAGAAGTCAAATCATCTTTTATATATAAATAAGGATCCGTGCCAGCCTTGCTTTGAGGTTCCCTGCCGCTCATCAGGATGAAATCAACGGAGTTACGCTGTTAGTTAAGCAATAAATAAATAAATAAAAATGGAATAAAAATTGAACGCAGAAACAAAAGGGACCAGGAAACAGTAATGTATTCATAACTGGCGTCGGGCAGCAGTTGATAAGGTGCAGACGGTTAGACTGTGTTCTTTGTAGTGGGTGACCTGAGAAAACTAAGAAGTCATGAAGCATAAGTATATTTAAGGGGAAAGCATAAATATCTACGGGGGGGGGGGGAGGAATAGAGCAAAAAAAAAAATAATCCCGTATAGAGTTTTTTCGCGGTTTTGATTATGTTTCGGTCGGATTAGAAACTGCGACACGAATATATCAGATCAAGATTAAAGTGAAAGTGCGCTTGAGCAAGTTGTATACTCTATTTTTTGCCACCAAGGAAAAAAAAAACGAAGAAAAAAAAGTATTGTCGTGTTTCCAGATTCTCTCGATATATTCGTCGTTGCCTTCCTTGTATTAAGCGTAGTCCCATAGCAACACACACACACAGCAAGTGCTGCTCGCACGCGTAGTCGCAACTCACTTTAAATCGTTGAGTTTAAAGATTGATTCACACAACTGTTAGAGAGAAGCAGCGCGTGATGAAACCATGAAAATCTGGTACAGAACCAGAACAGGGGACGCTTCCGTAACACAGACAGCAAGAGCCACAGCGTCAGGAAACAAAGAGGCAAGCGAACAAATCTTACAAGACAGGCACCGGTCACATACGACAAACAAAAATAGTTCTAGAAACCCCAACAGTATGACGAGCAGTTTCACGAAGCGTGATGACTGAAGAATTACAAAATAATCTTCAGTGCATAACCCCCACAAAAAAAGAAGATATTTTATTATTATTATTATTTTAATCGGTTCACAACCGTAAAAAGCGCTCGGTACCACCACACAAATGTGGGAAGTGGGGGCAAAATAAAGTAAGCAACCATTAGAGGTACAAGTTTGCAGTCAAATTTCTACGCCAGAAATCGTTAAGAACACTTTCTGCTTTCAAGTTCCATTCATTCCTTTTTACAACAGCTCGTGAGAGTTTTTCTCTTCACCTTGTGGAACAACAGTTCCAGGTCTCACGTTGAAAAAATATTTATATAGTAAATATAAGCTAAAAAGGAAGTTTCCGAAAATGTTTCTAACGCCCCAGAGGGACACGGGAAGTACTAGTCCTCTTCAAGGGGTTCTCATCGGGTCCATATCCTGCCGCGATCCTGTATCAAGTCAAGGTACCCCATCCTCACGAAAGAAAACCATTACTCGTTTCCTGTGAGTTCCCAACCAGTCTGTGTTAATTGTATAAGTCACGATGGGTACCACTACATAAACATTCTTCTTTTCATGTGTGTGGAGGCGTGTGCTGTTAGTGGGTAATTCATGTTGTTTGAGTTTCATCACGAAGGCGACACAGAGGGTCACAGAGCCTTCTCCTTCCTGTTACGGAATCAACTCTGTTATCAATCTTCAATGTTGGCCAATTCCCTAGCCCCTTGGCTCTCAGCAGCGCATACCCACGTAGTTGCAGAATAATAATAAAAGGAATAAAGAAACTTTATTAAAAATCAAACCATGCAGAAAACATTCAATGTCAATGTTTCCAGGGAACACCAATAAAATTTGCCCCTCAAAATGAGAAGCGGATGGCCACTACGACAAGTTTCGCAACTCGGACGTTGATGCCGTCGATGTTCTGAAAACAAGAAGAAAAAAAAGGAAAAAAAAAACAGAAACAGAACATATAGATAGATAGATAGATATAATACGAAGATGACGGGAAAAAGACAAGCAGCCAATGACAATAAAGTGATGAAGTAATTCGAGATGCATTTTCAAGAACAACAGCAGAGCAAAGTAGCAAGAGGCTAACCTGTGACCCGGGTGTGTCTTTATCCAGGGGGGGGATCATCCTTCAGTATGTCCTCCTTCTGCTACCCTCCCACGGGCTGCTCAACCGCATAAGGAGCTAAAAGACTAAGAATAAGCGTAGAAACTATCCTTGTGTGGAAGCCCCTTCGAAACTATACTGTTCGGAAATGGGTTTAAAAGCAAAATGCAGGAGGGGCACTCGAAAGAGATACCCCCTGGCATGCGCACAACACCGTGTGGCACACTGGTATTTCAGCTGACTCTTGGAGCTACCTATCACACCCTACTAGGGGGGGGAGGGGGAGGGGGGAGGGGATACCAGCAGTGTCTGCTAGCATGTATGTGACCTCTCATCATTTTTTTTTTTTAAGTGAAGTAGTAGTATATATTTTAATTCATCCGTAAAGACGTCCTACTCGTCGCGGAAATTAGATAGTGGGGATTTATACGGCCATTGATTTTGCCTACTCGTGTCAACCCTGGGCTGGCGGAGTTTGAGCCATATCAGCACATCTTACTTGTCTAGGCACAGACGTTCACACCTGTTAAAGTGAAAATTAAGTTCGACAAAGCTTCAGGGCTTTGAAAAGCAACTGTTCTCTCTTGTTCCGGGTAGTTCATGAGCAAATCGGCCAAAGATTGCAGATTGTAGTCAGAATGAGGAATATTTCGTCGCTGCATGTCCTCGATGATGTATTTCATGTGGTCTAGAGTGGCCACAGGAAGAATGCGGCGCCGAAGACGCTCCAGTCTGTCCGTACTGAATGGATGAAAAAGAGCTTCTGCTGGTGATCCGTCCTCCATGACAATGGTTGGGTCTGGACGAAGGTGCATCATATCATTCGTAACGGACCATTTATCACCATTCACGGTAAGAGTGATGGTGCGATCAAAAAAGCACGAAATAAATGGGAAGGTCGCAATGGTCGCTTCATTAGCCAGATTCTTCTCCGATTTCCGTGTGGGATCCCAGTAGTAACGTAGGCAGCCATGCATGGTGACAACGCATATGCCAAGAAAATCCAAAAGCTCAACGTTTGCAGAGTGCGGGGCGAAGCGAATGTAAATTGGGTTACTGCCACCGGAAAATTCTTTTAGTTTTAGCATGACTTCCTCTAATCCTTTGGTGTAATTTCGAAAAGATGTTGCATCGGCGTAGATGTTTCTCCACCGGATTTTGTTCCGAAGATGGTTGAAATCTTCTTTCATGGCCCGCAGCATCTCCGGTTGAAGGTGTGCCGTGTTTTGCTTAGCATTGCAGGAGATGTGGCGCGGAAAAGGAGGATTTTTGTCGAAGGCGCTGACAGAGAATGCGGCATTGGGAGTATAGAAACTGCGCGTAGTATCGAAGTTGAGGAGACTCATACCTACATTCACATTGTTTTGAATGAGGTTGCAGATGTTCGTCTGCATTTCGTTCAGCTCGACGAAAATTGGATTATTCAACCACAGTAAGTTGCGCTTTACAGTGGCACTATTTATCTGACTGAGGCGCGGCAGCTGACGGATAATCTGCGCCATATCCGATTCTTTCGAGGCCACTGGATTTCCAGCCAGCTCAAGAGCAGTCAAATTGGAGAACTTCTTGAGAGGAGCGATGAATTGTACGTCGGATATTTCATTATTAGACAAGTCAATAGTGGCAATGCCTGCATGAATATTGGCGGTTACCAGAGCCTCTAAGAAGGTAGACACCTTCTGAATTTCGTTGTCTTGAAGGCGTAAGACTCGAATACGATCTTGGAACGTCTCGCTGAGCACGTCGCACAGCGCCTTACAGAAAGATACAGTGTTGAAGTTGACGCTTTTCTTCACATCTCCTAGATGAGGGCCATCTCGCAGCCTTGTGATGTCGAGAACACCGGCTGATGGGTCGAAAACTTGAGAGGCCGTAAATTGAAAGAACAATTTAAGCAACGCCTTCATCATATCCGCTCGATTCCCGAGATCCTCTCCTCCACCACTACGATTGTTTCCTCCTGTTTGCTGCCAGCGGCCACCACGTCCTCCGCCGCCACCTCCACTAAACCGATCATTCCGCATGCCCGAGCGATTGTTGTTGAAGTTGTTGTTCCCACTTCCGCCACCACGGCCATTGCGGTTGCCTTGAAAGCCTCCCCTCTTACTGTATGGACGGCTCATACCTACCAAAAAGCACAAAGGCAGCAGCTAGGTCTAACAAGAGGAAAAAAAAGCCTGCACAAGAAAACGTAAGAGGCAACACGGGAAAAAGCAGTTGTTTGTTGCGTAAAATATTATTGCTAAGATACTCAACCCTTTTGTAGAAGGACCTTCAATAGCCATATTAAAGAATAATAATAATAAATAAGAAGACAAAAGAAGGAAAAACAACAACGCAGATAAACAACACTAAACAAGAGTTCAAGAATCAGGATTTACCCTAAAGACAAAGGTGGTAATCCAGGCCATTCTCACGCCCGAGATACGAAACAAAGTTCCCTTAAGAACTCTCTAACAAATTCTACCATTACAGACATCGAAACCAAATAATACAAAAAATTGTCGGCTACAGACAACAACAACCAATGCAAACGACAATAATAAAATGATCAAAAAAGACAACAAATAATAAGAATACATCCATTCTTGACTTGAACACACACGTATTAATTCGCCGCAGCCTCAGGTGCAGCGGCTGCTTCGGGCGCTGGGGCAGCGGGGGCAGGAGCGGCGGCCGGAGCTGGGGCGGCACCAACGGGGGCCAACTGCGGGGCCTTGTAGCTGTTGTAAAGAGCAGTTAGCTTGGCGGGCTTGTCAGTGTTGCCAAACGCCTGGAGAACCTTCTCGATGTACTGGAAGAACATGCTTGCACAGTTGGAGTAGCCCATGGAACTCTTGATCACCAGCTGGCCCACCTTGGAGCGAATGGCCCCCATCTGGGACTCGAACTTCGCCTTCTCCTTCTCGTACGCCACCTTCTTCTGATCGCGCTCCTTGAGTTGTTTCTGATAATCAGCGTTCCCGGACACCTGCTGGCCCTTCTTGGCGAAATCGGCCTCCTTCGCTTCCACCTTCTTGCGGCGGGACTCGTACTCCGCCTGCGCCTTCGTCGTTGCTTCCAACGTCTTGCGGCAGGTCTTCACATCGGCCTTGAGGGGGTTGAACGGCGTCAAACACCCGCTGATCACATCTTGGTTGAAGGCAGCATACAAGCCCTTCTCCTGCATGCCACGAGTCTCGTTGTCGAAGGCCTTCAGGCGGTCACGGACATCCTGAGAGCACACAATTGCGAGGTTGCTGTAGATGTGGCTTACACGATCAATAGAGGCGATAAGGTCGTTGAACGCGTTCATGGTTGTGGCCATCGCCTTATCGAAGTTGGTCAGCGCAGCATCCAGTTGCACGAGCTCACTCGCGGTGGTCGCGGTGGCAGCATCGGTGGCAACGTTATCAGAACCGCCGCAGCCCATTGTGAGTTTTTGGTCTTGGTAAGAGTGGTGGGAGTAGAAATATGGAGAAACTGTCTGAAAGGGGGGAAACATAATGAAACAGCAGGTAGGGCAATAAAGAAGAAGAAAAAGCGATCATAAAGTACAGAAGTGAAAAGGAAAAAAATCGGAGCGACATTCACAGTTCGGGGGATGCCCATAGAAAACATACAATCATTTGCCGCTAGGCAGTACCCCATTCACATATTTCTGTATCTGTGTTGGGAAAATGGATAGAAAAAGAAAACTCAACCGCTGAAGAATATAACGGAGGTACATCAATGAGTATACTAGAAAGCCGTACACTTTTTGGGAGACTTGATTGATAATTCTTATCGTCTGGCTTTCCGAGGGTCCAAGGGAAGCAGAAATTCGGAGTTTCGTTCATTTTACTTCACAGTGTAATTATAAAATGAATCCTTTAACACCGATTGATGGGTGTTCCCCGCGTCGTGGATGTATACATACACGACCTTCTGCTTTCACCTATAGCAGAGAACGAAAGGATACGACATACGCATACAGCACATGAATCACAATTATTGAATTTTCGTTCAAATCTATCCCGACCCTCCGACAAAAAAAATCGGGACAAAAAAAAAGTAAGATCACTTGGTGGCGAAACGCCAAACAAATAAATAAGTCCATATATAAAGCATATATAATGTAACCACATTGGAATCAGACGCTCCTTCGTTGGCACAGGTTGCCCGATCCAAGCTGACGTTTAAGGACACAAAATAAAAATTTCTTTTGCTCCTATCGATGCAGCACCATCAACGTTAGAAGCTGGATTCAAAGGTTCCATTACTTCGTCGCAGCCTCAGGTGCAGCGGCTGCTTCGGGCGCTGGGGCAGCGGGGGCAGGAGCGGCGGCCGGAGCTGGGGCGGCACCAACGGGGGCCAACTGCGGGGCCTTGTAGCTGTTGTAAAGAGCAGTTAGCTTGGTGGGCTTGTCAGTGTTGCCAAACGCCTGGAGAACCTTCTCGATGTACTGGAAGAACATGCTTGCACAGTTGGAGTAGCCCATGGAACTCTTGATCACCAGCTGGCCCACCTTGGAGCGAATGGCCCCCATCTGGGACTCGAACTTCGCCTTCTCCTTCTCGTACGCCACCTTCTTCTGATCGCGCTCCTTGAGTTGTTTCTGATAATCAGCGTTCCCGGACACCTGCTGGCCCTTCTTGGCGAAATCGGCCTCCTTCGCTTCCACCTTCTTGCGGCGGGACTCGTACTCCGCCTGCGCCTTCGTCGTTGCTTCCAACGTCTTGCGGCAGGTCTTCACATCGGCCTTGAGGGGGTTGAACGGCGTCAAACACCCGCTGATCACATCTTGGTTGAAGGCAGCATACAAGCCCTTCTCCTGCATGCCACGAGTCTCGTTGTCGAAGGCCTTCAGGCGGTCACGGACATCCTGAGAGCACACAATTGCGAGGTTGCTGTAGATGTGGCTTACACGATCAATAGAGGCGATAAGGTCGTTGAACGCGTTCATGGTTGTGGCCATCGCCTTATCGAAGTTGGTCAGCGCAGCATCCAGTTGCACGAGCTCACTCGCGGTGGTCGCGGTGGCAGCATCGGTGGCAACGTTATCAGAACCGCCGCAGCCCATTGTGAGTTTTTGGTCTTGGTAAGAGTGGTGGGAGTAGAAATATGGAGAAACTGTCTGAAAGGGGGGAAACATAATGAAACAGCAGGTAGGGCAATAAAGAAGAAGAAAAAGCGATCATAAAGTACAGAAGTGAAAAGGAAAAAAATCGGAGCGACATTCACAGTTCGGGGGATGCCCATAGAAAACATACAATCATTTGCCGCTAGGCAGTACCCCATTCACATATTTCTGTATCTGTGTTGGGAAAATGGATAGAAAAAGAAAACTCAACCGCTGAAGAATATAACGGAGGTACATCAATGAGTATACTAGAAAGCCGTACACTTTTTGGGAGACTTGATTGATAATTCTTATCGTCTGGCTTTCCGAGGGTCCAAGGGAAGCAGAAATTCGGAGTTTCGTTCATTTTACTTCACAGTGTAATTATAAAATGAATCCTTTAACACCGATTGATGGGTGTTCCCCGCGTCGTGGATGTATACATACACGACCTTCTGCTTTCACCTATAGCAGAGAACGAAAGGATACGACATACGCATACAGCACATGAATCACAATTATTGAATTTTCGTTCAAATCTATCCCGACCCTCCGACAAAAAAAATCGGGACAAAAAAAAAGTAAGATCACTTGGTGGCGAAACGCCAAACAAATAAATACGTCCATATATAAAGCATATATAATGTAACCACATTGGAATCAGACGCTCCTTCGTTGGCACAGGTTGCCGGATCCAAGCTGACGTTTAAGGACACAAAATAAAAATTTCTTTTGCTCCTATCGATGCAGCACCATCAACGTTAGAAGCTGGATTCAAAGGTTCCATTACTTCGTCGCAGCCTCAGGTGCAGCGGCTGCTTCGGGCGCTGGGGCAGCGGGGGCAGGAGCGGCGGCCGGAGCTGGGGCGGCACCAACGGGGGCCAACTGCGGGGCCTTGTAGCTGTTGTAAAGAGCAGTTAGCTTGGTGGGCTTGTCAGTGTTGCCAAACGCCTGGAGAACCTTCTCGATGTACTGGAAGAACATGCTTGCACAGTTGGAGTAGCCCATGGAACTCTTGATCACCAGCTGGCCCACCTTGGAGCGAATGGCCCCCATCTGGGACTCGAACTTCGCCTTCTCCTTCTCGTACGCCACCTTCTTCTGATCGCGCTCCTTGAGTTGTTTCTGATAATCAGCGTTCCCGGACACCTGCTGGCCCTTCTTGGCGAAATCGGCCTCCTTCGCTTCCACCTTCTTGCGGCGGGACTCGTACTCCGCCTGCGCCTTCGTCGTTGCTTCCAACGTCTTGCGGCAGGTCTTCACATCGGCCTTGAGGGGGTTGAACGGCGTCAAACACCCGCTGATCACATCTTGGTTGAAGGCAGCATACAAGCCCTTCTCCTGCATGCCACGAGTCTCGTTGTCGAAGGCCTTCAGGCGGTCACGGACATCCTGAGAGCACACAATTGCGAGGTTGCTGTAGATGTGGCTCACACGATCAATAGAGGCGATAAGGTCGTTGAACGCGTTCATGGTTGTGGCCATCGCCTTATCGAAGTTGGTCAGCGCAGCATCCAGTTGCACGAGCTCACTCGCGGTGGTCGCGGTGGCAGCATCGGTGGCAACGTTATCAGAACCGCCGCAGCCCATTGTGAGTTTTTGGTCTTGGTAAGAGTGGTGGGAGTAGAAATATGGAGAAACTGTCTGAAAGGGGGGAAACATAATGAAACAGCAGGTAGGGCAATAAAGAAGAAGAAAAAGCGATCATACAGCACATCAACACAATTACGCATAAGGATATGTAATTCTGCGGTTTTTCTTCAATGCGAGTGAAGAAATTTGTCGTTCTGTCGAATATGAAGCTCTGTGATACTGAAGTGTTCTAATCATCTGTTGTTCATCTATTGTTGGAATATTATCGTTGTGGTTTCTTTTCGCCTTTCCGAGCAGTAAAGGATGCGCTCTAGCTGGATATCTAGAACTAGGTGCACACACAAAATAATAAAGAAACGGCACTTGTGGTCACAATGGACTGGCTTGTTGTTGAATGCTTCTGTTAGCACTTTCTATTTGAAGGTCGGAATAGATGGTGATGACCGCAACGCCGCATGGAAAGTGCCGAAGTGTATCACGGTGTGATCAGTTTGAATGTCCTGGGAGAATCGTTCTTGAATTCTAGTAAAATGGAAAAGAAGGCTCAATGTTCCGGTGATATGCGTTCAGACCCCCTTCAATGTTCTTTAGAGACCATTCAATCATCCGATCATTTGTCGACTGTGTGGCTAAGGTAATATTTAAAAGCTGGATGGCTTTCACACTATTTATCCCACGACGGCAAACGAAATAGATTGTACAGCGCGGGGGGAGTAAGGCACCGACGTCTTCTAGCTGAGAGTGCCGCATGATGTCCAGCATGAGTGTACTCAGGATAAAGTCTGTCCAGCGGTCGACGAGTTCCCCCTCTCGTTCCCACTGGCGGAGGGTGTCATACGGAAGCGAAACCGAGCCGGGAAGCCGCACCATATCGAATTGGGTGGCGTTGCGAACATCAACACAGAGGTACCAGTGCTGCAGTTGTCTAACGGCGGAAAGAGCCTCCTGGAGCATGCTTTCATTTTCACTTGTCATGGACACCAGGACAGATGGAGAGCACTGCTGCTCAGGGAGGAGAACTGGGGCTCTGCACTGTGTGGTACATGAGGTCGCCTGGTACTCTGGATGTGCCTCGAGTGCGTCTGAAAGAGACTTGTTTGTCATTGCCTCTGGTCCGCAGCCCACGCAGGACGCCTGTTTCTGACGCAAGGTAACGACTCTTGATGAGAAAGACAAGCCATCAAAGACGAACATTTTGCCAGCAAGCGTACTTCCTGCACCGGAGATAATCTTCAAAGTTTCCATTGCTTGAAGACAGCCAATCAGCCCTGGAATAGGTCCCAAGACTCCTGTCTCGTTGCAACTACCCACCGCCTCAGCTGGTGGTGGAGAAGGAAACAAACAACGATAGCACGGACCGCCCTGCCAGCCGTACACGGACAGCTGGCCCTCCCAGCGCATGGCACTCCCACTGACAACAGGCAATTCGCATCTCATTGCGGCATCATTGATAATATAGCGTGCAGCGACGTTATCAGTTCCATCTACGACGATATCGCAACGACGCATTATAGTCTCAGCATTAGACAGCGTCAGCATTTGCGGCACGACTTCCACTTCTGTAAAAGGATGTAACCGTTGACAAGCGTCTTTGGCGCTCTGCGCCTTGTTCACACCTACACCGTCAACGTGATGGATCACTTGCCGATGAAGATTTGACCGCTCTACTTGGTCTCCGTCGACTATGATCAGCTTCCCAACACCTGCAGCGGCCAGGTACAGAATCGCCGTGCTGCCTAGCCCTCCCGCCCCAACGCAGAGAATGCTTGCCCGCCTAATACGCTCCATTCCCTCCGCTCCGATGCCCTCCAGAATGATTTGCCGCGAGAATCTCTCGATGTCGCCTTGCGTCAGGGATGGGGCCGTTGATTCGTACGGCGCATCACGAATGGGGCCTGACATCGAAGTAGTGCTGAAATGTAATTCCGTGCACGTTGAGGGCAGTAGAACCACTACTATAAAACCAATACAATACAATTAAAAAAAAAAAGAAATCTTAAGCATGAAGTACTGAGTGCATACATAGGTGGATTCTTGATAGAGATGCATCGATAAACGCACAATGGTACGTATAAGGCAAGGGCATGCCCACTATGAGTGCTGCGCACATATGATGTAATTCTATGAGAAGCAGTCTATGATTTTGAGGGACTATACATAGTGTGTATATTTAATCCTCCCGCGATCCAAAGGAGCACGAATCGCTGTAGTCAACAGAATCAAGTGTAGCTTGAGAGCATGTCTGCGGCAGCTCCACACGTACTGGAAAACGGCTGTGAAGCATGGCTTCCAGAACACCCCAGTGGTGCGAGAAGCTGTCGACTTTGACGCTTCTCCCATCGTCTTGCGACTTGGCGATATCTTCTCGAGAGAAGCTCTCACTACCAGAAAGAGGGGCTCTCATTTCCCTAATCAGTTTCTTCTGCTGTTCTTTCCACGAAGCCAAGGCAATGAAGTCGGTGCTTAATGGGGGAACGCGGTGTGATTTTGCGGAGTTGTCACTTTCCGTGTCGACGGCAACATCTCCGGCAGCGTCATCCGAGACGAAAGTTTCCTCCGCACATTTTTCAGGAAGGGAGATGGTGTTGGTTTGGAGGGGCTTCAGGGCATCCTTCCCTTCGGAACGTTTTTCCGTCGGCGCCTCGGTGGCCTGCTTTACAGAGGCGCATTGGCCCATCTCTGTTTTTGAGACAGCCACTGCAGAATTTGGTCTAGCAGACGAGCTATCCGTGCTCGATGACTCTGTCTCTTGCATAGGGTCATACAACTGACTAAAAGTTGGGGGGGAGCTAGCACGTAGCAACGCCCTCTTCCGCCTGTCGCTGGTCCAAAAAATATCCTGAGACAACGAGTCACGCGATGATACACTACTATCACCGGTGGGCTCGAGAGTACTACAACTGGTGGAACGAGGAACAGCGGATTCGACATCCGCATCCAACGCGTAAGAGCTGGAGGAGTTCGTCGAATCTAGCCTTCGATTCGCCTCCTCCTCTTCCACCTCGGATGCGGAACCTGACCTCGATACCGAACCGCGTAGTTCGTCCTCTATGGAAGTATCATCCTGCACAGAAACAATACTAGTAGTGCCCCTTGTTTCCCCGTATCCAGGGAGTTCAACCTCATCCATGATATCCGACACGCTGGAGGCGTCTGCCAGTTTGTCGGCGAAAGTGTCTTCAACGTCGTCGAGATCTACATTGCTTCTCCATTCTCCAGATTCGTCTAGCAACGCCTCTAATTGGACCTCATCCACTACTACACTACTATTGGTGCGTCTTTCTCCATCGCTTTCGACGTCGATCATGTCCTCTACCGCATCTTCCAACTCATCTCCCGCGACACTGCTACCGGAAGGGCTCCCAAAAGCAAAGTCTTCAGCAACGCTTTCATCCTCAGTGCTCTGCTGAGAAAAGCCACCAAACACGGCATCATCCACTTCGTCGGCAATACCGCTGGCACTGAGAGAAGGTTTCATCTCCTCGTCTGAGAAATCCGCCATCAAATCCTCTACCTCTCCTTCGGCAGCCTTCTTTAGCGACAGAGCCGGATCTGACCGCATTTTTTGTCTCGCCCGAGAAAGCTTTTGGGCCTGGATTAGCAATTTTTTCTTTGTTGATCGAACTTTCCGTTGCATATCCAAGGCTTTGAGATGTTTTTGAAGGTGCTCCGTGAAATGGCGAAGCTTCTTCACATCCTTCACGTCCTCTACTACAGAGTGCAGCCATGTTTCTTTCTCCTTTGCTTTTGCTTCGACCTCTCCCTCTGTTTTAACGTGTTCTTGTTGACCATCCACTTCACCAGAGAAAATGTCCGCGCTGGCTGCAAGTTGAAGGGCCACTTCGTTGGCCTTTTGGCAATTGACAAAAAACTCTTTAAGCAGCGTCGAAAGGCCTCCCCGTTCCATCCTGTGCGGAGCACCGCGTGCAGTCGATGGACCTTTCTCAACTCCTTCGATGTCCTCTTTAACAGAAAGAGTGACAGAATCAACGGAGGAGACGCTCAATGGAGTGTTTGAGCGCACGGAGGCGGCACCGCTAGGGCGGATGGTGGAGTGCGACACATCTGTGGTAATCGCAGATTGGGAAGCCAAAGAACGGGTGGACGGTGTGGCGCGACTCCGCTGGGACGCTGCGGATGAGGAGGTGGCAATCTGCGTCGATGGCGCCTGTTCCTTCCCCGTAACTTCCGACGCCACAGAGTCCTGGGCCTCATAGGCGGCGCTTGACGCGGGGCTGTCGAAATCATCTGCATACCTGGTTTCGGTATCCGACCGCGCTGTGACTGTCCGAGGGGCAGTGGAAGAAGGTGTATGAATTTCAGGGTCCCAAGGTACTTGATCGGCCTGCTGTTCTCGACGCACAGGTACAAAAACAACACGTTTGTACGGCACCGGTGGAGGCTCTGGCCGAACGGCAGCGGCTAATATTTCTTCGCGGCGCCGCTGCTTTTCCTTTGTTGTGAGAGAAGTGGAGCCACGCCCTTTCGTTTCCTGATGACCCCTTTGAAAACTGTGAAGTACCTCCACCAGAAATGGATTCGCAGGAGACCTCTGCGATGATCCAGATGGCGCTACACTATTAGGACTCTGCGGTTTTTCTGCAGCGGGAGTGCTTGGGCTCGGGATCGTTGTCTTCGCGTCTTCACGAAGGTCTCGAGTTAGTGCTCTGGAACTCCTCATGCGTATCACTTCCGCTGCCACCGCACTGTGGTTAACATGATTGATGAATGCAGCTGTATCGTGTGTCGCGCGGAATATGCGCACTTCGTCTCCGACAAGATCTAGCTGTCTAGATGCGGTATTCAGTTCGGCATGCACTGCGAGTTGCTCTTTAATGCGGCGGCGCACTTCCTTTAACGCACTATAAAATGGTGGTTGCTTTGGCGGAGAACTAATCCCGTGGCTGTGATTGTGTTGAAGCGATTCATCGAGGAAGGGTGGGGCGCATGGAGTTGCTGTGTCAGCAGGCTCTGTCTCATGCAGGAGGGGGCCCAGTGTCACGCGCGAGTCGGGTACGCCAGATGTTTCTCCCACATACGAATAGTAATTCAGGGGATTGTTGAGAGAAAGGGGGTCTACGTAAGTGCAATGGCGAGATCGTAGCGGCGACGTGGGGCGAGGAGGAGAAGTTTGTGGAGCGGTGTGCGGCCGCAGCGGCCGAGAGGGGTACAAATGAGAAAACAGGGAGCTGTTTGCAACTCTGCTACGCGTTTGAGGTTGCTGGTAAGGATCATCGTACATGACGATTGCACAGATTTCTTTTCCTTAAGTCGACAGTGATCAGAAGGGGGAGAGAAGCACGGGCAGTGGACCACGGATCGCCCAGAGTTGTAATGCTAAGCCATAGGGCAGAAAAGGGACTAGCGAGCCAGTATGGTCTTTTTTTGGAGTTGTTTGGATTCATTGTTCATGCACATTGTCTAGAATCCGCACATCAAAAGGCTCGTTCTCTATGAGCTCTTTTCATTGCTTCTTGTAATAGCTGAAGCGTCTTCACCGCAAAACACATGCGGCTCTTCTCCACCGGGGTTATCTTGCGAATTGCATACGGGGGGTAGTTGAGCTGGTGGGGTGCCAGTGCCCAGAGCCCTGACCCCGCAGCCACAAGGTACCTGGATGTTTCGTAGAAAGCGTCGTCGCCGCAGACTAAATGCAAGGATGTGAGCCCCTCTGACGTACGCTCGTCCACGAACGATTTTCCACTTCCTAAAAGGCGCTCTTTCAATCTGTTGGTGTCCGCATCGCTCGTGTTCAGCACTGCAATGTGAAAAGCAGTGAGTCCGGCATGGTTCCGCGTGCCCGCAGGAACTCCCGCCGCGAGAAGTAGTCCCACCACGCGCTCGTCGGGATCCAGAGCGCCACACACGAAGTGCAGCGCTGTGTTGCCTGTTGTGGCATCTACACCTTTACTGAGACAGGGTCGCCGCTGTAGAATAAGGGAGATAATCTCCAACTGTGGAGCAGGCATTGAACAGGCCCAGTGAAGAAGATTGTTGTCCTCGTCCAGCACATCTTGTGGGAGGCGTTGCAGCAGCGCCAGAGCATCAGAGACCTGCCCCTCGGCGATCAAACCTCCTAGTTCCAGCAGCGGCGAGATGCGTGCCTGTATGCCATACGAACAGCTGTCCAGAGACGGCGGCGACGTGCCACCTTCACTGCGTCGTTTCGCTTCTGTCGTCCCAATCGCATCGCCGCCCCAAAGCCGCTCAAGCTGTTCCGCCAAGACGCAAGTCACAGGAGAGTCGTCTCGGGTATGTGCCCACAGGTCTCGCCAATAGTGCTCCTGGTCGTTCAGCCGGGCCATCATGCGTTCCAGCACGCCAACGCGTTCCGCTTTGGCGTAATCCACCGCTTCCAGCTTCCCTGAGAGTGCTTGAAGCTGACATTCGAGCAGCTCGACGGCCTGCACCATCTCAGAGCACCGCGCGTGAGACTGCGCCCGGTCCCGAGATAGACGCTCCACTGCTTCCACTGCTTTCTCCAGCTTCTCGCGTTGACGTTCAAGAATACCATCAGCAACTAGCCCTTCTTCTCGTGACTTCTGCACAGCATAGAGTTCCAACAGGGTGTTGTAGCGTGAGACAAGCAGAGAGGAGGTTTCGATGATGCTGTGGGTCGGGTATGGCACATGTACGTGGAAGCCGCCTGCCTCTCGCCGCAGCACATCCGACACGGCTGAAAGTACTAAGCCACTGCGCCGAGACGATGATCGTTTCTTGCTACTCGCCTCCCCAGGATCCAGCTGAAGTTTCCAATTGTTCATAATCTCTTCCGTGTCACCTAATGAAGACCCGCGGCGCTGCGTGCGGCTGGAGGAGCCAGCACTGGACTGCATTCGTGCATCCCCATCCATCGTGGAGCTAGAGCGTACTGCTAGGAAGCACTTGTAGGCAGGTCCCCTTGCACGTTCACTCTATCGAAACAGATGGTTTCACAGAAGGCGGCTCGTGAACGTCACCGTGAATCATCCCACCACAAGGACAGCTTCGCTGCCGCTGGAGGCTAGTAAGTACTACTGCTTAAAAAAAAAGCAAAAAAAAATAAAAGGAAATGCGTTCTCTCATTAACAAGCGATATTAAAACGAAATGAACATCCTGGAATAGCTCGTGTAACCGCTAAATCGTATCACGGAGCCATGTTTTCTATTTTTGTCGAAGTAGCATTGATCAACTTGCCCAGAGAGACTACAAGAAAGAAAAAAAAGGGGGGATAGCCTGTGACATCTATCCGTCTGGAATCCGAACGTCGACATTTCGGATTAGCCGCGGATTAGTCACTGAACAAAGCAAGTCGAAGATCTCCAATCCGTGTGGGATACTCGCGGCCGGTAGTGATGGTCTGTTGCAGTCTGCTGCCACGCCATTCCCTCCTGTGATCTAGGTAGTGATGGTCTGTTTTTGAAAGACCGAGGACACTTTACCGTCTTATCGAGGGGGTGCGTTCCACTGCGGTGGTGGGTACTGTTGCGGAGGGTACGGCGGAGAGAACTGCTGAGCTGGGAAGCCTCTTCCATCTGAGGGGGCGAAGCCATACGGGGCGGGGTAACTCTGCTGCTGTGGGGGTGCATATGATTGCATTGGAGCGGGATAGGATGGATCGTAAAACTCCGGTGGGGCATACATGGCACCAGACGCCGCAGCTGTCATGGATGGTGGCGCTCCAACGCGCTGGGAAAGTTTGGCCTCCAGGCGGTCCTTGGCGGCGGTTGCTGCCGTTCCTTGACTCTTAGCGAACGCCCTCACGGCAGACAGGATTTCCTCTGTTCGGGAGGCGGTCGCAGCAACGCCTTCCAGCGCCTCCTCAATGCTACTGTTGATTTTAGAGTAGCTCCTCAGGCCTTCCTGCAGGGAGTTAAACACTTTCTGAGCGGCTTCTGCATTGGGGTCTGCACTTTGTGTTTGGGCCACCTCCACAACCTTATTCTCCACTTCACGCACCAGTGCATCGAACTCTCCGTTGTAGCGGTCGACAGCTCCAAGAATTTTTTTGAACTTTGCCGTCTCGCTGTTCAAAACCGACTCTTGGTTGCTTTTGGGGGTCGCAGCGAGTGCGTAAACTAAGGTGTCGGACTGCAGCAGATTCTCGGCTTCTTGAATCGCGTCTTTCTGCGACTGAATGATGGCCTCCTTATGTGCCATTAGCGTCTTCAATTGCGCCATTGGGCCTTCTGTCGGTGTGCTGGCAGGGGCCGTATCCGGCACCAATACCTCCAGATCATGGAGGGACATTTCAATAAGGGAAATATTGGACGCATTATCGTACAACTCTCGTTTCCCTCCCTCCAGCATTTCTTTCCATCGAGGGATATCCTTCGCTCGCTGATTCCCAATCAGGGCCGTCAGCGAGCTGTACGCTTCCGACTTGAGCGGGTCTGGAAACTCGCTTCGCCAAATTACCTCCCCATATTTGTTCAGATACGGTGCCTCCACACTCCGCCCAGTTTTCAACAGTTTCTCAGCCTCGTCCAGCATACTCTGAACTTGTTGCAGCGACTCCATACATTGCTGCACCTTGGTCATAATAGGCGCAGCCAGTTCCACCTTGCCCTCCTCCTCCTTTTCACCCCGAAGGCTCAGAAGTTGACGCCGCAATGGCGCCGGAATTCTAGATGTGCTCGGCTCGCTCGACGACCCGAGAAGCAGCGCTGGAACCCCGAGCGCCTCCAGGGACGACTCCATTCCCGTTCGAGACTGCTGTGCACGCGCAGCAGTCTTCTGCAGCAGCTCCTGGGACGCTTCCCTCCACTTCCTGGACTCTTTCGCCTTTTCAGCCGGGATGATGCCGAAGAAAGGGTCGACACCCTTCACCGGCTCCGTAAATTCTAAAAATGGAAGCGGTGGCATAGGCTTTCCGAGTCCGCCTGGAAGACCTGTGGGTTTAGCCACGTCGCTGGGCACCAGCTGCCGGCAGACTTTGTTGTTTGCCTTTTCTGCTCGATCTCGAGAGACGTCTGCCGCATCACGGGCTGAACAAATCCATGAGCTGGAGACAGGTGGTGCCATATTTGCCGCCTGATCCCAGTACTCCAAAGCAGAGTAGTGATAGGCCACTGCTTGGCCCATCTCCGTCTCCTTCTCCGCTGCAAATGCCAAGTGGCTATACGAACGCCCAGTGAAGACCAAGGCCGTTGCAGATATGTGCGCGGACAGCAGTTTTCCAAAAGCAGATTTACAGAGCGGAGTGCTGAGAATGCATACGTCACTGTACATCTCAGCAGCTTTCACAGCCAACTTCGAAAGCAGACTATGTGGCTTTTGATTCGCTTGCGCCATCAAGTATCCGCAGTGGTGCGCCTGCGCTAGGGAGTAGCGTTTTAAAGCTTGAATAGATGGAAGCTGAAATTCGAGAACTTTGGCACTCTCGGAATCTGGAAGCCGCGAAATATTCCCTTCCAGCACTTCGAAATAGCCTGCCGCACGCTGCAACATCACATGTGCAGATTTGAGTTCATCAGGGGCGCCACTGGCGCTCTCCCGACATGCCATCGTCGAGAAGGCTGCTGCGACGTTGTAGACGCAGCTCATCAGTTCGACATTGGCGTCCAGAGAACAGATGTTTCCTACCTCTTTCTCCGTCGCATTCCCCTGACCAGAATCTTCCAAAGCAAAGCCGCTGCGCCATGAGAAGGCAAGATCCTTCGACACTCGTCCGCCGTGAAGTGGGAGATGCCCTTGAGCCTGCACTACCAGTTTGCAGTAGGGAATGACAGCATCGCTGACAAACGCATCGTTAAACCTTGAGGCAACCTTCTCGGGGTGAAAGACCTCCACCATTTTCTTATGGAGCGCATTCATCTGGTCAAAAATACTACCAAATGACTGGGAAGCGGTGTGCGAGTGATGAGACTCGAGGTACGGGAGACACAGTTTCCAATTCGGCAAATCCACCACTCCCGTTCTCAGTGGAACTGCAAGGAAAACATCCTCTGAGGCTGACATCCCTAATAAACCAAACAACCAATATACAGCAAATGATGGTTGTTCTGATTAGCGAAAAGTAGAAAAGGCTCACAGAAACGAGATACCACCTAAATTATGAACAAAGAAAGAGAGAGAGGCAAAAGATACACAGGCACGGATTTGGAAATTACAGCTACACCAACCGTCCACACAACTCGCCTACCACGGCGCACCACTAAACACAAACTATTATATCCGTTACAAGCGTGCATATTAAAAACTCTTGCGTATCAAGAAAAACACCGAATGAATAAATAAATAACGCAAGAACAATAAAACACAATATTATCCTGGTACTATTCCCAACAGATGATTATGGAGCTACCAAAACAAAGAATGGGAAAAAAAAATCAATAATAAAAGAAAAAAAAAAACAATCCTTTACCTACACCAATAAAGAGAGAAAAATCGCACATCTGGGCCTTCACGATATTTCCTGTTGCAGAAAGACGTTGGGTTACACGTTCCATACGTCACACGCATGTCTCGGTTGTAGGTAAACAATTGAAGGGGCCCACACAAGCAGGCGTCTCACAGCTCTGTAATAACATCGACATCCGCAAGACGTGACTTGGGAAGGGAGGCATGGGTATCCTCCGAGCTGCGGTATCCCAAGGGAATGACAAGAACACTGGTCAGCCCTTTGTCTGCAAGTTTCAGTTCGGCGTCTAGCACCTTGGAGTCGAAACCTTCCATAGGAACGGCATCGATTCCCATGGCAGCCACACCCATGAGAAGCATCCCAGCGCTGAGGTACACTTGCTTAGTCATCCATTCGTCCAGGTCCTTCAGATTGGCCTTGTGAAGGTTAACGTAGAACCCGCGGGCCTCTTTCAGATACGCTTTAGACTTCTCATCGTGGAAACGGCCGTCCTTGGCCTCCTTTTCGATAAGATCAGCGAGATACTTCTCGTCAATATTCGTCTTGCGGCACAGCACCACCACATGGGACGCCTCCTTCACCTTTTCCGTGTTAAAGCTGTAAGACCCTTCCGCCGTTGATTTCGCAATTGTATCCTTCCCCTGAGGAGTACTGGCAATAAAGAAGTGCCACGGCTGCGCATTGACGCTGGAAGGGCTGAGCCGCAGGAGATCCTTGATGGCAGCCACATTTTCGGGGCTGATCTTCCGGGAAGGATCAAACTTCTTGGTGGAGTACCGGGTTCTAAGGAAGTTCCTGATGCTCATTGCCTTGAATGGAAGTGAACTTTGTGGGAAAGAAGAGAGAAAACAATTGTCTGTGGTTCAGAGACGAGAAAAGGGAGAGCAAGAGAAGTCCATCCAACTAAAATAGAAGTCAGTATTCATAAATTGCCATCGTTAGAACAACAACAGTAGAGCAATGAGCGGAGGGCAATCGTTTAAAAAAATGGTTAGATTGCGTGGGCACGACGACAAATCAGGCGAGAGAAAAGGCTAAACTTTAAAGTCATCTCCTGTACCAATCACAGAAAGCGATGGCTGGTAAGCGGCGAGGCAACGACAACTCCAAGAGGAACAAAAGTATTCACTTTCCGGAGGAGCCGCAGGATCACTTCAGCAAAAGAAAGCGTTAAACATATATCATGCATTCGATGCCACGCGCAAGGGGAACTGACCCTCAGCTATCAAAAGGGAGGGGAAAAAAAAGATAGAAAGAAACAAACGCAATGCCCTTTCAAGTCCCCACCTCGTCCAGGTGATCAATGCAACATAGACCGATACGAAACATAATCACTAATGCACCAGCTGGAGGAAGAGAATTGAAGGGGGTCCCAAACAAACGGTCATCTCAGAGCTCCGTAATAATCTTGTGCTCATCAAGGCGCGATTTAGGAAGGGAGGCGTTCAGATCCTCCGCACTGCGGTATCCCATCGGTACTAGAAGCTCACTGGTCAGCCCTTTGTCTGCAAGTTTCAGTTCGGCGTCCAGCACCTTGGAGTTGAAGCCTTCCACTGGAACGGCATCGATTCCCATGGCAGCCACACCCATAAGAAGCATCCCAGCGCTGAGGTACACTTGCTTGGCCATCCATTCGTCCAGGTCCATCGGATTTTTTTTAAGGTGCGTCATGTACTGCCCGCGAACTTCTTCCATCACCGACTTCAATTTCGGATCGTGGAAACGGCCGTCCTTGGCCTCCTTTTCGATAAGATCAGCGAGATACTTCTCGTCAATATTCGTCTTGCGGCACAGCACCACCACATGGGACGCCTCCTTCACCTTTTCCGTGTTAAAGCTGTAAGACCCTTCCGCCGTTGATTTCGCAATTGTATCCTTCCCCTGAGGAGTACTGGCAATAAAGAAGTGCCACGGCTGCGCATTGACGCTGGAAGGGCTGAGCCGCAGGAGATCCTTGATGGCAGCCACATTTTCGGGGCTGATCTTCCGGGAAGGATCAAACTTCTTGGTGGAGTACCGGGTTCTAAGGAAGTTCCTGATGCTCATAACTCTGCTTGTAGGTACAAAGCCCTTAATGACAGGAGAAATATAACTGAAAACAAAGCGACACTAGGAAAAAAAAGGGGGGGGGTAGGATTAGGAGGGGAGGTGAAAGGACATTTTCTTCTCATTTTTAAGAGATGCATATCTCCAGGTACAAGAAAATAGAATCGTCGGTGGTGCTTTGCCGTTTTCGATGTGCACTAGACTTTTTCGTTCTTGTCTCTGCGTGTGCGGTTGTTGGTGTGGATCTCGGCACCTTCCGACAGAAAGGCACTTGTGGCTCTTATGGTATGTACATCAGTTCTGGGTCGGGTTCTTATAAATGCAACCCAAAAGAAGAACTGTGAAACCAGCGCCTTGCAGTATCTGTGGATCTACTCATAGAATTGGCCGGGAAGCAGGTACGATGTCGCTACTGGTTCTCCTCTTCGTCTTTCATCTTCTCCTCCTCCTTCTTTCGGTTCTCCTCCACCAACTCGAGGAACTCTTTGTTCCGAGACGGGTCTGGAGCGTAAAAGTTCTCGTAGTCGTCATCGAATTCGTTCTTTGCATTCTCGCTCTCGTCATCGTTTTTGAGGGATCCGATGACCATCTTTGGAGCACTGGAGCCATACCGGTCCATCTCCATGCTGCGCTCGCTCCACCGCCAGAGGTAGTACGCGGCGCGGCGCACCTCACGCTCCAGCATGGCACGGAAGTGGCGCTTCTCCCCGTTGGGTGCCTTGGACAGCACTGCGGGGAGGTTGTACCAATGAAAAGAGCCCAAGTTGGTCCCGATAGCAACCTGTTGTGTAAACTTGGAGGAGATGTAGCTGGGAAGCGGCTTGAAAGCGATGGTGGTAATAGCGTCTTGTACCATGTGGTGCACCAGCAAGGGCTCGTTATTTCGGTCCAGAAGGTCCCATACCTCAATCTTTCCGTCGGCCCGGCCAATGAAGACCATTGCCGGCCGACCAGGGGACCATGCAGCGCAAGTTACACCAGCTTCAATAGTTGGCGAGCGGTACAGTGGGAGCTCCAGACCTGCACGCCAAACTTTGAAGCCGTTGTCCCCGCACGTCAAGAAGACATCCCCAATAAGCGGGTGGCGCTCCACACAGTAGACGGGCCCACCGTGGGCATATACCAGACGACGAATTATTCTGGAGTCTTTGGTGTTCCCAAAAATGGGCTGTACTGCCGAACCGCTGCGCTCGTTCTGAGACACCAAGCTGCAGCTGGCGAACTCGCCTGTGGTCGACCCAATCCCCACCGAGTACGACGGTCCCGCGTTTGGCGTCATGCCGTCGAAAAAGAAACGGAAGGCCATCATGTCCCCTGACCCATCCGGCTTAGCCAGCTGATACCGCAACAGAGGAATCCAGGGTACCTCAGAGCCGCCGCCCTTCATTTGATGCTTGAGCTTGCGGAGTTTGTCTTGCGGTAAGTGTTCCGGTCGGCAGTCCCATACAAACATCACACCATCGTCGCTGACAGTAGCAAACTGATGACTCTTTTCGGTAAGAACCTGCTTTCCATCGAAGGTGCACTCCAGCGTGGGGGGTAGCCATTTAAGGTCGTGCACAGGCCGTCGATGCGACAGCTCCACACGAGATACTTGAAACGGCTGCAGCCGCGGTACAAAGACGTCGCCGTCCTTCTCTAGCGCAACCCCTGACACGCTGTCCGGCATTGGGGGGACATCCCCGACCTCTCGCATGTCTGGCATGCGGACCTCCGGCTTGGCGCCGCTGATGGGGCAGCCATCAGAGCCCGTCGCTTCTGCAAGAAACGCAATATCATCCGCCTGATTCAGGTCCCACAAGTACACCTGGCCGTTCATTGCCCCACCAGCGATCAGGTTTGGAAAAGCAGGACTGAAATGAATTGTCTGGACCTCGTTGCTGGACTCTAGAATGTAGCGAGGATGCATGGGGTCGGGAAATTCCCACACAATGGACACACTGCTCTCACAACGTTGCTGGGCATCAATGCGCTCCTCCAGCGAGTACGAAGCGATGGATGCAACGCACACGTAGTTGTCCTTGGCCCGTGAGCTCCTCCAGCTAATGCTCGAGACATGTCTGTCTTTTGTTGCAGCATGGGTATAATTGCCCTTTTCTTGGAGCATGATATCATCTCGCGCCCCAACGATGGCATCATCTTCCTTGAACAGTGAGAAGTCATCTGTGTAGATGGGCACTTCATAATTCAGCGTCAAGTTGTGTAGCGTCCGAGCCAGCACCTTGTTAAGAAATGCCGTCATGTTTGGACTCTCTTTCTTCGGTACATCCACGTGTCGGATGCACGCATCCACCAGCGTCGGTTCTGCCTGGACGGAGGCGTTGACCTTTCGAGCGAAGTAGGTTTGAGTCGTCGTCTCCTGGCGAGACGGGATCGCCTGAACACCAACATCCACTTCATCACGAAACACATTGTAAAGCGGATTTTGAACTGCGCGGAGATCTCGGCTGTCTTCGCTAGCATCTTTGGTGAGAAACCCCGAATGCGTCAGATGGTGGCGCACAAGAGTCTGTCGTGGCACGTCGAACTGCACCTGTATTAACGGGCGCTGCTGCACGCGATAGTAGTTCTCCGCCTTGATCTCCTCGTCGCTGCCCTGATTCTCCCAGGCCCCTTTGGGGACGATTGTACGCATGGACTCGGCGAGAGCCAGGAGCTCTTCGGTAACCACTTCTTTAGGGTTTACCGTTGTCGCGGTTGCATCGCCCTTAGCGTGCTTCGCACCGTAGTTTGCGCCAAATTTGTCCCCAAGGCCATGCAGCGGTGATGACTTCTCGTCCGAGGCGATGGAGGCGGGGGTCTCTCGCTCAAGGAAGTTAAAGTCCGGCGGCAGATCCGGCGGGGGCTCGAGGGGCAACGGGAGCTCGACATCAGGAGATGCGGCGCCAAGCCGGTTTGAGGGTGAGGCAACAGACGACGGCGTGGAGTGCTTGGATTTTGATGCTATCGGAGATCCCTTGTTGGAAATGGGGGGCACGGATGTCGCCGACTGCCTTGTGGACGTCGGCCGTGAATCGCTTGCCGAAACAGAGGAGTTGCTTGACATTCTCCGAGTCTGCTTTGTTCCCGTGAAACGAGTTCAGACCAGGTTATCCCGTAAATCTAGTAGCAGTCTATACTTGATGGTAAACTTTTTGTTTATATCCTTCTTTCAAGATCGGTTCCAGGATTCCTACACTGGGCAACTACGAGTGCAGTTGAAAAAAAAAAATAAAATCAATAACGCGCAGTGGGAACAACGACGCGAATAGTTTAAAGGGACGATCGAAGAAAACCAAATATGGAGAGAAGCAGTGCATCACCGACAGCGCCACAATAGGAGTCACTAGTGCGCATGATTCAATTTCACCTTTCGACAATTAGTATTTTTTAATCTCACTCTCTCTCTGTTGTTTTTTTCTGTTGTTTTTTTTGTTGTTGTTGTTGTTTTTTAGCCCACTTGCACGTTACACACAGAAACTGACTAATCGGTGACAAGAAAAATACTTCAAAAGTAGAGAAACCGAAAAGAATTTGTTCTCCTTCAGATGATAGCTTCCATGGCGCAGGTGATGCATCGCTTTGCATCGGCCTCCAGAACGGGACCTGGCAAATCAATATTTCTTGCTGGGTCGAAGGTCTATTACTGCTTCTCTCCATGTTTTGTAAAGGTGAGTTTGTACGACGATGGGAGGAACTCGCTCAGGCCTTTTTTAATCCTCTCCACGGCATCTGTTTTGCCCGCATCTCGCACCCAAATGGCGACACGGTTATAGTTTTTCTTCTTGGACAGGACCACACCCATGACGTCATTCTCATCCGACTGTGGATCTTCCAGCACTTCACCGACAAGAGCCATAAGAATGCTTTCCCACAGGTCGTCCATCGGTTTTTCCATGTCCGCCTTGCTGTCAACGTCCACGTTGAACCAAAGTTTCCCGCCATCCTTGTTGGCACTGTCCTCCCACATCGGCTTCACGCCCTCCTGGAAGAAATGCAACTGCGCAAACGTCCGGACGGAGTGTACGGGTTTCATAAAATGAAGCATTGCGAAAAAGTCTTCTACCGACTGTACTGTCACGATGGGCACCAACGACAACTCCCAGTTCGTATTGTACGTCGATGGACTGTCGTACCACAGCTTCCAACCGCGGTGGAGCGCGTGCTTCTCTAGCGACATTATCGGACACTGCCGCACAAATCAACAAAAATTTGAAACGCGAAGAAGGCCCCTAGGTCGCCGAAGCACCAAGACTACATCCCACCACAAGCAACATATATGTTAACACCAAGACAACATAAAAAATGAATGAAAAAGGACACAAAGAGAAGCAACGCCTTAAGAATATCAGCATAGTCAGAAAGAGTTCTCCATCACACAACACTAACACACAGATAATAGGACACGACGTCCACAAAATCTGCATAACAGACAAAGAAAAGTTGTTCGCTCGGCTAAGAACAGACCCCAGACAGAATGAAGGACACCACATCGTCACATCAACGAGAAGAGATGTATCCACATACCAGAACAAACACAAACACACAAAAAAAATACAAGGAAAGAAAAAAAAAACAGTACAGCTAGTGTGGCCATCTGCTATCTATAGACGGATTGCACAGATGATAAAGGCGTGTTCTACTTCTTCTTGGGAGCCGTCTTCTTGGCCGTCTTCTTCGCGGGTGCCTTCTTAGCCGCCGCCTTCACGTTCTTCTTGGGTGCCGCCTTCTTCGCAGCCTTCTTCGCAGCCTTCTTCGCAGCCTTCTTCGCGGGGGCCTTCTTCGCCGCCGGACGCTTGGCAACGGCCTTCTTGGCGGTCTTCGGCTTGGGTGCGGCCTTCTTCATCGCAGTCTTCTTCATCGGGGACTTCTTGGCCGCCGTCTTCTTCGCGGCAGCTTTCTTGAGGGAAGCAGCAGGAGTAGCCATGGGGATGGGTAGCGAAAGAGGTAGAAAGGGGTATACTGGGAAAGAAAGGCACAAGTTGGGTGAAGTAGAAGGCAAGCAGCAACCGCACGAAACAGTAGCGAAGTGTGAGAGATGGAAAAGAAGGAGAAAGATGGAAATACAAGAACGGTGGTCCACACCAGTTTCTCCTCACAAAGAAAGGGCAACAACCCACACAAACCAGGAGCAGAAGCACCCCCTGATGCATAACAAAATTCATGACTAAGCTTTTTTATTCTTCTGTCCCGTGCCGTTCAGCAGCATCGGTGCAAGGGCCTTTCAGACCGAAACGCACGATCTTTTGAAGCCTTACATGGAGGACTAACTGTCAGGCTACAGTCGTATATGATGAAGTGGAAAAGGGGGAGGGTAATATTGAAGGAGGGGTGCAGTCACCCGGATCTAAGATCTAAAATTTAAATATACTGATTGAAGATTCCTCCCAGAGGGAAACGAGGAAAAAAAAGGCAGTACAGCTAGTGTGGCCATCTGCTATCTATAGACGGATTGCACAGATGATAAAGGCGTGTTCTACTTCTTCTTGGGAGCCGTCTTCTTGGCCGTCTTCTTCGCGGGTGCCTTCTTAGCCGCCGCCTTCACGTTCTTCTTGGGTGCCGCCTTCTTCGCAGCCTTCTTCGCGGGGGCCTTCTTTGCCGCCGGACGCTTGGCAACGGCCTTCTTGGCGGTCTTCGGCTTGGGTGCGGCCTTCTTCATCGCTGCCTTCTTCATCGGGGACTTCTTGGCCGCCGTCTTCTTCGCGGCAGCTTTCTTGAGGGAAGCAGCAGGAGTAGCCATGGGGATGGGTAGCGAAAGAGGTAGAAAGGGGTATACTGGGAAAGAAAGGCACAAGTTGGGTGAAGTAGAAGGCAAGCAGCAACCGCACGAAACAGTAGCGAAGTGTGAGAGATGGAAAAGAAGGAGAAAGATGGAAATACAAGAACGGTGGTCCACACCAGTTTCTCCTCACAAAGAAAGGGCAACAACCCACACAAACCAGGAGCAGAAGCACCCCCTGATGCATAACAAAATTCATGACTAAGCTTTTTTATTCTTCTGCCCCGTGCCGTTCAGCAGCATCGGTGCAAGGGCCTTTCAGACCGAAACGCACGATCTTTTGAAGCCTTACATGGAGGACTAACTGTCAGGCTACAGTCGTATATGATGAAGTGGAAAAGGGGGAGGGTAATATTGAAGGAGGGGTGCAGTCACCCGGATCTAAGATCTAAAATTTAAATATACTGATTGAAGATTCCTCCCAGAGGGAAACGAGGAAAAAAAGGCAGTACAGCTAGTGTGGCCATCTGCTATCTATAGACGGATTGCACAGATGATAAAGGCGTGTTCTACTTCTTCTTGGGAGCCGTCTTCTTGGCCGTCTTCTTCGCGGGTGCCTTCTTAGCCGCCGCCTTCACGTTCTTCTTGGGTGCCGCCTTCTTCGCAGCCTTCTTCGCGGGGGCCTTCTTCGCCGCCGGACGCTTGGCAACGGCCTTCTTGGCGGTCTTCGGCTTGGTGCGGCCTTCTTCATCGCTGCCTTCTTCATCGGGGACTTCTTGGCCGCCGTCTTCTTCGCGGCAGCTTTCTTGAGGGAAGCAGCAGGAGTAGCCATGGGGATGGGTAGCGAAAGAGGTAGAAAGGGGTATACTGGGAAAGAAAGGCACAAGTTGGGTGAAGTAGAAGGCAAGCAGCAACCGCACGAAACAGCAGCGAAGTGTGAGAGATGGAAAAGAAGGAGAAAGATGGAAATACAAGAACGGTGGTCCACACCAGTTTCTCCTCACAAAGAAAGGGCAACAACCCACACAAACCAGGAGCAGAAGCACCCCCTGATGCATAACAAAATTCATGACTAAGCTTTTTTATTCTTCTGCCCCGTGCCGTTCAGCAGCATCGGTGCAAGGGCCTTTCAGACCGAAACGCACGATCTTTTGAAGCCTTACATGGAGGACTAACTGTCAGGCTACAGTCGTATATGATGAAGTGGAAAAGGGGGAGGGTAATATTGAAGGAGAGGTGCAGTCACCCGGATCTAAGATCTAAAATTTAAATATACTGATTGAAGATTCCTCCCAGAGGGAAACGAGGAAAAAAAAGGCAGTACAGCTAGTGTGGCCATCTGCTATCTATAGACGGATTGCACAGATGATAAAGGCGTGTTCTACTTCTTCTTGGGAGCCGTCTTCTTGGCCGTCTTCTTCGCGGGTGCCTTCTTAGCCGCCGCCTTCACGTTCTTCTTGGGTGCCGCCTTCTTCGCAGCCTTCTTCGCCGCCGGACGCTTGGCAACGGCCTTCTTGGCGGTCTTCGGCTTGGGTGCGGCCTTCTTCATCGCTGCCTTCTTCATCGGGGACTTCTTGGCCGCCGTCTTCTTCGCGGCAGCTTTCTTGAGGGAAGCAGCAGGAGTAGCCATGGGGATGGGTAGCGAAAGAGGTAGAAAGGGGTATACTGGGAAAGAAAGGCACAAGTTGGGTGAAGTAGAAGGCAAGCAGCAACCGCACGAAACAGTAGCGAAGTGTGAGAGATGGAAAAGAAGGAGAAAGATGGAAATACAAGAACGGTGGTCCACACCAGTTTCTCTTCACAAAGAAAGGGCAACAACCCACACAAACCAGGAGCAGAAGCACCCCCTGATGCATAACAAAATTCATGACTAAGCTTTTTTATTCTTCTGTCCCGTGCCGTTCAGCAGCATCGGTGCAAGGGCCTTTCAGACCGAAACGCACGATCTTTTGAAGCCTTACATGGAGGACTAACTGTCAGGCTACAGTCGTATATGATGAAGTGGAAAAGGGGGAGGGTAATATTGAAGGAGGGGTGCAGTCACCCGGATCTAAGATCTAAAATTTAAATATACTGATTGAAGATTTCCCAGAGGGAAACGAGGAAAAAAAAGGCAGTACAGCTAGTGTGGCCATCTGCTATCTATAGACGGATTGCACAGATGATAAAGGCGTGTTCTACTTCTTCTTGGGAGCCGTCTTCTTGGCCGTCTTCTTCGCGGGTGCCTTCTTAGCCGCCGCCTTCACGTTCTTCTTGGGTGCCGCCTTCTTCGCAGCCTTCTTCGCAGCCTTCTTCGCGGGGGCCTTCTTCGCCGCCGGACGCTTGGCAACGGCCTTCTTGGCGGTCTTCGGCTTGGGTGCGGCCTTCTTCATCGCTGCCTTCTTCATCGGGGACTTCTTGGCCGCCGTCTTCTTCGCGGCAGCTTTCTTGAGGGAAGCAGCAGGAGTAGCCATGGGGATGGGTAGCGAAAGAGGTAGAAAGGGGTATACTGGGAAAGAAAGGCACAAGTTGGGTGAAGTAGAAGGCAAGCAGCAACCGCACGAAACAGTAGCGAAGTGTGAGAGATGGAAAAGAAGGAGAAAGATGGAAATACAAGAACGGTGGTCCACACCAGTTTCTCCTCACAAAGAAAGGGCAACAACCCACACAAACCAGGAGCAGAAGCACCCCCTGATGCATAACAAAATTCATGACTAAGCTTTTTTATTCTTCTGCCCCGTGCCGTTCAGCAGCATCGGTGCAAGGGCCTTTCAGACCGAAACGCACGATCTTTTGAAGCCTTACATGGAGGACTAACTGTCAGGCTACAGTCGTATATGATGAAGTGGAAAAGGGGGAGGGTAATATTGAAGGAGAGGTGCAGTCACCCGGATCTAGGATCTAAAATTTAAATATACTGAATGAGGATTCCTCCCAGAGGGAAACGAGGAAAAAAAAGGCAGTACAGCTAGTGTGGCCATCTGCTATCTATAGACGGATTGCACAGATGATAAAGGCGTGTTCTACTTCTTCTTGGGAGCCGTCTTCTTGGCCGTCTTCTTCGCGGGTGCCTTCTTAGCCGCCGCCTTCACGTTCTTCTTGGGTGCCGCCTTCTTCGCAGCCTTCTTCGCAGCCTTCTTCGCGGGGGCCTTCTTCGCCGCCGGACGCTTGGCAACGGCCTTCTTGGCGGTCTTCGGCTTGGGTGCGGCCTTCTTCATCGCAGTCTTCTTCATCGGGGACTTCTTGGCCGCCGTCTTCTTCGCGGCAGCTTTCTTGAGGGAAGCAGCAGGAGTAGCCATGGGGATGGGTAGCGAAAAGAGATCTATAATCTAGTGTTGTAGAATCTAGAGTACGTATTGTAAAAGGAGAAAGGAGGAGAGGAACAGAGAGGAAAGGAGTAGCGCTGGTGTAAAATGGAATGACGTGCTTATGGAGGACTGAATTTAGATTGTGAGAGCAGAAAGTCCCTGTAAAGAAAGTTGTGTTGGAATCAGGCTATGGCAGCACCCGCTATTGTGGTGAAAAAGGAAAAAAAAAGTGGAAGTGGATATACTGGTGACGGTGGCGTTGAGCGTATCCAAATTGTTTTAGCAGACCTGACCAATGATGCATGCGGTTACGGCCAGGGAAGGTGGGAGAGGGAGATCGATGCGTATGGAGCTACGCTTCAAATTCCTTCTTCCACTTTTGAAATTTTTCAATATTTTCTGCGTTGATGCTGCTAGGCACTTTCTTTATGGCCGTGACAAAATCGTCCATGGTGGTAGGCTGCTGCGCAACTTGTTTCCCTATTGCTGCGGCGTTTTCTTTTAGTTTCGACTTCTCCACTTTAGCCATGAAGCGTCTCATGGTCATCATCGCTGCGTCACGAACAACGTTGGTGATGTCGGCACAGCTGTAGTGTTTCCCTTCTAGCATGCTCGAAAGCCTCTCAAAGTCTACGTCGCTGGACAATTTGAGGCTTCGGGTGTTGATACGGAACAGTTCCATGCGATCCTCTTTTTCTGGCAACGGAATATAAATTCGTTTCTCAAGGCGGCGGCGCATGGCCTCGTCGATGTCCCACGGATGGTTAGTAGCCCCCAGCACCATGACCAGCTTAGTGGAGTCCACCCCGACGCCATCCATTTGTGCGAGGAGAGTTCCCTTAGCCCTGCGGGTGGCCTCGTGCTCACCGCTCCCACCCCGCTGGCCACACAGAGAGTCGATCTCATCAATGAAAATGGTGCTAGGGGCGTAATGACGGGCCATCTCAAACAAGACGCGGATAAGTTTCTCGCTCTCGCCGCGCCACTTGCTCGTGAGCGTCGCTGGGGAAATGTTAAAGAAGGTGGTGTTGCACTCGGCTGCCACCGCCTTCGCCAGCATCGTCTTCCCTGTACCAGGGGGTCCGTACATCAGCACACCCTTCCACGGGCGCCGAATCCCTTGGTAGTAGTCGGGCATGAGCACAGGGTACACGACCGCCTCCTCCAAGAGGCGCTTCGCCTCCTCCAGGCCGCCGATGTCCGACCACGAAACACCGTTCTCGCCAACGTTCATATCCCCTTCGATCACTTCTACTAACTCTTCTTCGCCAGCGCGAGGGATATATTTTGGATGCCCATTAATGAGCCCCTCAGCGGCTGCCTTTTTCCCCTTCTTGCCGCCGCCACCTGGCGGAGGGGCACCTTGTGACGGCCCTCCGCCTTGACGCCCCTTCGCAATGCGCCTAGTGGAGCTGGTGCGCTGCGAGGGACTCCCGGCCCCGGCCATGGCCCGGCGAGCTCGGTCCGGGGACATCCCCGGGATGACAGGGGTGTAAGACGGCGAATCCAAAGGGGGTCCAAAGCGATCCGGGTCGCCATAGAGTATCCTGTTCTGCGCCGCTACGGGGTTTGACGCAGGCCGAGGAGCAGGTGTGTGATTTCCTGGTGCTCTCATGTCAAGTTGAACAACGCGGTTTCGACGAGCAGCCTCTGCGGGGTCTGATATTGCTTTGAGCTCTTCTTTGAGGTGTAGCGCTGCCTGAGCTTCACGTTGTAGTTGGTTCTTTTTGGACTCCCAGTAGTCCCTTTTTCTTTCATCTGGGGCTGTGAAGGCCATCCGTTCCATATCCTCCTGAGCACGCGCGTAGTACAGTAGCGCCTTGTCGTAATCGTTCTGCATGGCATACTGCTGCGCTTGGCGCACAGCAGCAGCTATTTCATTTGCTGACATGCACGGGTGCACCTATTATTTCTCTATTAGTTAATGTAGTGAAGTGTATAATCCAAGGATATTTTATCAAGCCTCCAACTACTCCACTTTATCCGTTTATGAAAGAGTTTGGTGTGAAGTTTAAAGCACTTGACAAAGCAATAACTACATCAAGCTTCTTTGACAGATTTTTTTAAAAAAAAGGAGTCGAATGAGAAAAAGAGCACACATGGATTCCTACAGATAATCATCAATGCTGCGCCTCATCATCATAAAGCAGCATAGCTCCATCAGTCACTTATTTCCCTGCCGAACTCTCCAGCGAAGCAATTAGAAACATTTTCCTCCTCGATGTTCATGGAGTACAAAAAAAAAGGGCAGAAATGCACACGTACTCTCCACTTCTATTGCAAAGGTTGGTCTGGTGTTCGTTCGATATCCATTACAATCAGCTTTGCGCTATCAAAGATGCACCGTCTCACGGCCGACCACAGCATCAGGTGAAATTCTTCGATATCCTCTTCGCTGAGTTCCAAGAGGTGTCGAAACCGCGACTCCAGAGCGTCTGTGTAATACTCCACAGAACTCGCGTCTAGCGGTAGCTTCGTCTGGTTGTCCTTCAGCATCCTCTGCAGTTCATTGTAGAGTTCGTCCTCCGTAGGCATTTCTACAGATCGTCGGACATATAAGTCTATAGATAGACCACCACAATGGAGTCCGTTGCACTCTGCAACAGTGATCATTCGTCGTCGAATGGACGTTTGGCCCACTCGGGCGGAGAGGGGCCTGCTCTCCTTCATCACTCCAGGACGGTGCTGTGTGCTATCGAAATGCACTTCCACAAAATCGCCAGAACCGTTTCTCATCTGCACGGCGCTCACATTAAAGATTGGGGAATCATCAAAGTTGCTTTTTGGAGGGAACGACGGGCCAACGGCACGCAAAATGGAAAGCGTGATACCTAAATTATCGTATATATAGCCTGAAGCAGCAAACACGGAATCCTTCCACACTAAAGGGAAGAAGCGCAGCACTACATCCGTCGCCTCTGAATCATCAATAGTGAGGCAATTGGACTCCAGCGACCCCGCACCGAGGAGGGGGCGGCTCGGTACCCCGATGAGACCCCCTGTCATGTCGCGCGGCGATACCGCAAGGGAACCGTCGGACCGCGCTGACGAAGCGCTGAGCTGCAGGCGTCGTGATACACTCTGACGCCGCGGCGTTGGGTTGGGCGAGGGACTCGCTTCTGGATGCCACGCCGCGACGTACCCCGGCGGGGCGTCCACGGCCAAGAAGACCTGTAGCCCCGTCGCCACTGTCTTGCGCAAGTGATACACCTCGCACAGTCCGCTACTCATTACCTCCCCCTCTCCCAGAGCCGCGCACTCCACGTAAACGGTGAACATTCCATCCCTCCACTCCCACGATGCACCATCACTCAGCTTGTGGTCCGCCGCACTGGAAAGCTTCGCCGACATCGTTTTGGAGGGAACTAGGCGCTGCACGGTGAACCGAACCTCGAAGTTGGTGTTCGGCACCGCCACTTTTCCTTTTGCCACCAGACCCATGGGATCGGTCTCCTTCAGAAGTACACAGGCGGACAAGGCCTCGCTGCGGGCTGCACTCGCCGGATGTAGTTGAGCACTCACTACACGCTTCATCCTTTCAGACCGCAAAAAAAAAAGAAGAGTAAGCCTAAATGCTTATTGTTGGATCTGTCTAATCGGCAAGGGTCACTATCTCCTCTGTTGGCAACCACCTCACTGTCGAGGTGCGCCTAGCCCGCGTCGCGTCGAAGAGCAAGAGTATGTATATAAAAAAAAAAAGAAGCACTATTCAATGCTACTTCAGAAATATATATATGACAAGCCGAACGCACGAATCAATAGACAATAATAATAATAATATGTTTTTATGAAAGTTGTTGTTCTTGTTATTGTATTGGCACTTCCCTTTTGTTTTGGCTTGCCTTACGTTTCGATGTTTTAACCGGTGGGCACCTACGTACTACACTGTAGGGGACAGAACTTCCTTGATAACACTCTTCATCAGTGGTTTGTAGCGCTCCGCCGCCTCGTGAGAAAGCTCTAGCTTCTCCATGACGTCAGCCACGACGGATTTGAATGATAGCGACGGCACTTCGTCCTTGGGAACGAGGTCTAGAACTTCCGACACCGCGCGGTGAACATCCTTCGCGCTGATAGTGGCCTCGGTCTGAGGCTTGTACGCATTGATGCTCAGCGTGCATATTGCTTCACCAGAAGATCCACACACCAACTGAAAGCCGCTGGATGATGAGACAGAAATTGATTTGCCAGAGGCGGATGGGCCCAAAGTTTGTGATGGGTCAAAGGAAAGGTACATGACATCGGTTTGATTGACAGAGAGCAGCTTGTGGGAAAGGTTCTTCAGCTTGTCTCCCCCACACAGTCCGCTCCCACCTGCCGGGGGCTCCACCTTCAGCTTCTTTGGACCATTGAGCTTCACAAGGAGGCGGACTTGCACATCATCAACAGAGAATGCAAAGGAGACGACTTTCGAAGCATTTTCCTCCCCGTCTAATGCACCTACGACCTCCTTCAAAAAAAGTTCCATCTGAACCTGAGGGTCTCCTTTTACGTACGTGACCTTGAGCCCCCCTGGAAACTCTCTCGTCTCGCCACGTCCCACGCTGTTGGCGTCTTCCATAGATAGCCGTGAGAGGTCGAGAGAAGCTCCTTGTGGTCTGTAGCAGTTGAGCCCGCACAGGATGCCAGTTTTGCCAACCGGCTTGTTACCACTAGAAGTAGCAAGCAGGACAGACTTTCCCGACGTCGCTGGCTTCTCGACTAAATCTGAAAAATTAATCTTGATGCACAAGGTGGTTCCGTCTGACATGATGCGCCATTGGCACCCGCTGCCCATTTCTGTGAACGTCTCGCCTTTCAAATCCGCCACCGCATCGGGGGTGAGTTGACGTTTATCCAGCCCCTTCACAAAAAGGTTAAGACCGAGAAACGCATTGGATCTCCCCATGGGTTTGTTGCCGCACGTGGAGGCAATCACAACGGTTTTACCACTAGAGCTGGGACCGCAATCCTGTTTGAGGTCGCAGCAAATAAACAAGGAGGTGCCTTCCATGCACACCTTGAGATTCTTTGTATTTGGCACCTCTTTGTAGTCCATCTTTTTCTTCCTTCCTAGTCTTTTATCTTGAAAGCTCGTGGTCATGTATTATCAGTTGAAAGGAATAGAAAACAATAATGAAAAAAAAGTGAAGTGAAGGTAGAGATATCGCAACAGGCCACAGAGAAACTGTGGAATTGGATAATCTATGAACTGTGATTGCTGGGAGGTTCTCCCCCCACGTGTCTTCTTTCGGTTGCCATACCGTGGCGCATCACGCCTACTTTACATTCCACTCTATACCTCGCTTTATACGCATTCACTCTGTAACAACCAGCGCGTCCCTCGCCTCCAATTGATATCAGGTACGCTCAAATTTGCTCTTTCGATTGCATTCTACAGATGGCCGCCAGCTCTGTGAGAAAGGCAGCGGTGAAGGTATCTGCGAGCGCCTCGTTACCCTCACTGACGCCCAACTCCGCCTGGCGCACATTCCCGTCCCCAAGAATGGGATGCTTCTGAGCAAACACCTGAGCGGCAGTGCCGTTGATGTGCAGCCGTGAAGGGAGGCACAGCTCGGAGCACACGGATTGCACGGCGAAGCGTCCGCTGCCCTTCTGAAATTGTTGGGAAAGCAACCCGAACGTAACGCAAACATCCAGCGTGTCTTCCCCTTCCCACATGAAGGCGCTTTGGCTCATTCCGTAGAGCGCCATTGGAGTGTCGACACAATCTTGCAGACGGCGCCCTATACTTTGTACAGCGCGCTCCGCCGCTGCCCGCTGCACCGCAGCGTTGAGCAAGACAGACGGACTGCGAAGTGCTTGAATGTACTCCTCCATCTGTTTTGTGAGGAGCGACACAACCGAAGGTGTGGTGCACTGCGAGTGATGAAAGGCGAACACCACCGAGGGTCGCCGCGCCTTGCTCTCCATCGCTTTACCCCCAAACAGAATTCTCTCCACCGCCAGCACGGCAGCGACGCAGAACTGAGCTACGCTGGCATCGTCACAGCCGGCGGGAGGATGACTCTCGTTGAACCACACTTCCCGCCACTTTGGAGCGGGGCTGACGGGCGGGTAGGGCCGCAACGCGGTACGGTGCTTCTGTGGCAGCCACAGCTCTACAGTCTGGAATGGCCGCTCCGCACAGGGGTTGGAGCATGGGGGCGACTGCATCGCTTGGCGCCCCTCGTACAACGACGGGATGGAGGACTCCTTCGCCTTTGCGTCGGGCGAGTCGGCCCGGTTGCTCTGCGGGGATAGTTGATCCGCCACCCCGCGCATCAGCTCATTCCGCATCAGCGTTGGGTTACTGGTCATGGGCTCGGTCATCGCTCTCTTTAGAAAGCCTTGGAACGTCTCGGCGGAGACGGCGGCGTAGCAAGTGGTGCGGAAGTGCCGGGGCTTGTCCCACTGATAGTAGAGCGACAGCATGCTATGGAGCCACTGCGCCTCGTGGCGGCGCTCGCCTGGCCGCAGTGGGCCATCAAGCACCACTGTGAACAGGGCTCCTTCCAGCATTTCTAAGTTGTTCGCGTTCACCTCGCTCACTTCACAGAGGCGGCGGTGTATGTCAGCGTCTACGATATCTGCGGTGGCTGTCATTCTGGCGAGCAAACCGTAGAACTCCCGCAAATCCTGGCGCACCTCCGCCGAGACGTTGAGCTGCTCCAAGGCCTCTTCTCGCTCGCAGGCATTCTCGTAAATAGCGTCCAGCGCTGAGCTGATAGAGACGAGTGACTTGATCCGGCGGCGCTCGGTATCCAGCACAGGGAGTATGTAGAAGGTTTTGCCGCAGCACACATTGATGTAGGTAGAGTTGTAGTGGCTTGTAAGGGAGAGCAAACGACGGCCGCTGCCCACTCTGGAGGCCGGAAATTCGAGGGCCTCCTCGGCAGTGGGGGTGTAGTTGAACGCTACCTCCTTGGACTCCCGCATCGAGGTGACAAATCCGGTGCACCGGATCGAGTGCCCCAAGATTTTCTGGTAGTCGCGATCCGGCCGGTACGCTTTTGCCGCATCTGCCGGCGCAGCAGCGGCGGCTGAATGGGCGGTGTTGGTGCGCAGCCGATGATGGTTGCACCACTCGCAGTGAGCGTGGATCAGGCGGCGGATGACGGCCCCCAAGTGCAGCGCTGAGGGGGAGATCGACTCACTGCCACAGTAGTCGTCGCCGGCAGAGTAGGTGAAGTTCACGCTGTGCCGCGGGTAGAGGGTGGCGGACCCGAGACGGTCCACGATGTCACTCTGCCACTCCCGCTGTAACTGCCGACGGGTCCAGTGATCGCGCGAGAACCGAAGAATCTCTCCCTCTCCAGCCCCCTCCAGGCGGCAGGGCGGTAGCGAGTTATCCTTTGCACGGCGTCGGTTCTGCGAAGCATACTCGAGAACGGTTTTGAGGGTACTGGCTGGTGGCACCTCGTCCAGCCAGGCGCGTGCGGCAGTCCAATCCAGTGGGTCCAAGGCGCCGTAAGGCCTGCCGCAGTGAATATTGATCGCGTCGGAGGCGAGAGGGTAATCGTTCGATCGCACCAACACAGCGCTGTCGCTCTCGAGCACGAACGCTTGGCACTTGATTGGTTTCCCCTCGTCTTTCTCCTTCTGCGCCTTCTTCTTGGAGGACATGACCAGCGGGAGATACACACGAGCTACCCAATCGATCTATCAAAGCAAATACATATAAAAAAATGGTTGAAGTTGGTTGAGGTAAATGAAGGAAAAGGAAAGGGAAAAGGAAGCAGGCTACTCGTCTCATTCAACGGGCAGATTAGGAGTATAATGCTGCACGATCTGGGAAAAGAGATGTTTTTATTATTATTATTATTAATTCCTTCGTGTTTTTTTTTTTCTTTTTTTTTTCCTTGCCAGTGCGGAAAGATAGGGTGAGCAGATTCGGCCTTTGATACTGCTGCGCGCCGTCACACACCTCGTCTAGTCGTCGTCACTCTCAAGGAATGCATCGAGAGACACGTCCGCCGCTGGGCCGCCGAAAAGATCCAGTTTGACCGTGCTGGAGGCATCAGCAGGAGGGGGAGTGGAGGCGCCCCTTTGATCCACCCCTGACCACTGCTGGCCACGCAGTCCCGACTCGAGTAAACGCACTAGGCGGCGCCGCACGCTGGGGCCATGCGACCCCGTTACCCCGCCGGTCCAGTCCCGCTCCCAGCTGCAAATGGTGAGGGACTGGCGGTACCGCATGGAATCCTCGGAGAGCTGCTCTCGCAACCCTACCGGCCGCTGACGGCGGGCACTGAGGGCCCCACGCAGGGTGTAGCGCATGGAAATTCGTGCAGCCGGCCGGAGGGACGCCTGCTCCGCAGCTATTTGGCCCGGTGGGGGACACCAGGCGGTGTCGCCGGCTTTTGCCACGTTGGCGCGGCCCAGTTCCTGCGACAGAACGTACGTCAGGACCCCGTGAGCAGTTTGTTCAGGGTTCCGCTTGAATTTTAGAGGTAACGCCATCGGTGCCGGGCTGGAAGATGCCGGCGAATGGTGGAGATGTGGAATTTGTCGTTGGCCAGTTGGCAAGCCCAGCGAATTATCCCGCAGCATCGGCTGGGGCTGCTAGTAGGATGCTGCTGATATGTGATTTGATGGCGTAGTGGAAGGAGGCTTGAGAGAAGTCCTTCGTGCCGCTGTGTCCCGCCACTATTTCAATGCGGCAATAATCAAACACTGCTGTGCAGCGCCTGTGAATGGGGGAAACCAAGATGAATAGAGAAAGAGAAGCCACAAGAACAGCTAAAAAAACGCAGGAGGGAATACAAAAGCCACCCAGCGATGCAGTGGCACACGATTGAGATCCATTGAAATGAATCATCAACTCGAAAATAGGTCACGAGAATGGCGCAGTGTATAAATTTATTATATATATTTTTTTTTCGAAACCTCGCAGAGAGTTTGTTTTTTAGGCGTGTTTAAGTGCTCTGGTTATTTATTCGATGATTTGGTTTCATTAGGAGGGTCTACTCCTGTAACCCTCACCCTCCTAAAACCCATGGCTGCCGCTCATCCAAGACACTCCCAGTTGTCGTTTATCGAGGTACTGCGAGAGAACGGTGCTCATTGGTGGGGCCGTGTAGGGAGCATCTTGAAGGATGTCCACCAGCCACCGGTTTGCCCCCCCAGCGCTCGCGGTCTGGGACCACGGGGCCTCTCCTTCTGCTTCCGGGCCCGCGCCACTCTCTACTGTGGCGCTGCGGAAGAAATGGCTGAACTGCGGCGGAGGCGCAGCTCGATTGTCAGGGACAAGGCCGTTGGGGAACTCGGCCTGCGGGACTGGCGCCTCTGGCGCCTCGCTCCAATCGACGACCAAAAGGCGGAACCCCGAGACGTCATCCATGACCCCAAAGTGCGTCTCCCTCATAGGGAGCTGCTCCAGGAACCGGATGGGATGCGATGTAGCGGCGGGGCGACGGTGCACCTCCTCCACCGCCGTGTCCCGCACCACCAGCTCCGCCAGGGCCCCATCGTTGAAGGCAGCGAGCAGCCGGTCCTTGTCGCTCGCCGCCATGGCACTCAGATGCGAGGAGCCACTGGCGCAGTAGACGGTGGGGGAGCTCCCCTGTGGGGCCGTCAGCGGCCACGCGAACACCTCGCTGTCACTCCGCGCGCAGAGGCGCTTCTTCTCCTCCAGAAGCATCAAGTCGCGGAGCGGTGCGCGCGTGGCGCTCTGCGTGAAGACGGCCACGCGGCGCCACGAGACGCCGGGGGCGCAGGATCGTATGTCATAAGCGTGAACTTCGTCGTCTGCGGCAAAGCACAGGCTTCCGTCGCTGGAGAGGATCATGGACTGCACCGCATGTGACGGCGTTGGCGTCGTAGACTGGTTCCTCCAGCTGCGATGCGGGCCCGTCGCGATGGCGCTTGTGGCGTCCTCAAGGGCCTCCACCCAGCACTTGATGGTGTCGGTGCTCATGGTGAACAGACGCTGGTGGGCGATATCGGGTTTCATAGCCACCACCTCACAGTCGTGCGGTGAGTAGATGGTCTGAGCGAGGAGATGCTGCCGTTGGACACCATCGTACGACCAGAAGCACAGCTGCGGCGGCAGCACAGTGCCCGCAAACACTTCGTAGGTGACGATGGTTTTGCCTTCTCGCAGCACGGCGGCGAACTGGATGCCGCGGCGCGGTGGGCAGGGCAGAGCCTCCATCTGCGACGATACGTGCAGGGAGTACACCGACTGCTGCGTGAGCGGATCTACGAGCCGCAAGGCGTTGGGCAGACCCGTCAGGACGGCAACGGTCTGGCCCATCCACTGGCTAAAGAAGAAGCCGACACACGCGTGGTCGGCGGTCCATTCGACGCCTTCGACGCTGTGTTCTAGCTTCATTTCGAGGAGATCGACGGTAGAAAGTGTCGAGGCCGCGGAGGCGACAAGCAGTGTCGAGCCGACTGTGCTGGATGGAACGATGCACCGGATGGGCCCAAGCGCCGGGACTCGCACCTTGCGGTGGTCGTACGAGGCCATGTTCCACACCAGCAGTACCTCTTCCTGTGCCCCTGTCACCAGCGAAGCGCCGTCGGTGGAGAAGGCGAGCGCGCGGAGCGGGGTGTGGTGCCAGTGATCGGAGAAGTAGTGGGCATCACGAATAGAGGGGAACACGGCCAGCTCGCCCCTAGCACCGCCTACCGCCACCCGTTCCCCCGTGGGGCTGCAGGCAACGCTATGCGGGTCAACCGAGAGAGACCGCTCCTTGTACACGCCACCGGTTGTCGGTGACGGGGAGGCACGACGATCCCCGTGGGTGGAATAGACCAGGGTGCGGCTCCCCCGCTGGCCCACCACCACAAGCCCGCTCCGCTGGCCGACCGCTAAGAGCACATCTCCGTTTGCGCAGAGCTCTCTTGGCAGAAGCTTCCGCACATTTGAGGCGACGGGCGTCTCCGGGACGGCGCCACCCGCTAAAAGAACCTCGAACAAACCGTCTTGGGTGAGCAGGACACCATAAAGTTGATCATCCATCTCGTAAAAATGCGCCATCTCACAGCTGATGACCCCGTGCATCGACTTGGAGCCTGGATCAGCGGCGGGAAACAGCAGACGAGTGCTGTGCTCCACCACTACTTTCTTGAGCGACACGATGTACCAGTTAAGATGAGCATCCACCACATGCAGCACGTTTCCCTTCGGCGTCGGCTGAATATGCAAACCGCAGATACGAGAGCCGCTGAACCCCTGAACTCTAAACTTCTTCAGTGTCTTTGGAGCAAAAAAAGCAACATTAGAGTCTTCCGCAACGCACACACCATCGCTGCAGTGGGCAAAGAGATGAGTCTGTTGAGCCATTGATGTGTGACAAGAAAACAAACGTAGTCGTGAGGCTCTTAGAAGCCACGTGGCAACAAATGCTGTGTTTGGCCTTCTGTCACAGTGCAAAAAGAAAACGACCTGCGCACGACTTTGACGGTGTTGAACAAGACAAAATGCCGCAACGGAGGAACATAGAGGAAAAAAAAAAAGAGAGCGATAAAGGGAGTATATGTGTGTGTGTGTCTGTGTGGAGAATAACATAAAACATAAAACAGAAGGAGAATAACGCAGTTCTAGTCTTCCATCCCGTCGAAGAGAGTGTATGCGAACAGTTATCCACTATTGGGTAACTCACTGGAACGTTTCTGTATGGCACCCTTCCTCGTCGTCGGGCAGGTAGCGTATGAGTTTGACTGTGGCACCTCCCCATAGGAACAAGACTATGGAATACCAGCAGCACCGTACATTGTGCGGCGCTCGTCGGCAGTGACGAGAGGCTGGAGGTCCCTCGGGTTAATACCAACAACAGCAGGTCGACGCCAGCGACCCCAAACGGTGGCCATCACTCCCAGAACAACGGCGGCAGAGAAGATTGCAGCGCACCAGCGCACCAGAGAGTTCTCCATCAAGCTACGCAAAGAGCGCTCGGCCCTGTGTAATCCTCGTTCTGTTTTCTGCTCTGTTATTCGCTTCGGTGGTCGCGTTACGGACGCTGTTTCCGTCCAGTTCGATTCTCCGCCCTTGTAGCGCAGGATCGTTCGGCCGTTCAGTGGTTGTGGCTTTCGTGCGTTGCCCGCAACTTTCAGCGGAATGGAATTGGCTTGTGCGATAGACTCCTGCAGAGCCCCATAAGCGGCAGCAGAAACTGAAATTGGGGTCGTAAACACGACCCAGCGCACGCCTTCTGAGCACGGTGGTTGAGACACAGACCCGTTGTAGGTGAAGTACCCGTCAGTGTTAGGGAGCAGCTCGAGCAGCGACAGACGCCGCGGGACCACGCTGTTGGTCATGGCGTCCGGCGGTGGCAGGCGTCCGTCTGTCAAGAGCCGATCCAGCAGCTCCGTGCCTTCTGTAGTCGCATTTTTTGTCTGCACCATGAGCGGCACGGCTATATAGAGGGCAGTGATATTGGTGTCCACGGTGTCCGCCGCTCGAAACTTCAAGTGCATCTCAGCATCACTGCGAAACGCCGCAAAGCGATGCTCGGCGCCAACGTGGAAATCGATGCCGACGAACCGGTACGTCCTACCGCTGACCGGATCAGTGGTGAAGCAGGAGTCCCAGGGCTTCATTTTTTCCCCTTTCATTCGGACAAATCGAAGGTGAATGCCGCAATTCACGTTCTCGACCACTGCTTGTGCCGTGTCCGGTTCTAAATGGCAGCGAGAAGAGAATGCCAGCGACGTTAGAAATGCTGGAGTCTCCACGTTTCTTGGCTCCAGACTGACGAAAGAAATGGGGCTTTGGCTCTCACCTGTGCGGCACAAGCCTTCCCATTCGTGAGCGTGGGCGTAATTCCAAGAGAGTGCCGTGTGGGTGTGCCGCTGTAAGCCAGCAGTGTTGTAGTTACTCTCGCCGGATGCCAGCAGTACTAGGCACGAGAAACCGCACAGAATGGCGAGTACCTGGCCCGCGGAGCCGAACCGGGATAGACGACGCATGGCAGAGGTGAGAGACACTAAGTTCTATCGAAGGTGTACAGAATTAAAAGAAAAAAATTGCTACTTCGCCGCTGGGTTCGGACAGCAGCAGCGAGAAAGCGCAACAACAAAGGGAAGAAAGGAACGTGCTTCGAAGATCAGAAGCCTATCTCGCAAGGCAGTGATGTAGGCAGGTGAAGGCATTCCTTCCACCTCTAAAAGGTTGTACATACAAAAAATAATTAGGGGTGCACAATAAGTAATGCAACAGCTGGAATATGTGTAGTTCTTTCTGCAGCGATCTCTCGATACTGCACAGCAAACTGTGTTTTTGTGTGTGCGCTTCTACACCTTTTTCTGCATCAAGCATGAATAGCCAAGAATAATAACTAAGGCGGAGATTTGGCCATTTCTACAGCGCCGTACTGCGATTTGGCGGCCGCCAGCCGAGCTTCCAGAAACTGCTGCCGCGACTTGTTACCTGCGGCAGCGGCGGCGGTCGCTACCGACTGGCGAACCTCGGCCTCCTTCACCGGCGGTGCTGCCGCCTCGGTGTCTCGGTCTCTCCCTCGGAGCAACAGGCCCACGCCACACACCACGGCTCCCGTACAGCTGACTAGCGTTAGTATCGAGACGGTCACCATCACCATCTTGAACGGCACCGGCTAAACAACTAGCAAAACAACAAAACAACAAAAAAAAATGGAGCAACCGTGTCGAGCAGAACACAAATCTTTAGAGAGCACATAACGTGCAGCCAGCCTCACCACAAGACAACCATCTTCGCAGTACAACTACTCGAAGACTTCTAACTCCCAACATAGATCATTTTGTATCATTAATATATAGTAGCCATTATCAGATTACTACATGAACTTTGAAACTATTGCAGCATTCCACTCTCGACTTGGAGCGTGGAGGGGGGGGAGGGGGTAAGGGGCAAGGGTGGGCGCTAAGTGAGCCATGGGCATCCGATGAGTCCGTGCTCAACGAGCAGAAAAACATTCACCATAAAATAATAATAATAATAATTAAACAAAACTAAACAAAAAACAACCGTTTACAACAATGTACTAGAAATCGGTCATCTATAAAAAAGATCAAAGTCCGACGAAGCATCTGGCAGATGAGAACATCTACACGTCCCACACCGTCACGTCAACGGTAAACAGAAACCAAGACACGCAAGCAAAAGACAACAGCACATCAAATCCTCCCAACGATACAGCAGATCAAAGTCCGACGCAGTAACACCAAAGGACAACCCACAACACCGCGGCACACTACCACCGCAACACCATCGCAATAAAGAAAACCTCCTGAGAGCAGAAACGGTTTAAAGCCTCTGAGCAAACATACTAAGGACTACTACAAACACTATAATTTCGAATATCATAGATCACACATGGCCAACGCCTTCACATCACAAGTTGCCACATCAACTCTCTCCAACGTCTCCTCCGCGCATCAGAGTTCTTGCCTCGCTCACTCAGCTCACCCCATTGGCGTTTCTTCTACGAGTTGTATCACTGCGTGGGCACGACAGAACTAGCGTGAACGAACCCCTGGTTGTGTTCTCCAGTTTTTAGGAGCAGTCTGCGAACCTGGCAACGCGGCAGGCCGTCGCTCACCGGGAGCCGGACGGGGAACTGCAGCTCTGAAGTGCACCCTCCGAGGTCATTGGGGAACTCGGAGCAACAGAGCAGCAACGTTAAGTGGCGCGGCCACCGTCGGGGACGGTGAGCATCGCACGATCGGATTGCATAGGCGGTTTGCAGCTGCGGACATGGGTCTCGTACGCTTACAGAGGAATGTTTCCGTGCTTCTTCCAGGGGTTGGATAGCTGCTTTGTGGCGAAGCGCTCGAGGTCCTCGCACACGCGCAGGCGGGTCTCACTGGGCGCGATAACGGCATCGAGGTAGCCCTTGCTGGCAGCCTTGAGGGGCGTGCAGAAGGCGGCCTCGTACTCCTTGACGCGCTCGGCCTGCTGCTCGGGCGTCTCCTTCGAGTAGAGCAGCTTGGTCGCGCCAGCAGCACCCATGACGGCGATCTCGCCAGTGGGCCACGAGTAGTTCGCATCACCGCGCAGGTGCTTGGAGCTCATCACGCAGTAGGCACCACCGTACGACTTGCGGGTAATGATGGTGATCTTGGGCACCGTCGCCTCGCAGTAGGCGTACAGGAGCTTGGCGCCGTGGCGAATGACGCCCCCGTACTCCTGGCCAACGCCAGGCAGGAACCCGGGCACATCCACGAAGGAGATGATCGGGATGTTGAACGCATCAGCGAAGCGGATCATGCGGCCCGCCTTAACCGAGGAGTTGATGTCCAACACGCCGGCCTGCACCTTAGGCTGGTTGGCGATGATGCACACGGTGCGGCCCTCAACACGGCCCAGACCCACCAGCACGCTCTTGGCGAACTGCGGCTGAATCTCGAAGAAGGAGTCGTGGTCCAGAATCGGGTACACCGCATCGCGGATATCGTACGCCTCCTTGGCGTCCAGGGGCACCACGGTGTTCAGGCAGTCCACATTGCGGTAGCGAGAGTCAGAGCTGGGGATGATCGGGGCGGGGTCGCGGTTGCTCAGGGGCAGGTAGGTGAACAGCTTGCGGAGCTGCTGGAGAGCCACAATATCGTTGGGGAACGTGCCAGCGGACACGCCAGACTTGGAGGCGTGGATCTTGGCACCGCCCAGCTCTTCCTTGGACACAAGCTTACCACCAACAGAGCTCACGATTTCGGGGCCGGTCACGAACATGTACGAGGACTGGTCAATCATGAACGTGAAGTCCGTCAGCGCCGGGGAGTACACGGAACCACCAGCGCAGGGGCCCATGATCACGGAGATCTGCGGCACCACACCAGAGGCGAGCGTGTTGCGGAGGAAGATGTTGGAGAAACCAGCAAGGGAGTCCACACCCTCCTGAACGCGAGCGCCACCAGAGTCGTTGAAGCCGAAGAGGGGGCAGCCCACCTTCACAGCCTCCTCCATGACCTTGCAGATCTTCTCGGCGTTGGACAGGGACAGAGACCCGCCCAGCACGGTGAAGTCGTGGCCGAAGAGGTACACGGGGCGGCCGTACACCTTACCGGTACCGCTGATGATACCGTCGCCGGCGAACTTCTTCTTCTCCATACCGAAGTTGTAGCAGCGGTGGGTCACAAGAGCGTCGCGCTCACGGAAGGTGCCAGGGTCCAGGAAAACCTTGATGCGCTCCATGCCAGTCATCCGGTGCTGGCTGTGGCGCTTCTCCTCCGCCTTGGTGGGCTTGTGAGTCTTGCGGTCGAACGGCTTGATCAGGTCTTCCACAGTCCCGCGGAAGGCCACCGCCGGAGCGGCCGCCATCGACGTAAAACGGCGCATCATGGTTGGAGGTGAAAAGGAAGAGAGTTAAGCGAACTTATTCCTATTGGATAATAAATAATAGTAATAATCAAGAAAGAAAGGAAGAAGGAAAGAGGGCGAGGCGGAGGGAGACGAAGGGGAAAGGAATGAGGGGACCGTAGGGTGGACGGCACCAGCATCTCAGTGCAGCACAACGTTCCACAGACCCAGTAACGCATGTCAATGCAGTCCGGTAATACTTTTGTTGTTGTTGATTTCTTTTTTTGTTTGTTTGCTTATCGCGCTAAAGAAGAGAGTATTCTGTCGTCATGTGGGCATGGCGCAAAAAAGTGTGTTTTCTGAAGCACAAGTTACTTTCACACAATTTCTTCTTTTTTTTTTTTCAATATCATTTTTCAGATATTTTTTTCCTGATTTTTTTTTATCAATTCTTTTTTATTTTCTCATATTTTTTTTTCTAATGATTGGCACAACAGAGTCCAAAACAAAGTAAAAAAAAAAAAAACATATATAAAGCAGCATTCCACTCTCGACTTGGAGCGTGGAGGGGGGGGAGGGGGTAAGGGGCAAGGGTGGGCGCTAAGTGAGCCATGGGCATCCGATGAGTCCGTGCTCAACGAGCAGAAAAACAAACATAAAAACAAACCATAAAAATACAAAACAAAAAAACAAAGAAAGAAAAAAAGAAAAGGGTATATAGAAAAAAAGGGAGTGTGTCTGGGAAACCACAAGCACAGATGATTCTTTCATTTTTTCAAGAAAATTGTTTCAGAAAATTGTTCCACAGAAAAACGAATTCAGGGACGGCATTGTTCTCCAATGTCTCCTCCGCGCATCAGAGCTCTTGCCTCGCCCACTCAGCTCACCCCATTGGCGTTTCTTCTACGAGTTGTATCACTGCGTGGGCACGACAGAACTAGCGTGAACGAACCCCTGGTTGTGTTCTCCAGTTTTTTAGGAGCAGTCTGCGAACCTGGCAACGCGGCAGGCCGTCGCTCACCGGGAGCCGGACGGGGAACTGCAGCTCTGAAGTGCACCCTCCGAGGTCATTGGGGAACTCGGAGCAACAGAGCAGCAACGTTAAGTGGCGCGGCCACCGTCGGGGACGGTGAGCATCGCACGATCGGATTGCATAGGCGGTTTGCAGCTGCGGACATGGGTCTCGTACGCTTACAGAGGAATGTTTCCGTGCTTCTTCCAGGGGTTGGATAGCTGCTTTGTGGCGAAGCGCTCGAGGTCCTCGCACACGCGCAGGCGGGTCTCACTGGGCGCGATAACGGCATCGAGGTAGCCCTTGCTGGCAGCCTTGAGGGGCGTGCAGAAGGCGGCCTCGTACTCCTTGACGCGCTCGGCCTGCTGCTCGGGCGTCTCCTTCGAGTAGAGCAGCTTGGTCGCGCCAGCAGCACCCATGACGGCGATCTCGCCAGTGGGCCACGAGTAGTTCGCATCACCGCGCAGGTGCTTGGAGCTCATCACGCAGTAGGCACCACCGTACGACTTGCGGGTAATGATGGTGATCTTGGGCACCGTCGCCTCGCAGTAGGCGTACAGGAGCTTGGCGCCGTGGCGAATGACGCCCCCGTACTCCTGGCCAACGCCGGGCAGGAACCCGGCACATCCACGAAGGAGATGATCGGGATGTTGAACGCATCAGCGAAGCGGATCATGCGGCCCGCCTTAACCGAGGAGTTGATGTCCAACACGCCGGCCTGCACCTTAGGCTGGTTGGCGATGATGCACACGGTGCGGCCCTCAACACGGCCCAGACCCACCAGCACGCTCTTGGCGAACTGCGGCTGAATCTCGAAGAAGGAGTCGTGGTCCAGAATCGGGTACACCGCATCGCGGATATCGTACGCCTCCTTGGCGTCCAGGGGCACCACGGTGTTCAGGCAGTCCACATTGCGGTAGCGAGAGTCAGAGCTGGGGATGATCGGGGCGGGGTCGCGGTTGCTCAGGGGCAGGTAGGTGAACAGCTTGCGGAGCTGCTGGAGAGCCACAATATCGTTGGGGAACGTGCCAGCGGACACGCCAGACTTGGAGGCGTGGATCTTGGCACCGCCCAGCTCTTCCTTGGACACAAGCTTACCACCAACAGAGCTCACGATTTCGGGGCCGGTCACGAACATGTACGAGGACTGGTCAATCATGAACGTGAAGTCCGTCAGCGCCGGGGAGTACACGGAACCACCAGCGCAGGGGCCCATGATCACGGAGATCTGCGGCACCACACCAGAGGCGAGCGTGTTGCGGAGGAAGATGTTGGAGAAACCAGCAAGGGAGTCCACACCCTCCTGAACGCGAGCGCCACCAGAGTCGTTGAAGCCGAAGAGGGGGCAGCCCACCTTCACAGCCTCCTCCATGACCTTGCAGATCTTCTCGGCGTTGGACAGGGACAGAGACCCGCCCAGCACGGTGAAGTCGTGGCCGAAGAGGTACACGGGGCGGCCGTACACCTTACCGGTACCGCTGATGATACCGTCGCCGGCGAACTTCTTCTTCTCCATACCGAAGTTGTAGCAGCGGTGGGTCACAAGAGCGTCGCGCTCACGGAAGGTGCCAGGGTCCAGGAAAACCTTGATGCGCTCCATGCCAGTCATCCGGTGCTGGCTGTGGCGCTTCTCCTCCGCCTTGGTGGGCTTGTGAGTCTTGCGGTCGAACGGCTTGATCAGGTCTTCCACAGTCCCGCGGAAGGCCACCGCCGGAGCGGCCGCCATCGACGTAAAACGGCGCATCATGGTTGGAGGTGAAAAGGAAGAGAGTTAAGCGAACTTATTCCTATTGGATAATAAATAATAGTAATAATCAAGAAAGAAAGGAAGAAGGAAAGAGGGCGAGGCGGAGGGAGACGAAGGGGAAAGGAATGAGGGGACCGTAGGGTGGACGGCACCAGCATCTCAGTGCAGCACAACGTTCCACAGACCCAGTAACGCATGTCAATGCAGTCCGGTAATACTTTTGTTGTTGTTGATTTCTTTTTTTGTTTGTTTGCTTATCGCGCTAAAGAAGAGAGTATTCTGTCGTCATGTGGGCATGGCGCAAAAAGTGTGTTTTCTGAAGCACAAGTTACTTTCACACAATTTCTTCTTTTTTTTTTTTCAATATCATTTTTCAGATATTTTTTTCCTGATTTTTTTTATCAATTCTTTTTTATTTTCTCATATTTTTTTTTCTAATGATTGGCACAACAGAGTCCAAAACAAAGTAAAAAAAAAAAAAATATAAAGCAGCATTCCACTCTCGACTTGGAGCGTGGAGGGGTAAGGGGCAAGGGTGGGCGCTAAGTGAGCCATGGGCATCCGATGAGTCCGTGCTCAACGAGCAGAAAAACAAACATAAAAACAAACCATAAAAATACAAAACAAAAAAACAAAGAAAGAAAAAAAGAAAAGGGTATATAGAAAAAAAGGGAGTGTGTCTGGGAAACCACAAGCACAGATGATTCTTTCATTTTTTCAAGAAAATTGTTTCAGAAAATTGTTCCACAGAAAAACGAATTCAGGGACGGCATTGTTCTCCAATGTCTCCTCCGCGCATCAGAGTTCTTGCCTCGCTCACTCAGCTCACCCCATTGGCGTTTCTTCTACGAGTTGTATCACTGCGTGGGCACGACAGAACTAGCGTGAACGAACCCCTGGTTGTGTTCTCCAGTTTTTAGGAGCAGTCTGCGAACCTGGCAACGCGGCAGGCCGTCGCTCACCGGGAGCCGGACGGGGAACTGCAGCTCTGAAGTGCACCCTCCGAGGTCATTGGGGAACTCGGAGCAACAGAGCAGCAACGTTAAGTGGCGCGGCCACCGTCGGGGACGGTGAGCATCGCACGATCGGATTGCATAGGCGGTTTGCAGCTGCGGACATGGGTCTCGTACGCTTACAGAGGAATATTGTCGTGCTTCTTCCAGGGGTTGGATAGCTGCTTTGTGGCGAAGCGCTCGAGGTCCTCGCACACGCGCAGGCGGGTCTCACTGGGCGCGATAACGGCATCGAGGTAGCCCTTGCTGGCAGCCTTGAGGGGCGTGCAGAAGGCGGCCTCGTACTCCTTGACGCGCTCGGCCTGCTGCTCGGGCGTCTCCTTCGAGTAGAGCAGCTTGGTCGCGCCAGCAGCACCCATGACGGCGATCTCGCCAGTGGGCCACGAGTAGTTCGCATCACCGCGCAGGTGCTTGGAGCTCATCACGCAGTAGGCACCACCGTACGACTTGCGGGTAATGATGGTGATCTTGGGCACCGTCGCCTCGCAGTAGGCGTACAGGAGCTTGGCGCCGTGGCGAATGACGCCCCCGTACTCCTGGCCAACGCCAGGCAGGAACCCGGCACATCCACGAAGGAGATGATCGGGATGTTGAACGCATCAGCGAAGCGGATCATGCGGCCCGCCTTAACCGAGGAGTTGATGTCCAACACGCCGGCCTGCACCTTAGGCTGGTTGGCGATGATGCACACGGTGCGGCCCTCAACACGGCCCAGACCCACCAGCACGCTCTTGGCGAACTGCGGCTGAATCTCGAAGAAGGAGTCGTGGTCCAGAATCGGGTACACCGCATCGCGGATATCGTACGCCTCCTTGGCGTCCAGGGGCACCACGGTGTTCAGGCAGTCCACATTGCGGTAGCGAGAGTCAGAGCTGGGGATGATCGGGGCGGGGTCGCGGTTGCTCAGGGCAGGTAGGTGAACAGCTTGCGGAGCTGCTGGAGAGCCACAATATCGTTGGGGAACGTGCCAGCGGACACGCCAGACTTGGAGGCGTGGATCTTGGCACCGCCCAGCTCTTCCTTGGACACAAGCTTACCACCAACAGAGCTCACGATTTCGGGGCCGGTCACGAACATGTACGAGGACTGGTCAATCATGAACGTGAAGTCCGTCAGCGCCGGGGAGTACACGGAACCACCAGCGCAGGGGCCCATGATCACGGAGATCTGCGGCACCACACCAGAGGCGAGCGTGTTGCGGAGGAAGATGTTGGAGAAACCAGCAAGGGAGTCCACACCCTCCTGAACGCGAGCGCCACCAGAGTCGTTGAAGCCGAAGAGGGGGCAGCCCACCTTCACAGCCTCCTCCATGACCTTGCAGATCTTCTCGGCGTTGGACAGGGACAGAGACCCGCCCAGCACGGTGAAGTCGTGGCCGAAGAGGTACACGGGGCGGCCGTACACCTTACCGGTACCGCTGATGATACCGTCGCCGGCGAACTTCTTCTTCTCCATACCGAAGTTGTAGCAGCGGTGGGTCACAAGAGCGTCGCGCTCACGGAAGGTGCCAGGGTCCAGGAAAACCTTGATACGCTCCATGCCAGTCATCCGGTGCTGGCTGTGGCGCTTCTCCTCCGCCTTGGTGGGCTTGTGAGTCTTGCGGTCGAACGGCTTGATCAGGTCTTCCACAGTCCCGCGGAAGGCCACCGCCGGAGCGGCCGCCATCGACGTAAAACGGCGCATCATGGTTGGAGGTGAAAAGGAAGAGAGTTAAGAAAACTTGCTTCACTATTTATGGGGGGGGGGGGGAGGGGGGTGATTGTATGAATGCGTTTCGGACGAGGATGGAGAGTGTAGAAGTGTTGATAGAGGAGTGTTGGTTATCGTGTATGGCATGTGAACACAGAGAGAATAGAATGGCGGAAGGTTTCTATTGTATTGGTGCTTGTCACATGCAACAGAAAGCATGATGGGTGGATGTGCGTCATAATTAATAATGTAGGTAACCGGTCGAAATATGTTCGACCTAGAGAGGAAGATAGATGTAGGCCAACAGAGAATTATGGATGGCGGGAGATGCCATGGGGTCGTGGAAAATGACTAAATAGTGGAGGATAGAAATACCAACGCGGATCAGGCACCTGCAAGCGGAATGGGATGCTTGTGTCGTTTCATCCAGCTTTCAATCTTATGGGCCAGGGATACGAAGTTTTGCAGCTGACGTGGAATATGTGTGCATCTGTGTGTGTGTGCAGAGAGAGTGGAGTACTTGCAATCAAGGCCCTACGGATAAAGTGGTGTAGGGCTCTTGCAGGTAATGACCGCTCCCCTCTCGATTGTCTGGCAGGATCTTAGATAGATGCAGGCATGGCTTTGAACGACGGATCCAATTTCAACGTTTTGTGTGAGGGTATCCGGAGGTTGCGGGGGGCGTCTGTGGCGTGAGTTCGACTCTTTCGAAGGCGGTGTGTTGGGCATCATCGTTAGGGCGTGCAACTCGAAAACGCAGAGTGCGTAGGTGTATGTTCCCGGCACACTTGTGGCTGGTGTGCACGCCACAGTCTGTAGCACCGCCTCCAATTTGTCGTCTTCTTCGTTGTCGACAATTTTCGAAATTTGCATTTGAGCTCGGCGTTCTTTAATGAGAGTTAGCCGCTCGTTTGCTTTCTTTACCACCTTATCCCATGTCGACATGTACATACCAACAGCATGAGTCTTTGAGCGCTCGTAACAGATCTCAAAAAGTTCGTATGTGAGGAGCGTCTGCTCCTCCCCTATAAATCCCTCTTTCACGAAATTAAAGCACTTCTCAAGAATTGGTCTCACTTCATCTCGGGCACTGGAGACGGACGCCCCAACTTGAAGCCAATTGTACATCTCCACTGCATCCTTCAGCGTCCACACACAGCTCGACATGCGAGACATCATCCGCACGGCAATGAAGCAGCAAGCCGCTACTGTCGTTGGGTGGTTGTCGTTGGGTGTGTCTGTGGGCCGATATGTTTCACCTCCCACGTAATTCTTTAGGTACTTGTCCATCTCCCGCAGACCGCGGCGCCATCTGCCTCTCGATCGGCACTCTACCCAATGGTGTTCGGCCCAAGCCCGTGTTCTGCAGTTATCCGAGCAGTACGCTACGTGGCAGTAGCGACACGTGATGGGGGTCGCTGCGGAGTGCAGCTGCTGTAGCAGCTCCGGCTGAAGGCCTGGGACGTGTCGGCACGCTTCGGTCTCATTCATAAACGGTCGACAGCAGTGGGCGCAGCTAACGGGGTGGTGTGGTAAATGGATGACGGACATAAGCGACGTCGTTTCCGCCAGTAGAACCACATTCGGGGCCACATGCTGGGCCGCAATCACGACCGCCCGGCCTAGCTCCTCGTTATGTGTTACCTTTAATTTTGGGCATTTCTTTGTCCGTAAGGCGTAGAGCATAGCGACACAATTATCCGCATACAGTTTCTGCAGTTTCGGGTCTGAAGGGCACTTCTCCAGCGCCTTCTTGTAGAACGACTTCGCTTCGTCGAACTGTTTGGTACCTCGAAGTACGTTGCCTGCTCGAACGTACCCAACGTGGCTGTCCGGCTGCAATTCAATAGCTCTGTAGGCATCTCGGAGGGCCAGCTCCGTTTGGTGGAGGTAGCAGTACGCCACAGAGCGGCTGCTGACCACCCTCGCCTCCTCCTCTGGCGCCTCGGCGAGGGCGAGGTTGTAGTAGCGGATCGCCTTCTCGTAGTTCTGTCGCTCCAGCTCTCGAGTCCCGAACTTCATGGCGATCGCAAACTTGCTCCGTCGACGCACAATGTTAAGATTATTGTTAGCACTGCCATGTGCGGTGGCGTCATCTGCAGCTGAAGCATGTGGTGCTGGACGCGGCGATGCGGCGCCGTATTCCATTGCGAGGGCTGTTGCAGCTGGTCCCAGCGGCAAGCTCATACGCCGCTTTATCTCCTCTTGGAGGTCCTTGTCATCCATCAGCTCGATTGCTTTCTTGGATGCCTCTGCGCCAGCGAGAGTCGAGTAGTACTTGGTGGTCTTCACCTTGGGCTCGCTGAGACAGGCTCTGTAGAGGGTCATCCCGATCAGCTCGAAGCCCTCCTCGTCGGAACACACCACAAACGAGTAGTCCCCTAGGTGGCGGCGGACAACGACGCGACGACGATGAACAGAGAAGATTTTATCCATAAATCCTTCCCAGTTGGCGGGTGTTTGAGCCACCTTGGCTACATCAATATCCTTCAGTTCCACCTCACAGCCAATGGGGTAGTCCTCCGCTGCCGGAGCGAAGGGCCGGTCACCGTCGTCGCTCCCCTCAAAGCACGGCATGAAGGGTATCCCATCTTCATCCGCGAAGGCGTCGTCCGGGGAGAAGAACACGACATCCTCGTCGCCGCAGTCCATCCTGTTGGGGAGGTGGGACGGGAGCCTTCTAAGCTCGCAGTTGTGATGCGGTGCAGGGAGGAAAGTGGAGGAGATGCTTCACTCGCTGCTCAGTCTTGTCAGTGATCTCCTCCTGCTTTGAACACCAAAGCAGGGCAATGTCGCTGTCCAATCAATGGTTCTACCAAAAGAAAAGGAAGGGGATATAGAGCATTGCAGCGACACGTTGCTTGAAGAAAGCAGGTAACTTACAGATGGAGAGGTTCGGGCGGTTCGAGGACAGTGCGAGAGAGAAGGGGAACTAAAAGTAAAGTATTGTGATGGGGTTTTGTTGTTGTTGTTTGGTACTGTACCAGCGTCACAAGCAGGTGCCCATAACAGAATACAAGGCAGGCAACAGAACAGGTACACAACAGGGGGGGGGGGGGGAACTCCTATTCGGTCGCCTGTTCTTCGAGAGACCCTGTGGGGTGGGGGTGGGGGGTACCTACGTACCAGAACTGGTGGAGACTCCAGTTCATATACGAGGTGAGCAGCCTGGTCGGCAAAGGGCCTCAGAGGGCACCAGGGAGAGTGTATTTTAGCCTCACTCCTGCTCCTATTCTATTCTCCTTTTCCGAACATATCATCGAATAGGGATGAGAGCCGCATAGCGTCTCGGCTCATCTCGGCGGGATCACGAAGAATGCGCTGCAGTCTTTCTTGATCCTTTTTTCCAGTCTATTTTAGGATTGTCAATGGCAGCCATGATGCGCGGCACTTGTTCAATAATCAGTGAGCTGCGGAACTTTTCCTCGGTGCCCGATGGCGGCTCTAGAAAAGAAAGCTCCTCTAGGGCCCGTTGAACACTTTGAAGGGCAGGGATCTGGTCGACCAGAGTTTCGTTGAGAAAACGTCGGATGCGAAGAATGCTCTCCTTCTTATGCTGCGTATAGGTATACTTGGTCCGGCAGTCACGGTTGCAGAGTAAATGATGCAGACAGAACCAGGTATGTGCCTCTGGCGTGCAGACTCGCATCATCTCGTCCCCCGGGGCATCCACAAATTCACTGTTCTTGTACTTCTGCTGTGAGGTGGCAGACCGTCGTATCCATGGTTGCAGCAGCAGAACCTCGGACAATCCCACCGGAAGGTCATTCTTAATGAGGATTGCGTTCATCGCAGACATGGGCAGGTCGTCTAGGCGATCAATAATAAACCACAGTATGGAAATACAAGACATCGCTCTCGTTATCTGACTGCTGTACAGCTGTTTCTCGAGATGCTGTAGAGGGGTTTCATTTTTCATCTCCTCTGCGCTCAATATCGGCTGTACTTGATTGACTTTGGGATCCGAGAACAATCGGTAAATTTGCCGCCAGCAATAGTCAATCAGCTCCAGGATGTCGTCCCCGAATCCTGTGATTACTTCCTCGTAGAAGCACACACACTCCAGCAAGTTGACCAGGATAGACTCGTAGTTGCAGTACAAGTACGGTGCTGTGGGGTTGGTCGCGACAGCTTCCATTATATTGGGGAGCACTCGCTGCCGGTACACCTCCGCCGATAGCAGTTCGTGCAGAAGTACCGGAAGTTTTTCGTGCTCTACTAGAAACGACTTCACGCAATCGTCCACCTTCTTCACAGCGTTGCTATGGGTACACATATTGAGCCGCTCAACGGCCACGCGTTGCGCCTTCCACTTCTCGGATGCCATTTCGGAGAGGGGGATAGGCTGCAGCTCTCGGATGGCAAGCTCTGCCTCCACCGGGGAGATAATGGAGGCACCGGTGAAGTCCATCAGGCAGAATCAATAGAGTGAGCGGTACAGGGACTGAAGAAGGGCTTTCGGGGCTATAAACTAATTGGAATCCCGATCAGAACAAGCATCAAGAAAAGGATGCAGAGAGGAGTAGGAAGAACGAGTCGATCACATTTGATAACCCGATATCACCGGAGTAGCCGGGGAGTTGCAGTGATGAAGCTACTGCGACATTCCTGCGCAACTTTCCTTCTTTTTTTTGGGGGGTCTTTGTTTTGCTTCTCTTTTGGTGAGATAGTGAAGTGAGTGAGGGTGTACAGGTATGTGTCAAATAGCCTCCCTTGAATAGGTTTCAGGGGTCGATGTGAATTCCAGTTGCACACACGTGGAGCAGCAGTCGACGCCTACTCCTCCCGCGGTCGCTTCCCTGTTGGGGGCGACAGCCGGTTCGGCGTGTAGTAGTAATTCATCAAGAACGGATGTGAAAGAACAGCCTTCAGTGGCAACCGTTTTGATCTATCCTTGTGGAGTAAATTCGTGATAAGATCGGCGGCTTCTGGGACCACCGTATCAGGAATAGTGTACTTTCCGGCGTGGATTTTCTTGTAGATCTGCTCGTTTTCCTTGTTGTAGAAAGGGGTGCGCCCCACAAGCAGCTCGTAACAGAATACTCCAAGGCACCACAAGTCTGCGGAGCAGTCGTAAGGCTGGCGGTGTACAATTTCTGGGGGAAAGTACTCGGGTGTCCCGCAGCTCGTCGTGCGACGGTTTAGCGGATCGTGAACAGACCAGCCAAAGTCGGCTAACTTGATATTCCTGTGGTGATCAAGAAGAATGTTCTCGGGCTTGATGTCCCGATGAATAATATGGTGTTGATGAAGGTAGAGCAGAGCTTCACCCAGCTGTGCGACATAGCGCGCCGCTGTCGCTGGCGGATACATTTTTACCCGGCTGAGCTCACTGTAGAGCATTCCGTTCCCGCAGGCTTCCAGAATGAAATAGAAATCGGTGCGGTCGTAGAAGTAACCGAATGTCCGCAACAGATACTTATGCCTAGAGTTAAAAGCAATCTCCACCTCTCGTCGCAGTTGATGGATGATGTCGTGATCTGTCAGCTTCTTTATAGGAATCTGCTTGATGGCGCAAATGAAATTACAGTTCTTTACGGATGCGAGATACACTTCTCCGTAGTTTCCACCGCCTAGCCTGTGAAGGAGGTCAAAGTCGTTGATACTCCATTTACTTTTCGGAGAGCGCGGAACTACGATGTAGTTCTGCAGCACGCGATCGTCTGACTCGCTGGAAGTCATGTGGAGCCTCAGCGTACGTGGAGCCTTCCAACACAATAAAAGAGAGAGAGGGAAGGGGAACAGGGCAGATAACGACGATATGCGGCACAAGGGGGAAAAAAGGCGAACTAAGCGTCTGCGGAGGAGGAATAGGAACTGTTTCTGTTTGTTGTTGTTGTTGTTGTTCGGAATCTAGTTCCATCTGAAAGTTCTAGTGATCCATCTTGTCCATGAACACGTAGCCGCATTATGTACGAAGAGGGGTGAAAAAAAAAGTTAAACAAAGAGTTGGTCGAAAGTACGCTCATCGATCACTGAAAAAGCACCCTCGCGATCTTTATGAACGAAATAAAATCGATCAAGTCCCTGGCCACCCAGCGCGCGAACAAACTGCTCATCATGGGTAATAACCACCAGCTGGAAGTGGCGGACGCTGCGCCGACTTTCAATCAGAACCCGCAGGGCGTCCGCCAAGGACCTTGCGTTGTCCTCGTCCAGATTGGTGGTCGGCTCGTCCAGCGCGAGAATACCGCAGTCGTAGCAGAAAACTTCGCTTAGCGCCAGACGAATAATAATGGAGGCGAGAACTTTTTGGCCCGCACTGCAACGGCCCCGCATATCGATCTCATTACTTCCACGCTTCATGACGACTCTGTAATTATAACTCCTGCGGCCGGTGGCGACGGAGGTATTTTCCGTTTCCGAGCGGATCTCGACAGCGTCGATGTCGCTCCCTCGGTACGTCTGGCGCCAGAGATCTGCAATAATCCGGTTGATAAGGGTAATCTTCTCGTGATGATAGGACTGGACCGCCTTCTCCAACGCCACGTAGTACTTATCAATGTCTTTGATGGCCATCCGGGTCGTCTGAACCTGCACAAACGTGAAGCGATAGCGCCGCTCGATGTTCTGATACTTTCCCTCGCCGAGACTAGCCTTTAGTTGGCGAACATCATCGAGCATGGTGCCCACGCTGCCCTCTTGTTGGGCTCGGGAGCGCTCCAATTCCCTTATCTTCTCCCGAATAAGATCCCGCAACTGCGAAAGTGGGGCCTTCTCCGCCTCGGGGCCCAGAAGGTCCTCCACACCCTGTAGTTTGCTCCCTTTGAGGGCAGCCAATTTCCCCTGAATTTCCTCCAGGCGACGTTCGTCCGCTTGCAACGACGATGCCTGTGCCTGGTACGCCAGGCAGCGCTTCAGGCTGTCTGCCCCCTGCTGTCCAGCCGAGACGGTGCTCTCCCGTTCCGAAAGCTTTGCCTTGAGCGTGGTCTCCTCGCCCCGTAGACGGTGAAGCGTTGCCTCGAGCTGCGCGCGTCGCTGCCGCTCACGGGTGAGGCGGTCGAATCCCTCGGGTCGGCCAAACTGTAGTGCCGACTTCACAGCAGACTGAAGTGCCACGGCCTCCTGCTGGGCAGTAGAGCACTTCCGCTTAACCTCCTCTTTGGCGCGGTCGCATTCTTTTTTCAGCGCCGCCACTCTCGTGTCAAGCTCCGTTAGCTCGGACTGCAGATGCTGGCGCTGCTGAAGAAGCTCCTGCCGCCTGCTGCGCCTTTCGCCCGCCTCCACCTCAAGCTGCCGGGCGGTGTCCTCCAAGGCGGCACACCGCTGCGCATCCACCTCCGCGCGGTACAAGACGGACTTGGTGTCCTGTAGCTCCCGCTCTGCCGCGTGAATGTCGTCGTCCCCGCGAGTCAAGCCTTGCAGGGCGCATAGCGTGGCGTGGAGACTGCGTTGGGCCTCCATCGCAGCGTCCAGCCGCCGCATCAAGGAATCGAGATCCGCGGGGCACTCTGCCGGCAGAGCTGTTTGCATCGTCCGCACTTTCTCCTCCAAATCCGCCTCCTCCTGCAGCGCCTGGCTGATTTGCCTCCCGCAGCGAGCCAACTTCTCAGCCAGCGCGCACTCGCGCTCCAGCGCGGCACACCTGTCCTGTTGCTTCTCCAGTTCTGCCCTGTCCGCGGCCTCCTGCGAGCGCTGCCCCGACTCCAGTCGGCTCTGGAGCCGCTGCTGCTGGAAGAGAAGCTGGCGGGCACGCTCGACCAGCCCACGCAGATGCTCCACGGCCTTCACCTCCCCCTCCGCGTGCTTCATCGCCACCGTCGCGTCTCTCATGGCACGATCGGACGGCTTTCGGGTTTCGTTTTTGGACAGAAATTCTTCAATCGGCGTCGCGGCATCGAACTGCCGATCACAAAGGGGGCAGGCGCCACAGCGCGCGGCGCTGTCTAGCAGATCCCCGAAACACGTGGAGAGCGACTGCAACTTGTGGTGGTCGTGTTCCAGCCGTTCAAAGTGGCGCACGGCTTTCTGTAGCTCTGTCTCGTACCTCTGAACAAAATCCAAGCCAGAAGACACGCGGCGCTTCGCTGTGATGGTGTGGCATACTTCCGCCAGCTCCGCCTCGCACGCCGTCAGCTCCTTTGTGTCCTGGTCAATTCTGCCCTCCGCAAGCACGACACGGCGCTCCGACTCCGCCTTTGCGGCGGTGGCTGTCTGAAGCATCGCACGTCGTTCGGCACCGTACGACTCTACAGATTGTGTTAGTGACGATAGAGTGGCCAACGTCACTGGGGTACTCTGAACGGCCAGATGCAGCGCTGCCACGCCAGGCTCCAGCTCCTCACGCCACTGCTGCTCCGCAGCCTTGCGGCGCTCCTGCAGCCGTTGCCGCAGCATGCGTAACTCCTCCTGCTGGCCCGAGATGGAGCGGAGGCGAGAGAGGTCGTCTTGAAGGCGAGCCGCCATGCTTCGTTGCTTCTCCAGCTCCGCCGTGACACGCTGCACCTCCTGCTCGGACGACAGGTTCGCCGCGGAGGCGCGGAGGGCAGTCACCTTCGCCTCCTTTGCTGCTACGGCCTCCCGCAGCCCCTGGAGATGCTTCGGCGAGCAGTGGGCACGCAGCCGCGTTATTTCGCTGTTGGAATCCTCCAAGCGTCGTTTGAGCTGCTCCAGAATGCCTTCTAGCATTTCGCGCTCCTTCGCGTCGGCATCCATCCGGCGTAGGATGTTGTGCCGCTTCGTCTCCATCGCCCCGGCCTGCGACTCGAGATCGCCGAGGTATGCTGTCATGCGCTCCTCTATCCGCGATGCTGCTGAGAAGCTCTCGCGCACCGCAGCCTCCGCCTTTGACTCGTTCAGCACCGACGGGGCGGAGAACAGCTCGCCCGCCTTGGCTGCCCCCAGAAGATTCCTGAGGTGAGTGCAGTGCTGCTCGTGTTCAAATTCTTCTCGCTCCAGATTCTGAACGCTGAAGCTGCACTGGCGGAGTTCGCCCTCAGTTGTCTGCATCTGCCCCACTACTTGCCGCAGTTGGGCATTAATAGTGTCGAGGTCTTGCACGGCCGTCTCCACATCATGCATGCGTCGCTGCAACTCCTGCTGCAGCTCCTCTGGGGACTTGCGAGAGATGGAGCTGACGAGCTGCTCGAGGCCAGCGGCGACACGCTGCAGCGCCTCCTGCTTCTCCTGGGTGCGACCTCGCAGCGCAGCGGCCTCTAGGTTCCACTGATCCACCTGCTGGTCCACCCCGTCCAAGGCCGTGAGAGCGGCCTGAAGCTCTGCAAGTCGAGGCAACTCTTCATTGGCCCGACGCTCCATCTCGTGAACGATTTCTTCCTTTCGATGAATTGTTTTTTGTAATGTTTGGGCCTGCTCCCTGTGGTCCTGCAGCGCCAGAAGGTTGCCCTCCTGCTCCTTTAGTTGCTGCCGGTACTCCTTGGAGATCTCCCGGAACCGCTCTAGTGCCAGAACATAGCGCGTCGCAGAGAAGATCTCGTCAAAGATCTGCTTCACCTCCTTGGGGGAGGAGAGCGGCCAGTTGGACGCCTCCTGATGGCAGAACACAACGTGCTCCAGCACTGCCGGTGACACCCCAAGCATCTCTGGAACGACGCGGTCCACCTGGCTGGCTTTATATGTGCTAGAAATCACCTTCCCTGAAGTAGGGTCCTGATAGGCGACGGTGTTATCGAGGGTGTTGAAGGTGACACGCTGGCGAAGGCGCGTGACTTGAAAGGAGCGAATCACCTGTATCATCTTACCGTCTTTCCCAGTGAAAATTAACCTAATCTGTGCTTTCACTTCGCTCGCACCTGCGATCTTTGAATCGTAAAGGAAGGAGCTCTTCTCCTGCCCGCTACCCGGCGGCATCGTCCCAGCGCAGGCGTTGAGCAGCGCCTCGATAATCGTTGTCTTGCCGGCGCCATTCTTTCCTAAAATAACCGTCAGCGGTTTCTGGAAGTAGATTGTCTGCTTGTTCGAAGGATTTGGGTCGAAGCTTCGAATACCGCTTATTTGCAGCTGCTGAATACTGGTCATGACTACTCACTACGACTTGTTCCGCTATTTAAGGCAGTGCGGATCCACCAAATGAGAGAAAGGGGAGGAACAGAGGAATGATGAGGGGGAATAGCAGGAGTATCCCTGGGAACCACTGGATCGTCTCCGTCTCATTATGTAGAGCATTTCTTTCGTTTAACCACAGCTTCGCACGGGGTGCGAGTGAGGAGAGGGAAGATGAGAAACAAGGGGCAGGAAAATCGTGACACAGCAAAACGTCGACGTGCGCCGTAGGCACGCCAAGCTTAGAGGCTCGGCCACCACAATGCGGCGCTCTCCTCGCTTTTTACTTCTTGCCGGCGGGGCGGAAGGGCACCTTCGTCGTGTAGCGAGTCTTGCGGGTGTCCACAGGGCGAGCACGCACGGTGCGGCTATGGATGGCGCAGGCGATGCAGTAGCGGGTCTTCATGTAGAGCTTGGGCATCGCGAACCCAGCACCGTATACAGGGGAGGCCTCCGCCACATCGCGGGCCGAAGCGGCGTCCAGCATGCGGCGCACCACAAAGCGGCCGACGGCCTTATCCTTCGGGGTGAGGCGCCCGCAGTTGAAGCAGTGGACGGGCTTGACGCGGCCACGGCTGTGCGGCGGCTTGGCGCGACCGTGATTGCGACGCTTGGTGGTCATGTGTTCCTTACGCCACGGACAAAAGAGAGTTGAAGTACCGACAAGGGGAAGGTCAAGAGGATGAAAGTCTAGGCGGTCGCTGGATCTCGTCTTCTCAACGCCAACGGACCCGCTTCGTAGCTGCTGTTGTGCAGGTTCTGCATAGTGATTTTATTGATTTTTTTTTCCGCTGTGAGGGATCTAATAAGAGAGGAAAAGTGAAAGTGGATGTGGTCCACGCTATAGATTCGTATTTTAGATTCTGCGTGAGGCTTGTTCACACTCGCCCTGCACGGTGAGTTCGACTGCTGTAGAAGGGGTCTCCGTCTGTTAGTCTCGGGCGTCACCGACCCCGTCATCGTAGATACCAAATATCGCCTCTGCCTCGGCGAGGCACGGGGAATCGTACACCTTTATGATCCGCTGCTCCCCGCGGCCCTTGCGTAGGCTCAGCCGCGTCGTGGAGGCATGCGCCATGATGTGCCCTCCAATGGGTTTTTTCGCGTCCGCTTGAAACATTTGCGCAGATCCGTCAACGTTAGCAACGACCTGGTTAGTAACAACCACGGCAACGCCGTACTCTTCTGCGAGATTCTGGAGAGCACGCAGGAACTTGCCCAGGTGCATCTGGCGTGCCGCCAATTCGTTCCGGCCACTATAATCCGTCCGATACAGTGCCGTAGCCGAGTCCACAATGATGAGAGCGAAACGGTTCTCGGCCATCATGGCCGACGCCTGCAGCAGCAACTGGTGCTGGTGATCCGTGTTGAACGCTCTGGCACACGCCACGTTCGCCAGTACGTCCTGTGGATCAAGTTTGTACCGCTCCGCCACCGCCACAAGCCGCTCTGGTCGAAAGGTGCCCTCCGTGTCGATGTAAAGAGCCATTCCTTCGGCGCCGCCCTGCGAGATGGGGAGCTGACACGTAACGCAGAGGGTGTGGCAGAGCTGTGTCTTGCCCGTACGAAACTCACCAAAGAGCTCGGTGATGCTCCCTGTTTCCATCCCTCCGGCAAGCAACTTGTCCACCTCGCGGCTCCCGGTCGTGATCATAATAATTTCTTTCCGCGCTTCGTGGTACGCCACGGCAGAGGTGAAGCCCATCGGGACGAGCTTAGCGCACTCTGCCATGATCTTCTCCGCCTTGATGTCGCTGATCCCCTTCACGTCCAGGACACGCTTCTTGGGAGCATATGCAATGGACTCCACCGTGTGGAATCCGGCCTCCATAAGGCGTTTGATATCCCCGCTCGCCACTCCGTACTGCTCTAATACCTGAACGACACGGAAGCCACCGCTGGATCCCACCTCCGCTTCCGCTGCTTGCGGTGCGTGGTCCACCGACGAGGCTTGCTCCTCCACCACCTCCTCCGCCGCCTCCTCCACACGCGCTCGCTTTCCGCGCGTCTTCGAGCGTGTCTGCATCGCAATATTTCTTGTTCGTTTCTGATTATACTTAGAAGTATGGTGAATGAGAGTAAGCTCTCACATAAACAAAGAAGAAAAAAAAATAGCAACAACCAAAATAATAATAAGAAAGGAAAACAATAGAACATCAATAAGAAAAATAATGGAACCATAAAAAGACAAAACGCAGAGAACAATGGCAGTGCTCCTCCTCCCTAGTTTGAGCGAGCCCAGCGAATAACCAACGTTCCAACTCCGCAAAGTAGACGCGCATCAAATCACACTGGTCAGTGGTCATAGTGGTTGAAATTAACTGTTGCCTCGCTCATAGCGGCTACACTCGCCAACGGGGGAAAAAAGAGAGCCTCTACAAAACCAACGCCCCGCCGTAAAAGCTGCAACAATAGAAACTAAACTTATCCACATAAATCAAACGCGCACCTATGAGACGACTACCCCGAAACTGACTTGAGGTGCACACATCATTACTACACATTAGTCCTGAAACTACACCATCAGAGACTTCTCAAATACGGATTCTTCGTGGATACCACTCATCTACTCAAAAAAAAAATACAACATAACTGACCGTACCACTTTCATTACTGCTCAACACCCACACCGCCTCATAAAACAAAGAAAGAGGAACACCAGATACCCAACCAAAAAAAAAAATTAAAAAAATAATCAAATAAATAAATTAAAACACAAAAAAAAACACAACTAAGTTAATTATAAAGATTACGCGAAACACTTTAAACGTGTCTTTACAAAGCAAACGACACAAGCAGAAGGGCAAGAACAGAGCCGCAGCTGCACCCAATCAGCAGCGCAAAGGCCATGCACGTGCCACCCGTCGCGTGCTCACTTTCTGTCTTGAGCCGCTCGTCGGAGCACCCGTACGCAAACGTCGTCCCAACAAGGTAACCGTTCGTCAGGCCGAGAAACAGAAACACCACGATCGGGTTCGCGTTGCTGTCGATCACCTTCGGGTGCACAACACCCAGCACCAGCGGGATCAGGCACGCCACGATGCGGAACAGCACAAGGGCCACAACAGCCAACTTGGGCAGCCACAGCTTCGGGAAGTTCGGCAGGCACCGCCCGATCGTGTCACCAGCATTGAACATCAGAATAATAACCATCGGGATCACGCTCTCCTCCTTCCACTCCGTCTTGTTGTCGTCCGAAGAGTCGTCCGAGTTATCCGACTTCATCGCCTTCAGGCCAAACCCGGGGAAGTACGTCAGGGAGGTGAACATCGTCAAGAAAACGCACAGCATCATCAGCCAGATGCGTTTCGTCACCGACCACGAGCTGTCGTCACTCTCTTCCTGGACGTCATCGCCATTCTCCTCAGCAGGTTCGCTCGAGTTATTCACAACCTCCGGATCCGCCTTCGCGCTAGCCTCCGCCGCCTCGTCGGAGGGGCTGTTGGTGTCGGCAGCGGCAGCCTCTACCAGCGCAGGGTCGGTGAAGATACCAGTGGAGAGGGGAGAAGGCGCGGCACTTCCGTGTGACAACGCTGTTGTAGCGCAGAAGGATCACCACCAGCACCGTCAAGGCCATCAGCGCCATGTTCACAGAGTAGAACACAACGGCGCCTTTCTTCACACCGGAGAACGTCGTCGGCAGCGCGTAGTGGATGATGATGCGCAGCAGCGAGTTCATCGAGCCGGACAGCCCACCGCCAAGCACGAAGAACGTAACGTACCTCGTCGGCAGCGTGCCGAACAAAGCATAGGAAGACGACTGGAGCAGCGATGTCGCTGCCCCGGTCAGGAAGCACGCAATCAGCACAATCGCGATCGAGCCGCCCTCCGACACACCGCCGCCGGCGGCGCACACGGGCATCAGCAGCATCGCAACGAACAGAAACACCGCCCCAATAATCATCCGCAGCTGCACGTTCAGTCGGAGCATGAACGGCGTCATCATGACGCACTGCATCAGCGCCATCGGCACAAGCATCATCACTGTCGCCCAGTTCGCAACGTTGTTCCAGAAGCTCTCGTTGTTCGTCTGCGGCAGGTCAGCGACGTTGTTCGTGCTCTTCACGGCGGCATACTGGTAGTAGTGCTCCAGGTACGTCGGCGACGACAGGAACGAGTTGTACGGGAACAGGCAGCACAGCCCGAGGAAGAGCGAGGCCAGCAGCAGCGGAATGTTAAGCGGAATGGGGGCAGCCTCGGACATGATACCGGGTGGGCGGGGAAGGTCAGTCAGATCACACAGAGGGGGGGGGGGGGGGGGGGGGGGGAGATTGTAGGTAGAACAGCGAGGCGGGAGCAGGAAATAGTGCTGGGGAGCTAGGGAGCTAGTCTGTGGGTTGGGGGGCACCAGACACACGGACACCAGAGGGTCACAGCGAAGCGCAGCAAGCAACAAGAGGGGAGAAAGAAAGTGGGAGCGGAGTGTTGGTCGAGCCACAGGAAGCTCGGGGGGCGTGTCGTACACAGGCCATATATATGAACAAATACAGTTCTTTTACTTATATCAATCCGTCTTAGAGAATAAGAGATATATCTTTCATTCCTACGTGCTATAGGGGGGACCTACACCTGTATCTCTAGGAAAAGGGAAAGAGTCATCAGCCATGTGAAGAGCAGCTTTGGCTCTGCCCTTGTAGGGACTACCGGCAGGAAACATTTCTGCCGGTAGTACCTATTTGCTCTGTTCTACTCGATCCATCGTGCCATTCTGTGTTCCTCCGTATCAGGGGACGGCAGCACGGGCTCCACACGAGTGCAGGCGGTGCTACTCCCTCGCACCGCCGGCAAGAAGCTCAGTGCATCACAGATCAACCGCTGGCAAGACGCCAGTCTGAGCAGTCAGCAGCTCACAGTATCATTGAAATAGCCCACAAAAAAAATAAGAAAATAGAAAAAGACGTTTTCGTAAAAAAATCAGGAAGGAACAGAAGTGTATAGGTACTACTATACGTCACCGGTAGTGGGACGACAAAACGTTAAAAAGGTCGCTGAGGGCGGAGCAGCGGAACACCTTCCGCCACACGGTCTCCGCGCGCAGCATGAGAAGAACACAACAGGCAACATCACTACTTGCTACAACTACAGTAGAAAACAAAAAAAATAAAAACACATCCGAAGATAGTAGTAATATATAAACTTTCAAAAAAAAAACTAGTGGAAAGCTCTCCACACATAGAAATGATACTGCCACACGGCACGCGGACCAGCACCGCAGCGAAGGAGGTACGCTAGCACCCAAACCGGGTTACATCGCGAAGGTCACGAGCAGCAGCGCCATAACGGAGCCGGCACTGCACCCAATCAGCAGCGCAAAGGCCATGCACGTGCCAGCCGTCGCGTGCTCACTTTCTGTCTTGAGCCGCTCGTCCCCGCACCCGTACGCAAAGATCGTTCCGTTGAGGTAGCCGTTCGTCAGGCCGAGGAACAGAAACACCACGATCGGGTTCGCGTTGCTGTCGATCACCTTCGGGTGCACAACACCCAGCACCAGCGGGATCAGGCACGCCACGATGCGGAACAGCACAAGGGCCACAACAGCCAACTTGGGCAGCCACAGCTTCGGGAAGTTCGGCACGCAGCGGCCAACCGTGTCACCAGCATTGTACGTCAGAATAATAACCATCGGGATCACGCTCTCCTCCTTCCACTCCGTCTTGTTGTCGTCCGAAGAGTCGTCCGAGTTATCCGACTTCATCGCCTTCAGGCCAAACCCGGGGAAGTACGTCAGGGTTGTGAACATCGTCAAGAAGATGCACAGCATCATCAGCCAGATCTTCTTCGTCACCACCCATGGCGAAGCGGCATTTTCATCAACCACTTCCTCCGTACTCTCCACTGGTTCTTCCATACTTTCATCGTCTCCATGTTCAGCCTTCGCTTCGTCACCACTTTCACCAAACTCCACGGAGGCACCTTCCGCAGTGGCGGCTTCCGCAGCGGCAGCCTCTACCAGCGCAGGGTCGGTGAAGATACCAGTGGACAAGGAGTACGCGCGGCAGTGCGACATCAGCACGCTGTTGTAGCGCAGAAGGATCACCACCAGCACCGTCAAGGCCATCAGCGCCATGTTCACAGAGTAGAACACAACGGCGCCTTTCTTCACACCGGAGAACGTCGTCGGCAGCGCGTAGTGGATGATGATGCGCAGAATGGAGTTCACAGAGCCAGAAACACCACCGCCCAGCACGAAGAACGTAACGTACCTCGTCGGCAGCGTCCCCACAAGTGAGAACGCGGAAGACTCGATCAATGACGTCGCTGCCCCGGTCAGGAAGCACGCAATCAGCACAATCGCGATCGAGCCGCCCTCCGACACACCGCCGCCGGCGGCGCACACGGGCATCAGCAGCATCGCAACGAACAGAAACACCGCCCCAATAATCATCCGCAGCTGCACGTTCAGTCGGAGCATGAACGGCGTCATCATGACGCACTGCATCAGCGCCATCGGCACAAGCATCATCACTGTCGCCCAGTTCGCAACGTTGTTCCAGAAGCTCTCGTTGTTCGTCTGCGGCAGGTCAGCGACGTTGTTCGTGCTCTTCACGGCGGCATACTGGTAGTAGTGCTCCAGGTACGTCGGCGACGACAGGAACGAGTTGTACGGGAACAGGCAGATCACGCCAAGGAAGAGCGAGGCCAGCAGCAGCGGAATGTTAAGCGGAATGGGGGCAGCCTCGGACATGATACCGGGTGGGCGGGGAAGGTCAGTCAGATCACACAGAGGGGATTGTAGGTAGAACAGCGAGGCGGGAGCAGGAAATAGTGCTGGGGAGCTAGGGAGCTAGTCTGTGGGTTTGGGGGCACCAGACACAGGGACACCAGAGGGTCACAGCGAAGCGCAGCAAGCAACAAGAGGGGAGAAAGAAAGTGGGAGCGGGTGTTGGTCGAGCCACAGGAAGCTCGGGGGGGTGGGAGGGGTGAGGGGCATGCCCGTCCGCAGGGCGTACCAGCACCATTGGTCGTAGCACTCGGTGAGGGCGTACGGACACGGTTAGTGGCGCGCAGGTAGATGGTTTTATGGTTCTGTTTTTGTTCATTTTTACACTGACTCTTGTGTTTTGACGTGGCGTGGCACGGGTCACTAGCCGCTGCTTGAAAAAAGGAAAATTTCGGCAGACATGAGGGGAGCGCGGCAGGCCCAGTGGCGGAAAATACCAAAAAAAAAATACGTTTTATTACCCAAAAGAGAAAAATAATAATAATAATAAATCACGGCAGGGTTAAAGTATCGCATCCCAAGAATGCGGTGTGTAATACTTATCACTGTAGGATTGTGTCGTTAGGCTCGCTATGAGAGGTGCGCGCCGTCCCGTCCCAGCTTCCGACTGCTGGGCGGTGGCGCCGCGGCGACCACCGCGCACTGGCTGGTGCGTCACGCAGAGCAGCACCAACAGCACTGGAGGAGATGGAAGGGGCGCGCAGCTCCGCAAGCTTCAGCCCGGGGATACACAAGAGTCTGCAAAGTGGAACAGCAAACACCGTTTGTTTCTTTTCATAACGGATGATGGAGGGCTCCTGTGCAGCATCGTGGCAGCGGCTCCGTAGGAGCAGCATAGCCAGGCGGCGTGGCACGATTAGCTTCCGTGTCCCTGAGAAAGTTGGATACCCAAAAGAAAAAAAAAATGTGGAGAGTTGGGCCGCAGCGACCCAAACTCCATGGAAAAAAGTGTTGGACGCGTGAGCGCCTTCGGCCCGCGGCCTGCACCAGGTGACGGAGGTGTGGCGGGCGGCGGTTACACAGAGCTCAGGAAAAGAAAACTGAAAAAAAAACTGAAAAAAAAAAACTGAAAAACAAGTAAAGTAGCAAGAACGTAGCTCAGCACCTCTACACGGCACAGGTCACCAAAATGAGAGCCAGCACAGAGCCGCAGCTGCACCCAATCAGCAGCGCAAAGGCCATGCACGTGCCACCCGTCGCGTGCTCACTTTCTGTCTTGAGCCGCTCGTCGGAGCACCCGTACGCAAACGTCGTCCCAACAAGGTAGCCGTTCGTCAGGCCGAGGAACAGAAACACCACGATCGGGTTCGCGTTGCTGTCGATCACCTTCGGGTGCACAACACCCAGCACCAGCGGGATCAGGCACGCCACGATGCGGAACAGCACAAGGGCCACAACAGCCAACTTGGGCAGCCACAGCTTCGGGAAGTTCGGCAGGCACCGCCCGATCGTGTCACCAGCATTGAACATCAGAATAATAACCATCGGGATCACGCTCTCCTCCTTCCACTCCGTCTTGTTGTCGTCCGAAGAGTCGTCCGAGTTATCCGACTTCATCGCCTTCAGGCCAAACCCGGGAAGTACGTCAGGAGGTGAACATCGTCAAGAAAACGCACAGCATCATCAGCCAGATGCGTTTCGTCACCGACCACGAGCTGTCGTCACTCTCTTCCTGGACGTCATCGCCATTCTCCTCAGCAGGTTCGCTCGAGTTGCTCACAACCTCCGGATCCGCCTTCGCGCTAGCCTCCGCCGCCTCGTCGGAGGGCTGTTGGTGTCGGCAGCGGCAGCCTCTACCAGCGCAGGGTCGGTGAAGATACCAGTGGAGAGGGAGAAGGCGCGGCACTTTGTGACAACGCTGTTGTAGCGCAGAAGGATCACCACCAGCACCGTCAAGGCCATCAGCGCCATGTTCACAGAGTAGAACACAACGGCGCCTTTCTTCACACCGGAGAACGTCGTCGGCAGCGCGTAGTGGATGATGATGCGCAGCAGCGAGTTCATCGAGCCGGACAGCCCACCGCCAAGCACGAAGAACGTAACGTACCTCGTCGGCAGCGTGCCGAACAAAGCATAGGAAGACGACTGGAGCAGCGATGTCGCTGCCCCGGTCAGGAAGCACGCAATCAGCACAATCGCGATCGAGCCGCCCTCCGACACACCGCCGCCGGCGCACACGGGCATCAGCAGCATCGCAACGAACAGAAACACCGCCCCAATAATCATCCGCAGCTGCACGTTCAGTCGGAGCATGAACGGCGTCATCATGACGCACTGCATCAGCGCCATCGGCACAAGCATCATCACTGTCGCCCAGTTCGCAACGTTGTTCCAGAAGCTCTCGTTGTTCGTCTGCGGCAGGTCAGCGACGTTGTTCGTGCTCTTCACGGCGGCATACTGGTAGTAGTGCTCCAGGTACGTCGGCGACGACAGGAACGAGTTGTACGGGAACAGGCAGCACAGCCCGAGGAAGAGCGAGGCCAGCAGCAGCGGAATGTTAAGCGGAATGGGGCAGCCTCGGACATGATACCGGGTGGGCGGGGAAGGTCAGTCAGATCACACAGGGGATTGTAGGTAGAACAGCGAGGCGGGAGCAGGAAATAGTGCTGGGGAGCTAGGGAGCTAGTCTGTGGGTTGGGGGACACCAGAGGGTCACAGCGAAGCGCAGCAAGCAACAAGAGGGGAGAAAGTGGGAACGGAGTGTTGGTCGAGCCACAGGAAGCTCGGGGGGTGGGAGGGGGTGAGGGCATGCCCGTCCGCAGGGCGTACCAGCACCATTGGTCGTAGCACTCGGTGAGGGCGTACGGACACGGTTAGTGGCGCGCAGGTAGATGGTTTTATGGTTCTGTTTTTGTTCATTTTTACACTGACTCTTGTGTTTTGACGTGGCGTGGCACGGGTCACTAGCCGCTGCTTGAAAAAAGGAAAATTTCGGCAGACATGAGGGAGCGCGGCAGGCCCAGTGGCGGAAAATACCAAAAAAAAATACGTTTTATTACCCAAAAGAAAAATAATAATAATAATAAATCACGGCAGGGTTAAAGTATCGCATCCCAAGGGTGCGGTGTGTAATACTTATCACTGTAGGATTGTGTCGTTAGGCTCGCTATGAGAGGTGCGCGCCGTCCCGTCCCAGCTTCCGACTGCTGGGCGGTGGCGCCGCGGCGACCACCGCGCACTGGCTGGTGCGTCACGCAGAGCAGCACCAACAGCACTGGAGGAGATGGAAGGGGCGCACAGCTCCGCAAGCTTCAGCCCGGGGATACACAAGAGTCTGCAAAGTGGAACAGCAAACACCGTTTGTTTCTTTTCATAACGGATGATGGAGGTCTCCTGTGCAGCATCGTGGCAGCGGCTCCGTAGGAGCAGCATAGCCAGGCGGCGTGGCACGATTAGCTTCCGTGTCCCTGAGAAAGTTGGATACCCAAAGAAAAAAAAATGTGGAGAGTTGGGCCGCAGCGACCCAAACTCCATGGAAAAAAGTGTTGGACGCGTGAGCGCCTTCGGCCCGCGGCCTGCACCAGGTGACGGAGGTGTGGCGGGCGGCGGTTACACAGAGCTCAGGAAAAGAAAAACTGAAAAAAAAAAACTGAAAAACAAGTAAAGTAGCAAGAACGTAGCTCAGCACCTCTACACGGCACAGGTCACCAAAATGAGAGCCAGCACAGAGCCGCAGCTGCACCCAATCAGCAGCGCAAAGGCCATGCACGTGCCACCCGTCGCGTGCTCACTTTCTGTCTTGAGCCGCTCGTCGGAGCACCCGTACGCAAACGTCGTCCCAACAAGGTAGCCGTTCGTCAGGCCGAGGAACAGAAACACCACGATCGGGTTCGCGTTGCTGTCGATCACCTTCGGGTGCACAACACCCAGCACCAGCGGGATCAGGCACGCCACGATGCGGAACAGCACAAGGGCCACAACAGCCAACTTGGGCAGCCACAGCTTCGGGAAGTTCGGCAGGCACCGCCCGATCGTGTCACCAGCATTGAACATCAGAATAATAACCATCGGGATCACGCTCTCCTCCTTCCACTCCGTCTTGTTGTCGTCCGAAGAGTCGTCCGAGTTATCCGACTTCATCGCCTTCAGGCCAAACCCGGGAAGTACGTCAGGGAGGTGAACATCGTCAAGAAAACGCACAGCATCATCAGCCAGATGCGTTTCGTCACCGACCACGAGCTGTCGTCACTCTCTTCCTGGACGTCATCGCCATTCTCCTCAGCAGGTTCGCTCGAGTTGCTCACAACCTCCGGATCCGCCTTCGCGCTAGCCTCCGCCGCCTCGTCGGAGGGGCTGTTGGTGTCGGCAGCGGCAGCCTCTACCAGCGCAGGGTCGGTGAAGATACCAGTGGAGAGGAGAAGGCGCGGCACTTCCGTGTGACAACGCTGTTGTAGCGCAGAAGGATCACCACCAGCACCGTCAAGGCCATCAGCGCCATGTTCACAGAGTAGAACACAACGGCGCCTTTCTTCACACCGGAGAACGTCGTCGGCAGCGCGTAGTGGATGATGATGCGCAGCAGCGAGTTCATCGAGCCGGACAGCCCACCGCCAAGCACGAAGAACGTAACGTACCTCGTCGGCAGCGTGCCGAACAAAGCATAGGAAGACGACTGGAGCAGCGATGTCGCTGCCCCGGTCAGGAAGCACGCAATCAGCACAATCGCGATCGAGCCGCCCTCCGACACACCGCCGCCGGCGGCACACGGGCATCAGCAGCATCGCAACGAACAGAAACACCGCCCCAATAATCATCCGCAGCTGCACGTTCAGTCGGAGCATGAACGGCGTCATCATGACGCACTGCATCAGCGCCATCGGCACAAGCATCATCACTGTCGCCCAGTTCGCAACGTTGTTCCAGAAGCTCTCGTTGTTCGTCTGCGGCAGGTCAGCGACGTTGTTCGTGCTCTTCACGGCGGCATACTGGTAGTAGTGCTCCAGGTACGTCGGCGACGACAGGAACGAGTTGTACGGGAACAGGCAGCACAGCCCGAGGAAGAGCGAGGCCAGCAGCAGCGGAATGTTAAGCGGAATGGGGGCAGCCTCGGACATGATACCGGGTGGGCGGGGAAGGTCAGTCAGATCACACAGAGGGATTGTAGGTAGAACAGCGAGGCGGGAGCAGGAAATAGTGCTGGGGAGCTAGGGAGCTAGTCTGTGGGTTGGGGGACACCAGAGGGTCACAGCGAAGCGCAGCAAGCAACAAGAGGGGAGAAAGAAAGTGGGAGCGGAGTGTTGGTCGAGCCACAGGAAGCTCGGGGGGGGGGGGGTGAGGGGCATGCCCGTCCGCAGGGCGTACCAGCACCATTGGTCGTAGCACTCGGTGAGGGCGTACGGACACGGTTAGTGGCGCGCAGGTAGATGGTTTTATGGTTCTGTTTTTGTTCATTTTTACACTGACTCTTGTGTTTTGACGTGGCGTGGCACGGGTCACTAGCCGCTGCTTGAAAAAAGGAAAATTTCGGCAGACATGAGGGGAGCGCGGCAGGCCCAGTGGCGGAAAATACCAAAAAAAAAATACGTTTTATTACCCAAAGAGAAAAATAATAATAATAATAAATCACGGCAGGGTTAAAGTATCGCATCCCAAGGGTGCGGTGTGTAATACTTATCACTGTAGGATTGTGTCGTTAGGCTCGCTATGAGAGGTGCGCGCCGTCCCGTCCCAGCTTCCGACTGCTGGGCGGTGGCGCCGCGGCGACCACCGCGCACTGGCTGGTGCGTCACGCAGAGCAGCACCAACAGCACTGGAGGAGATGGAAGGGGCGCACAGCTCCGCAAGCTTCAGCCCGGGGATACACAAGAGTCTGCAAAGTGGAACAGCAAACACCGTTTGTTTCTTTTCATAACGGATGATGGAGGTCTCCTGTGCAGCATCGTGGCAGCGGCTCCGTAGGAGCAGCATAGCCAGGCGGCGTGGCACGATTAGCTTCCGTGTCCCTGAGAAAGTTGGATACAAAAAAAAAAAAAAATGTGGAGAGTTGGGCCGCAGCGACCCAAACTCCATGGAAAAAGTGTTGGACGCGTGAGCGCCTTCGGCCCGCGGCCTGCACCAGGTGACGGAGGTGTGGCGGGCGGCGGTTACACAGAGCTCAGGAAAAGAAAAACTGAAAAAAAAACTGAAAAACAAGTAAAGTAGCAAGAACGTAGCTCAGCACCTCTACACGGCACAGGTCACCAAAATGAGAGCCAGCACAGAGCCGCAGCTGCACCCAATCAGCAGCGCAAAGGCCATGCACGTGCCACCCGTCGCGTGCTCACTTTCTGTCTTGAGCCGCTCGTCGGAGCACCCGTACGCAAACGTCGTCCCAACAAGGTAGCCGTTCGTCAGGCCGAGGAACAGAAACACCACGATCGGGTTCGCGTTGCTGTCGATCACCTTCGGGTGCACAACACCCAGCACCAGCGGGATCAGGCACGCCACGATGCGGAACAGCACAAGGGCCACAACAGCCAACTTGGGCAGCCACAGCTTCGGGAAGTTCGGCAGGCACCGCCCGATCGTGTCACCAGCATTGAACATCAGAATAATAACCATCGGGATCACGCTCTCCTCCTTCCACTCCGTCTTGTTGTCGTCCGAAGAGTCGTCCGAGTTATCCGACTTCATCGCCTTCAGGCCAAACCCGGGAAGTACGTCAGGGAGGTGAACATCGTCAAGAAAACGCACAGCATCATCAGCCAGATGCGTTTCGTCACCGACCACGAGCTGTCGTCACTCTCTTCCTGGACGTCATCGCCATTCTCCTCAGCAGGTTCGCTCGAGTTGCTCACAACCTCCGGATCCGCCTTCGCGCTAGCCTCCGCCGCCTCGTCGGAGGGGCTGTTGGTGTCGGCAGCGGCAGCCTCTACCAGCGCAGGGTCGGTGAAGATACCAGTGGAGAGGAGAAGGCGCGGCACTTCCGTGTGACAACGCTGTTGTAGCGCAGAAGGATCACCACCAGCACCGTCAAGGCCATCAGCGCCATGTTCACAGAGTAGAACACAACGGCGCCTTTCTTCACACCGGAGAACGTCGTCGGCAGCGCGTAGTGGATGATGATGCGCAGCAGCGAGTTCATCGAGCCGGACAGCCCACCGCCAAGCACGAAGAACGTAACGTACCTCGTCGGCAGCGTGCCGAACAAAGCATAGGAAGACGACTGGAGCAGCGATGTCGCTGCCCCGGTCAGGAAGCACGCAATCAGCACAATCGCGATCGAGCCGCCCTCCGACACACCGCCGCCGGCGCACACGGGCATCAGCAGCATCGCAACGAACAGAAACACCGCCCCAATAATCATCCGCAGCTGCACGTTCAGTCGGAGCATGAACGGCGTCATCATGACGCACTGCATCAGCGCCATCGGCACAAGCATCATCACTGTCGCCCAGTTCGCAACGTTGTTCCAGAAGCTCGTTGTTCGTCTGCGGCAGGTCAGCGACGTTGTTCGTGCTCTTCACGGCGGCATACTGGTAGTAGTGCTCCAGGTACGTCGGCGACGACAGGAACGAGTTGTACGGGAACAGGCAGCACAGCCCGAGGAAGAGCGAGGCCAGCAGCAGCGGAATGTTAAGCGGAATGGGGCAGCCTCGGACATGATACCGGGTGGGCGGGGAAGGTCAGTCAGATCACACAGAGGGGATTGTAGGTAGAACAGCGAGGCGGGAGCAGGAAATAGTGCTGGGGAGCTAGGGAGCTAGTCTGTGGGTTGGGGGACACCAGAGGGTCACAGCGAAGCGCAGCAAGCAACAAGAGGGGAGAAAGAAAGTGGGAGCGGAGTGTTGGTCGAGCCACAGGAAGCTCGGGGGGTGGGAGGGGGGGTGAGGGGCATGCCCGTCCGCAGGGCGTACCAGCACCATTGGTCGTAGCACTCGGTGAGGGCGTACGGACACGGTTAGTGGCGCGCAGGTAGATGGTTTTATGGTTCTGTTTTTGTTCATTTTTACACTGACTCTTGTGTTTTGACGTGGCGTGGCACGGGTCACTAGCCGCTGCTTGAAAAAAGGAAAATTTCGGCAGACATGAGGGGAGCGCGGCAGGCCCAGTGGCGGAAAATACCAAAAAAAAAATACGTTTTATTACCCAAAAGAAAAATAATAATAATAATAAATCACGGCAGGGTTAAAGTATCGCATCCCAAGGGTGCGGTGTGTAATACTTATCACTGTAGGATTGTGTCGTTAGGCTCGCTATGAGAGGTGCGCGCCGTCCCGTCCCAGCTTCCGACTGCTGGGCGGTGGCGCCGCGGCGACCACCGCGCACTGGCTGGTGCGTCACGCAGAGCAGCACCAACAGCACTGGAGGAGATGGAAGGGGCGCACAGCTCCGCAAGCTTCAGCCCGGGGATACACAAGAGTCTGCAAAGTGGAACAGCAAACACCGTTTGTTTCTTTTCATAACGGATGATGGAGGTCTCCTGTGCAGCATCGTGGCAGCGGCTCCGTAGGAGCAGCATAGCCAGGCGGCGTGGCACGATTAGCTTCCGTGTCCCTGAGAAAGTTGGATACCCAAAAGAAAAAAAAAATGTGGAGAGTTGGGCCGCAGCGACCCAAACTCCATGGAAAAAAGTGTTGGACGCGTGAGCGCCTTCGGCCCGCGGCCTGCACCAGGTGACGGAGGTGTGGCGGGCGGCGGTTACACAGAGCTCAGGAAAAGAAAAACTGAAAAAAAAAAACTGAAAAACAAGTAAAGTAGCAAGAACGTAGCTCAGCACCTCTACACGGCACAGGTCACCAAAATGAGAGCCAGCACAGAGCCGCAGCTGCACCCAATCAGCAGCGCAAAGGCCATGCACGTGCCACCCGTCGCGTGCTCACTTTCTGTCTTGAGCCGCTCGTCGGAGCACCCGTACGCAAACGTCGTCCCAACAAGGTAGCCGTTCGTCAGGCCGAGGAACAGAAACACCACGATCGGGTTCGCGTTGCTGTCGATCACCTTCGGGTGCACAACACCCAGCACCAGCGGGATCAGGCACGCCACGATGCGGAACAGCACAAGGGCCACAACAGCCAACTTGGGCAGCCACAGCTTCGGGAAGTTCGGCAGGCACCGCCCGATCGTGTCACCAGCATTGAACATCAGAATAATAACCATCGGGATCACGCTCTCCTCCTTCCACTCCGTCTTGTTGTCGTCCGAAGAGTCGTCCGAGTTATCCGACTTCATCGCCTTCAGGCCAAACCCGGGGAAGTACGTCAGGGAGGTGAACATCGTCAAGAAAACGCACAGCATCATCAGCCAGATGCGTTTCGTCACCGACCACGAGCTGTCGTCACTCTCTTCCTGGACGTCATCGCCATTCTCCTCAGCAGGTTCGCTCGAGTTGCTCACAACCTCCGGATCCGCCTTCGCGCTAGCCTCCGCCGCCTCGTCGGAGGGGCTGTTGGTGTCGGCAGCGGCAGCCTCTACCAGCGCAGGGTCGGTGAAGATACCAGTGGAGAGGGAGAAGGCGCGGCACTTCCGTGTGACAACGCTGTTGTAGCGCAGAAGGATCACCACCAGCACCGTCAAGGCCATCAGCGCCATGTTCACAGAGTAGAACACAACGGCGCCTTTCTTCACACCGGAGAACGTCGTCGGCAGCGCGTAGTGGATGATGATGCGCAGCAGCGAGTTCATCGAGCCGGACAGCCCACCGCCAAGCACGAAGAACGTAACGTACCTCGTCGGCAGCGTGCCGAACAAAGCATAGGAAGACGACTGGAGCAGCGATGTCGCTGCCCCGGTCAGGAAGCACGCAATCAGCACAATCGCGATCGAGCCGCCCTCCGACACACCGCCGCCGGCGGCGCACACGGGCATCAGCAGCATCGCAACGAACAGAAACACCGCCCCAATAATCATCCGCAGCTGCACGTTCAGTCGGAGCATGAACGGCGTCATCATGACGCACTGCATCAGCGCCATCGGCACAAGCATCATCACTGTCGCCCAGTTCGCAACGTTGTTCCAGAAGCTCTCGTTGTTCGTCTGCGGCAGGTCAGCGACGTTGTTCGTGCTCTTCACGGCGGCATACTGGTAGTAGTGCTCCAGGTACGTCGGCGACGACAGGAACGAGTTGTACGGGAACAGGCAGCACAGCCCGAGGAAGAGCGAGGCCAGCAGCAGCGGAATGTTAAGCGGAATGGGGGCAGCCTCGGACATGATACCGGGTGGGCGGGGAAGGTCAGTCAGATCACACAGAGGGGATTGTAGGTAGAACAGCGAGGCGGGAGCAGGAAATAGTGCTGGGGAGCTAGGGAGCTAGTCTGTGGGTTGGGGGACACCAGAGGGTCACAGCGAAGCGCAGCAAGCAACAAGAGGGGAGAAAGAAAGTGGGAGCGGAGTGTTGGTCGAGCCACAGGAAGCTCGGGGGGTGGGAGGGGGGGTGAGGGGCATGCCCGTCCGCAGGGCGTACCAGCACCATTGGTCGTAGCACTCGGTGAGGGCGTACGGACACGGTTAGTGGCGCGCAGGTAGATGGTTTTATGGTTCTGTTTTTGTTCATTTTTACACTGACTCTTGTGTTTTGACGTGGCGTGGCACGGGTCACTAGCCGCTGCTTGAAAAAAGGAAAATTTCGGCAGACATGAGGGGAGCGCGGCAGGCCCAGTGGCGGAAAATACCAAAAAAAAAATACGTTTTATTACCCAAAAGAGAAAAATAATAATAATAATAAATCACGGCAGGGTTAAAGTATCGCATCCCAAGGGTGCGGTGTGTAATACTTATCACTGTAGGATTGTGTCGTTAGGCTCGCTATGAGAGGTGCGCGCCGTCCCGTCCCAGCTTCCGACTGCTGGGCGGTGGCGCCGCGGCGACCACCGCGCACTGGCTGGTGCGTCACGCAGAGCAGCACCAACAGCACTGGAGGAGATGGAAGGGGCGCACAGCTCCGCAAGCTTCAGCCCGGGGATACACAAGAGTCTGCAAAGTGGAACAGCAAACACCGTTTGTTTCTTTTCATAACGGATGATGGAGGTCTCCTGTGCAGCATCGTGGCAGCGGCTCCGTAGGAGCAGCATAGCCAGGCGGCGTGGCACGATTAGCTTCCGTGTCCCTGAGAAAGTTGGATACCCAAAAGAAAAAAAAAATGTGGAGAGTTGGGCCGCAGCGACCCAAACTCCATGGAAAAAAGTGTTGGACGCGTGAGCGCCTTCGGCCCGCGGCCTGCACCAGGTGACGGAGGTGTGGCGGGCGGCGGTTACACAGAGCTCAGGAAAAGAAAACTAAAAAAAAAACTGAAAAAAAACTGAAAAACAAGTAAAGTAGCAAGAACGTAGCTCAGCACCTCTACACGGCACAGGTCACCAAAATGAGAGCCAGCACAGAGCCGCAGCTGCACCCAATCAGCAGCGCAAAGGCCATGCACGTGCCACCCGTCGCGTGCTCACTTTCTGTCTTGAGCCGCTCGTCGGAGCACCCGTACGCAAACGTCGTCCCAACAAGGTAGCCGTTCGTCAGGCCGAGGAACAGAAACACCACGATCGGGTTCGCGTTGCTGTCGATCACCTTCGGGTGCACAACACCCAGCACCAGCGGGATCAGGCACGCCACGATGCGGAACAGCACAAGGGCCACAACAGCCAACTTGGGCAGCCACAGCTTCGGGAAGTTCGGCAGGCACCGCCCGATCGTGTCACCAGCATTGAACATCAGAATAATAACCATCGGGATCACGCTCTCCTCCTTCCACTCCGTCTTGTTGTCGTCCGAAGAGTCGTCCGAGTTATCCGACTTCATCGCCTTCAGGCCAAACCCGGGGAAGTACGTCAGGGAGGTGAACATCGTCAAGAAAACGCACAGCATCATCAGCCAGATGCGTTTCGTCACCGACCACGAGCTGTCGTCACTCTCTTCCTGGACGTCATCGCCATTCTCCTCAGCAGGTTCGCTCGAGTTGCTCACAACCTCCGGATCCGCCTTCGCGCTAGCCTCCGCCGCCTCGTCGGAGGGGCTGTTGGTGTCGGCAGCGGCAGCCTCTACCAGCGCAGGGTCGGTGAAGATACCAGTGGAGAGGGAGAAGGCGCGGCACTTCCGTGTGACAACGCTGTTGTAGCGCAGAAGGATCACCACCAGCACCGTCAAGGCCATCAGCGCCATGTTCACAGAGTAGAACACAACGGCGCCTTTCTTCACACCGGAGAACGTCGTCGGCAGCGCGTAGTGGATGATGATGCGCAGCAGCGAGTTCATCGAGCCGGACAGCCCACCGCCAAGCACGAAGAACGTAACGTACCTCGTCGGCAGCGTGCCGAACAAAGCATAGGAAGACGACTGGAGCAGCGATGTCGCTGCCCCGGTCAGGAAGCACGCAATCAGCACAATCGCGATCGAGCCGCCCTCCGACACACCGCCGCCGGCGCACACGGGCATCAGCAGCATCGCAACGAACAGAAACACCGCCCCAATAATCATCCGCAGCTGCACGTTCAGTCGGAGCATGAACGGCGTCATCATGACGCACTGCATCAGCGCCATCGGCACAAGCATCATCACTGTCGCCCAGTTCGCAACGTTGTTCCAGAAGCTCGTTGTTCGTCTGCGGCAGGTCAGCGACGTTGTTCGTGCTCTTCACGGCGGCATACTGGTAGTAGTGCTCCAGGTACGTCGGCGACGACAGGAACGAGTTGTACGGGAACAGGCAGCACAGCCCGAGGAAGAGCGAGGCCAGCAGCAGCGGAATGTTAAGCGGAATGGGGCAGTCTCGGACATGATACCGGGTGGGCGGGGAAGGTCAGTCAGATCACACAGAGGGGATTGTAGGTAGAACAGCGAGGCGGGAGCAGGAAATAGTGCTGGGGAGCTAGGGAGCTAGTCTGTGGGTTGGGGGGCACCAGACACACGGACACCAGAGGGTCACAGCGAAGCGCAGCAAGCAACAAGAGGGGAGAAAGAAAGTGGGAGCGGAGTGTTGGTCGAGCCACAGGAAGCTCGGGGGTGGGAGGGGGGTGAGGGGCATGCCCGTCCGCAGGGCGTACCAGCACCATTGGTCGTAGCACTCGGTGAGGGCGTACGGACACGGTTAGTGGCGCGCAGGTAGATGGTTTTATGGTTCTGTTTTTGTTCATTTTTACACTGACTCTTGTGTTTTGACGTGGCGTGGCACGGGTCACTAGCCGCTGCTTGAAAAAAGGAAAATTTCGGCAGACATGAGGGGAGCGCGGCAGGCCCAGTGGCGGAAAATAAAAAAAAAAAATACGTTTTATTACCCAAAAGAGAAAAATAATAATAATAATAAATCACGGCAGGGTTAAAGTATCGCATCCCAAGGGTGCGGTGTGTAATACTTATCACTGTAGGATTGTGTCGTTAGGCTCGCTATGAGAGGTGCGCGCCGTCCCGTCCCAGCTTCCGACTGCTGGGCGGTGGCGCCGCGGCGACCACCGCGCACTGGCTGGTGCGTCACGCAAAGCAGCACCAGCAGCACTGGAGGAGATGGAAGGGGCGCACAGCTCCGCAAGCTTCAGCCCGGGGATACACAAGAGTCTGCAAAGTGGAACAGCAAACACCGTTTGTTTCTTTTCATAACGGATGATGGAGGTCTCCTGTGCAGCATCGTGGCAGCGGCTCCGTAGGAGCAGCATAGCCAGGCGGCGTGGCACGATTAGCTTCCGTGTCCCTGAGAAAGTTGGATACCCAAAAGAAAAAAAAATGTGGAGAGTTGGGCCGCAGCGACCCAAACTCCATGGAAAAAAGTGTTGGACGCGTGAGCGCCTTCGGCCCGCGGCCTGCACCAGGTGACGGAGGTGTGGCGGGCGGCGGTTACACAGAGCTCAGGAAAAGAAAAACTAAAAAAAAAAACTGAAAAAAAACTGAAAAACAAGTAAAGTAGCAAGAACGTAGCTCAGCACCTCTACACGGCACAGGTCACCAAAATGAGAGCCAGCACAGAGCCGCAGCTGCACCCAATCAGCAGCGCAAAGGCCATGCACGTGCCACCCGTCGCGTGCTCACTTTCTGTCTTGAGCCGCTCGTCGGAGCACCCGTACGCAAACGTCGTCCCAACAAGGTAGCCGTTCGTCAGGCCGAGGAACAGAAACACCACGATCGGGTTCGCGTTGCTGTCGATCACCTTCGGGTGCACAACACCCAGCACCAGCGGGATCAGGCACGCCACGATGCGGAACAGCACAAGGGCCACAACAGCCAACTTGGGCAGCCACAGCTTCGGGAAGTTCGGCAGGCACCGCCCGATCGTGTCACCAGCATTGAACATCAGAATAATAACCATCGGGATCACGCTCTCCTCCTTCCACTCCGTCTTGTTGTCGTCCGAAGAGTCGTCCGAGTTATCCGACTTCATCGCCTTCAGGCCAAACCCGGGGAAGTACGTCAGGGAGGTGAACATCGTCAAGAAAACGCACAGCATCATCAGCCAGATGCGTTTTGTCACCGACCACGAGCTGTCGTCACTCTCTTCCTGGACGTCATCGCCATTCTCCTCAGCAGGTTCGCTCGAGTTGCTCACAACCTCCGGATCCGCCTTCGCGCTAGCCTCCGCCGCCTCGTCGGAGGGGCTGTTGGTGTCGGCAGCGGCAGCCTCTACCAGCGCAGGGTCGGTGAAGATACCAGTGGAGAGGAGAAGGCGCGGCACTTCCGTGTGACAACGCTGTTGTAGCGCAGAAGGATCACCACCAGCACCGTCAAGGCCATCAGCGCCATGTTCACAGAGTAGAACACAACGGCGCCTTTCTTCACACCGGAGAACGTCGTCGGCAGCGCGTAGTGGATGATGATGCGCAGCAGCGAGTTCATCGAGCCGGACAGCCCACCGCCAAGCACGAAGAACGTAACGTACCTCGTCGGCAGCGTGCCGAACAAAGCATAGGAAGACGACTGGAGCAGCGATGTCGCTGCCCCGGTCAGGAAGCACGCAATCAGCACAATCGCGATCGAGCCGCCCTCCGACACACCGCCGCCGGCGCACACGGGCATCAGCAGCATCGCAACGAACAGAAACACCGCCCCAATAATCATCCGCAGCTGCACGTTCAGTCGGAGCATGAACGGCGTCATCATGACGCACTGCATCAGCGCCATCGGCACAAGCATCATCACTGTCGCCCAGTTCGCAACGTTGTTCCAGAAGCTCTCGTTGTTCGTCTGCGGCAGGTCAGCGACGTTGTTCGTGCTCTTCACGGCGGCATACTGGTAGTAGTGCTCCAGGTACGTCGGCGACGACAGGAACGAGTTGTACGGGAACAGGCAGCACAGCCCGAGGAAGAGCGAGGCCAGCAGCAGCGGAATGTTAAGCGGAATGGGGGCAGTCTCGGACATGATACCGGGTGGGCGGGGAAGGTCAGTCAGATCACACAGAGGGGATTGTAGGTAGAACAGCGAGGCGGGAGCAGGAAATAGTGCTGGGGAGCTAGGGAGCTAGTCTGTGGGTTGGGGGGCACCAGACACACGGACACCAGAGGGTCACAGCGAAGCGCAGCAAGCAACAAGAGAGAAAGAAAGTGGGAGCGGAGTGTTGGTCGAGCCACAGGAAGCTCGGGGGGGGGAGGGGGGTGAGGGGCATGCCCGTCCGCAGGGCGTACCAGCACCATTGGTCGTAGCACTCGGTGAGGGCGTACGGACACGGTTAGTGGCGCGCAGGTAGATGGTTTTATGGTTCTGTTTTTGTTCATTTTTACACTGACTCTTGTGTTTTGACGTGGCGTGGCACGGGTCACTAGCCGCTGCTTGAAAAAAGGAAAATTTCGGCAGACATGAGGGGAGCGCGGCAGGCCCAGTGGCGGAAAATAAAAAAAAAAATACGTTTTATTACCCAAAAGAGAAAAATAATAATAATAATAAATCACGGCAGGGTTAAAGTATCGCATCCCAAGGGTGCGGTGTGTAATACTTATCACTGTAGGATTGTGTCGTTAGGCTCGCTATGAGAGGTGCGCGCCGTCCCGTCCCAGCTTCCGACTGCTGGGCGGTGGCGCCGCGGCGACCACCGCGCACTGGCTGGTGCGTCACGCAAAGCAGCACCAGCAGCACTGGAGGAGATGGAAGGGGCGCACAGCTCCGCAAGCTTCAGCCCGGGGATACACAAGAGTCTGCAAAGTGGAACAGCAAACACCGTTTGTTTCTTTTCATAACGGATGATGGAGGTCTCCTGTGCAGCATCGTGGCAGCGGCTCCGTAGGAGCAGCATAGCCAGGCGGCGTGGCACGATTAGCTTCCGTGTCCCTGAGAAAGTTGGATACCCAAAAGAAAAAAAAAATGTGGAGAGTTGGGCCGCAGCGACCCAAACTCCATGGAAAAAAGTGTTGGACGCGTGAGCGCCTTCGGCCCGCGGCCTGCACCAGGTGACGGAGGTGTGGCGGGCGGCGGTTACACAGAGCTCAGGAAAAGAAAAACTAAAAAAAGAAAACTGAAAAAAAAAACTGAAAAACAAGTAAAGTAGCAAGAACGTAGCTCAGCACCTCTACACGGCACAGGTCACCAAAATGAGAGCCAGCACAGAGCCGCAGCTGCACCCAATCAGCAGCGCAAAGGCCATGCACGTGCCACCCGTCGCGTGCTCACTTTCTGTCTTGAGCCGCTCGTCGGAGCACCCGTACGCAAACGTCGTCCCAACAAGGTAGCCGTTCGTCAGGCCGAGGAACAGAAACACCACGATCGGGTTCGCGTTGCTGTCGATCACCTTCGGGTGCACAACACCCAGCACCAGCGGGATCAGGCACGCCACGATGCGGAACAGCACAAGGGCCACAACAGCCAACTTGGGCAGCCACAGCTTCGGGAAGTTCGGCAGGCACCGCCCGATCGTGTCACCAGCATTGAACATCAGAATAATAACCATCGGGATCACGCTCTCCTCCTTCCACTCCGTCTTGTTGTCGTCCGAAGAGTCGTCCGAGTTATCCGACTTCATCGCCTTCAGGCCAAACCCGGGAAGTACGTCAGGGAGGTGAACATCGTCAAGAAAACGCACAGCATCATCAGCCAGATGCGTTTCGTCACCGACCACGAGCTGTCGTCACTCTCTTCCTGGACGTCATCGCCATTCTCCTCAGCAGGTTCGCTCGAGTTGCTCACAACCTCCGGATCCGCCTTCGCGCTAGCCTCCGCCGCCTCGTCGGAGGGCTGTTGGTGTCGGCAGCGGCAGCCTCTACCAGCGCAGGGTCGGTGAAGATACCAGTGGAGAGGGAGAAGGCGCGGCACTTCCGTGTGACAACGCTGTTGTAGCGCAGAAGGATCACCACCAGCACCGTCAAGGCCATCAGCGCCATGTTCACAGAGTAGAACACAACGGCGCCTTTCTTCACACCGGAGAACGTCGTCGGCAGCGCGTAGTGGATGATGATGCGCAGCAGCGAGTTCATCGAGCCGGACAGCCCACCGCCAAGCACGAAGAACGTAACGTACCTCGTCGGCAGCGTGCCGAACAAAGCATAGGAAGACGACTGGAGCAGCGATGTCGCTGCCCCGGTCAGGAAGCACGCAATCAGCACAATCGCGATCGAGCCGCCCTCCGACACACCGCCGCCGGCGGCGCACACGGGCATCAGCAGCATCGCAACGAACAGAAACACCGCCCCAATAATCATCCGCAGCTGCACGTTCAGTCGGAGCATGAACGGCGTCATCATGACGCACTGCATCAGCGCCATCGGCACAAGCATCATCACTGTCGCCCAGTTCGCAACGTTGTTCCAGAAGCTCTCGTTGTTCGTCTGCGGCAGGTCAGCGACGTTGTTCGTGCTCTTCACGGCGGCATACTGGTAGTAGTGCTCCAGGTACGTCGGCGACGACAGGAACGAGTTGTACGGGAACAGGCAGCACAGCCCGAGGAAGAGCGAGGCCAGCAGCAGCGGAATGTTAAGCGGAATGGGGGCAGCCTCGGACATGATACCGTGTGGGCGGGGAAGGTCAGTCAGATCACACAGAGGGGATTGTAGGTAGAACAGCGAGGCGGGAGCAGGAAATAGTGCTGGGGAGCTTAATTATGTTAGAGATGTTGTCAAAGGTCAGAGGTAAGGCGATAGAGAGAGAGAGAGAATGGTGTTAAATGGGTGGCAGGTAGGGAGGATGTGTCAACGGGCAATGGTTGCAGCGGAGTTAGAGTCCCGGGACGGGGCCTTAGGGCGGTGAATCTGGGTGAGGGGTATAAGTTTTACTTTGTTGTTCTTTGTTTGTGGGATGTCGTTTGGACGATAATGGTAATAATATATTGCAAGGTGGGGCAGGCGGTTTATTGTCGTTTGGTCTATTCGACGCGTTTGAAGCTCCCGTAGAACTGATGGCAGATTTTACACTTCCCGCCGGTAGCACATTTCATCGCACAATCTTTGCAGAAAAGACCGTGTTGGCAGGTGTCTGTTTTGTAGGAGATGGGTGCCCGCTTACATGACATACACAGCTCCCTTGCAGGAGTGGCGCCACCAACAGGCTGCTGGCGGCTCGCGCTGCTTCGCTGTGCCTCGGCGTCCTCTGCGAACTGAACAGGCATAGCGGGGTAGGCTGTGGTGGGAGGCTGCGGCATTGCAGAGGATAAAGAAAAATGGCAAAAAGAATAAGGTGCAAGTGAGAAAAAGCGATGGAGGAAACGAGGGGAGGAAATGAGATGGTTTATGCCGTCGTACAGTAGGCTACGATTCGGGTTGGCTCAGCGCCAGCGCCCCATTAGCTCTTTCTACCCCTACCAGTGATCCGTCCTTCCCTCCGCCGTCCTGGCGGACAAAAAGTATCATGAGAAGGTGGGCCGATGCTTTACGGCACTTGTTGGTTGTGGTCGTGCCGTGCCGCCTACGAATGCGTGGTGGACGGGACTTGTTTCTCGTATTCAGTCAGTTTGAGTTGAAGAAGGTGGAGTTCCTTTGCGTTGTTTCGGTACTGCTCCACCGCTTCTTCAAACGGTCGTTTGCTGCTTGGGGGGGTGTCGAGCGCCACGCGGAGAAGTTGGCGGGAGCGTTCCTCCAGGGTCGCCACATCACTGCTGAGTGTCCGCTTGATGGCCTCCGGCGTACAGACAGACGCAAAGAGGCGATTCTGCTCGAGGCCGCTGAGCTCCGAGAGCCGAGAGCGCAGCTGCTCCTGCAGGGCGACAACCTTCGACTGCTGCTGTCCCAGAGAGTGCCGCAGGCCCGTGTTGGCGGTGACCAAGTTCTCCAGTTCCTGTAAGGTATCTTGACTGGCGGAGCGCATGGCATTTGTCATGGGGTGTTGATACGCGTACATGTCGAGTTTATTGGGATTATTGGCCAGGTCCTGCAGCATTCGAACGTTCTCCCTGGCGAGGGCGCTCGTCAACATCTGTACGGTAGGAGGTGCCACCTTCCCCCAGTAGAGATAGGCCACTCGCAGCGCTCGATGGGTCGCCTCGATCAGATCCGGGCGAGCTGGGTCCCACGGAACAGAGGCAGCGTAAGAGGTGGATCGGTGTGTTGGTGGTACTTCCGTGTGGAGCAGCACTGGTACCTGCACCCCGCTGTACGGCAGAGTCATGCGGGGTGGCTGACGGGGAAACTCGTTGCTCAGGCGGATGATCAGTCCAACCTGGTACCCATTGATGTTATCCTCG